>OY728152.1:169316329-169668829 GCA_963277665.1 Viscum album
TATGTGACATGGTGCTCTCTATTATCCATTCTCCCAATCTTGAAGTCTACTTAGCTGACAATGGAAGCCTGAGTAAGGTGTTAGATAAACTCATTATGCCACCCCCAACAGTGTCTAGAATAATCAATCCAGTGTACATAGTATAAAATTGTAAATATATAAATGAAAAATAAGCAGTGATAAAGAATAAACGCTAGTTGGATCAGGTTCCTATATGACACCTGGATGGGTCATCCTTCATCGGTATATATCAATGCATGTCTAATCCAGGTAACCATATATATATATATGTGTGTGTGTGTGTGTGTGTGTCTGTGTAATTATCACATATATGTTATATGTATACATTCATATACACTAAAGACATAATGACATATATAGGAATATATAGGGATACTAGTTGAGATATGGAATTGAGTCATAACGCAAGTGTCTATAACTAGTATAACGAACTATAGACTCCCCCATTAGATACTAGACCCGAATCTGATTCCAATATCATACATGTTTCTCATCACTCAAGATGGTGGGGTGACTCATCATTTCTGTCACATGAAGAAACAGAAAGTGTAACTTCATACACATTATCAAAATAAAATTATAATTGTGTTAGACGTCATGCACATCACCAAACATAAGGTATTGTGAAACATCTTGCTCAAAAAACTCCATTAACCATTTTTCAATAGCCAATAAATATGGAATACTATTAATATTTTCAATGAGGGTTTACTTCTAAAACATATATAATCACTTAGTATAATTAACAAATGATGATCAATTTGTATAATTAATTTTTATAAATATATAAAATTTTGTGTGGTATTTCCACCCACATATATTCATTTAACTTATTACATTAAATTTACAAAACAAGGTAATCTCCATTTGAGTGTTAATACATACACTTATATGGTTCCATTTCATTTAAAAAATTATATAAACAATGGAAATTCCATTTACCATGTCAATCCCAATACATAAATGGAGCATTGGCCAATTAAACAATTATAAAAAAGAGTTTGTATCATTATGTACACCTAATGGGGTGGAAATTATGGATTTTGGCATTATATAATCATTTAACCTTGTTTATGAGAGTAATTATACATATTATAAATTTTAGTAGTGGTCTAACATGTTCTATCTAATGCACGAGAAAGTTTAACGTATAGAAATACTAAGAAATACTATAAAAAACATTTAAAATTTTCAGATATATTGATCGACCACAGTCCATAGGATTATTGATGACCACTCATTAGGTACAAACCTTTTATTTTAATGAGAAAAAAAAGAAAATGGAAGAATGAACCAACGCCCTGAAAATAGGGAATATGATCTCGCTCAAAAATTGTAAAATATATTGGAAGATAAATCATTATAGAAATAAATATGATCATATAAATTGCCATTTTCGATACAACATGACATATGGGGATAAAAATATTGATTGGAAGAAAGACAAATGGAAATTCCTAGTTGAGGAGAACAGAGAGATCACAAGATAGGGGAAATCTATGTTGTACAATATGGTATAAAGGAAAGAATAAAAGAAATTGGTTAAAAACACTTCAAGAGTAAAAATAAAAAATCACCCCTTGAAATGGGATCACATGCTTTAGATACATGGTTGGTCAAATCGTCTGCCAACTGTGATGCATCGTTTGTCCAATAACCCCCCCCCCCCCACACACACACACACACACACTGGCTTGATACATGATTTTCATAATTATATGAATCCCATGTGAAAATAAATTGTTACATGTCTTAGACATTTTGCATGGTAATGTGGCCCATCTCACACGGTTATGAATCCTGGATCACACAGTTTTAGAAAAACTATGCAGCCTCTCCTTGGTAATTGGTTCCTCAAACAGTTGAGTAATATAGTTAGCACTATGAGGGTTTTAACTATGAGACAAATTATATTTGTCCAATTTCAAGAACATTGGGATCCTAAAAAGATCTATATTATTATGAAACAATCCTTAGTCCATATGGAACATTTGCCTATACTAAAAAAGAATTCAATCTAAAAAAAAGAGTTATACCTTCATAATAAGCCATGTCATTTCACTTTCATAAACCATATTGATATTGGGATCTTTTAGGTTCTTTCAAAAATAGAAACATATGCACTTCCCACTTATATAACCTGTTGACTTCTAAAAAACTAGTCTCTATAAATCATTTGAAATTTCTCTATCAAATAATTTGGTATTTTTCACAACTTCTAAATCACATCTTCCTATTAAAATTTTGAATCTATTTACCACTATTGAACCATTATCTTATCCCTACAACTTATTGATTGACCCTTTGATTCTTTTACCACTAATGGAACATTAGAATTTTCCCTTCTACCTTTATTCCTCTTATTGAAAAATAAATCAACATTATATTTCCACCTTCCAAGTTATGAAAAAATTACTTATTCTAGATTCATTTTACACAAATATTTCCAGTGATTAAATTTACTAGTTTTGAATGAATCATTAAAATTAATTTAATCATAATGAGTTAAAACACCATGTAGGAAACAATTTTTAATTTAAATATATCAATGTAGTCATTGTCACTAACATAATTCCATGAGAACTTTCACCAATGAAACTTTAGTATTTAATTTATTTCAACAATTCTTCCAATGATCTAACTGACACTTACATAAAAAAAATTGAATGTTATAAATGAAGTATGATTTATATGATTTACACAACATATTAGATTAATTCATACTTCTTATTCTTAATAAACATGTGATTCCACATGATTTCTATGATCTTTACTTTCCTCATAGGTCCTATCATTTTTCTAGAAGAGGTTAAAAATACTTAGAGTACTCATCATCAACTCCACATTAATGCCTTCATTTCTTGAAAACAAATATTGAAATAATTTTTATCATACAAAACCACTTTTTATTATAGTAATTACTTCTGATTAGATTTACTATACTAAAAAAATAATCATCTAACACCACATTGGTTGTTATATGAGAAAATAAGAATGGATTCCTTAAATGTGGTTACATCTCCTCTTGTGATATAGTATCCTTTGGTTGTTGGCCTTGTATAATGTGAAATATTTCTTAATTTCTTATGTTGATCACTAAATTATCTTGAAACCACCATATATTTCTTATATGGTTTTGGAACTGCTTTAATTATAGATTAGGCTCTATATATTTTGGACTTATTCATCACAACATACAACTCCATATTCATCATTGAGATCCAATATGGTTTCTAAATAAAATTTTTTGATTCATATCAAGGAAATAATACAAATGAAACAATTTTTTAGTTCTAATGTCAATTAATTATTCTAACCACTCTAACCCCATTTATTGTATTTATCATCTTTCAATACAATCACATCTCATGGATCATATCTCCATCTTGAATGTACATCATTCAAAAAATAGTTATAACCACTTAAAAACAAGGGGATATGATTAATTCTGACATCCTCAACTAGAGAAATGTATTTATCCATTCTAAAACAACCCTAGAATTTTCATTATACATATTGGTATTCATCTCCACTGTGATAATCATCACACTAGTTCATGTTTCCTCCTTTGATTCAAAATATTTGAATTATTTGAGATGATTCTTTCTCCACTCGATGAAAACTCTATAATTATTTTAATCTTGTTTTTGAGTGGTATATATGAAACCACTTTTTCATATATCACAATATCCTGGTTAAAAGGACATTGACACAATATCAAATCAATTTATCACTAATGACATTTTTTTAAAATCCATCAATTTTTTTCCCTCAGGAAAATAACCTCCATCATCTTGGAAAGTTATGGTCTTTCTTTCATATCACCCTTAATGACTATGAGAGTAACCTCTCCATTTTTTTCTATGATTTCTTATTCTATTTCTTGGAAGGTTGGTGTGAGTAAACAACCATATGTTTTTCTCTCACATTTTTTCCTTCAACCATTACTACATTCTAAATCCATGCTTTTTTTCATCAGTGAGGATGATTATTCAAACTTATTAGTTATTATTTATATGTTTTTCTTCATATAATATATATATACATAAATAACTTGTCCATCTCTTATATAAAAAATTCATCTCATTGTGATATTTTTTGTGAATAAGACAACAATTATACTTAAAGAATCCTCCTTTGACTCCTCACATCATAATCATCCAACACCATGAATTTTTCTAAGTGTAAAATAATTTAAATTCTTCCATTCATGTATCATTTTTATCATTGTAGTTGGAAATAAAATCATTAAACCACCATTAAATTTTTTTCATTAAATATACTCCAATGAATGAGGTGTATCAACATTTCAAATGTTATTTCACATCTTAAATACCTCCGTGAGCACATCCTCTAGCACCCCTAGTATTAGGTACATGACCCTTTATTTATGTAATATTATCTTGAAAATTATTGGGTTATGTTTGGGGAGTTTCTAGGAGGATTATACAAATATATTATGTGTTACTTTACGTAAAACCTTTTTTTCATGGTGAGTAGAAACTGTGCACAACATCTAGGAAACTGTGGAACATGTTGTAGGAGTAACTATGTAGTCATAAGGTTGGAAAATGTTTTTTCCAAACTAAGAGAGTTCCCAGTGGAAACCATGCAACTTGAAGTAGAGGGGAAAACATGGTTGGTTCGTAGTTTATCTATCTATGTGAGAGAACTGTGTGAGGTGTGTCCTATAGTTAGTTTTACCACATATTTTTCCAAACCATGCGTCCTAACCAAGAAGTATACTGTTGACACCAAAAAAATAGATCAAACATGGATTAATTATTGATTCCCTCTATGATCACTTAATCACTCTATATATCAAATTCAATTTTCTCCCTAGTTTTGAGAGTTAATTCCCTTTGATCTAGAAGTTAATCTTAATCAAATCAAAGTGTGTTAGAGATTTTAATTCATCAATAATTCATTATTATTCATCATTCCTCTTAGATATATTCTTCTCCTATTTCAGATGAAAATATATATAGCCTGTTTTGGTAATATATATTTATATTGATGGGGTTATTGAAGATTTATAACTGGATCCATTTAAGGAAAGAATATCCAAGGCAGGATCTAGAGAATCATAGTATCATTCTTCATTTTCTGTATCCATTGAGATATAGGTTCCTTCTCTCTCATCTTAACATGACTCAAAACTTGAATGATTAGATTTATTTTAATTAATTTTATAATTTTTGCGAAATATATGTCTTAATATTTATATAAAGAACTTTTGTATTATGTCTTCAAATTTTGGAATTAAATTGTTTCTTGGAAAATTATCTATGGTGATAATTTTAAAATGATGATTTTAACATTATGGTTTTGTTTTGATGCCTGAAAAATGGTTATTGAAATTATTTAAAGCAATAACATATAACTAAAAATTAATGTTTGTGTGTGAAGATATGGTTATGAGTATACCAATTAATTGATAAAGCTTTTATTCCTATAAAATTATTTCCTTGGAACTTGTTTACTATTTTGACATAGAATATTTAAATTTATTTCAAAATATTATATATATATATTGTTATCACTTGTTTTGTCCAACTGGTGTTAGTTGGGATGTAATTAGGGAAATACTACTAAGTTTATCCTCAAACCCTTCCTTGGAACATTAATGCATTTTAAAATTTCATATATCATGAAATGGGTAAAGGGAAGGTATCATATTTATCCAGTGATAAATCATGAATACATGGGCATGGTAGGAGGATTTGGATCTTAGATATTGGTTAGGTTGCTTGCGATGATTTCATTTTTTGTTTGTTCATCTTGTATTGTCTGGGAATTTTCTAATTATTTTATTTTTCCATTAAAACTACAATAGTTTTGTTTACTATTGGGTATACCTTTGGTTGTATTCCTGTTCATGCATCATATAGAGGGTTAGATGTTTATTGTTTATGTATGTCTGAATTTTTTAGTTGAATTGAAAATTATACCCCAACATTCTTGATCCCATGTAATTTATTCCCAACCTTTACTATCTTAGGTATTTCGCATAAGGCCTTTTATCAACTTCACCTCTTCTCAAGACAATGAGGTGGGTGGGATGTTACAAATGGTATATTCTTTGTTGGGTCCCCTAGTTAGAAATAGAATCAGTCTTGGTTAGTACATCTATCTCTTGGGATGGTATAAAGGATACAGGATGTTAGAACTTTAAATTATGAGAATAAAATGATATAGATTACCATTTATGTTGAACACCAATTTTCCAGGCCATTTAAGGTATAAAAGTTTATTGAAGCGCATCTAGGTGTATTGTCACCTCACAATCATGGGTTAAGATGATGATATTTTCATGACATAATTTTATTTTAAGACTTATAATTTGTAATATATTGACAATATTCGATTTTAGGATTTTTTAAATGGTGAATAAATTTTTTAAATTTTAAAAATTGTTAAAATGGATTGATGTTAAAGAGAATTGTTGTGGTGTTTTGAAAAATGATATAAATTTTTACAATGGTTGGATTTTGGAAACAAATGATTATGATATGTATTGATATGATAAATTGGAATTAGCAAGACTTTAATTTATAAGGATTGAGACTAAATGATTTATTGTTCTATGAATAAAAAATGGGACAAAACTAGAATAGGTTGTAGAAAATTTGGTTCTAACTGAGATGCAGGTGAACCAAAAGCTGGTCCAAATAATTTTCTAGGATTTTTAGGTCATGTATTGGGGTAATTAGAATAATGAGTCTTAATAAGTGGATCATTAATTTTAGTTACAAAAATATAACGTACCCACTATTCTAAGAGATTCTAAACCAAAAAAAGAGGTAGTCGGGTTCAATAGGTAAATAAAATATTCAATTTCATTAGAACACAAGTAGAGACAAAAGTAAAGTTATACATGTATATGATAGAGTATCTACAATTTCAATGATGTGAAATAGATGTTCAGGATAAAGATAAATAATGCATAATATGGAAGTATTTTGACTAATTTTTCCATAAACAATTCTTTCATTTCACTTATTATATTACTAGAACTAGTGAATTATTCTGTTTGAAGAAATATAATCACTTTTCATCATAGTATGTAGCTAATTTTATGAATTTAGTATGATTTTCCATGAAATTTTCGACAGGTTAATCCATAAAGGAATTCATTTTTAATTCATGTTGAGACTATAAATTCACTCAAAGATTATAGTTTTTTATTGTGGATGATACGGATATAGTGAATTGAAAAAATATGGACGTCTGGGAAATCACTTAAAATAGGGTTATAGGGAGCATATTTATTCATATGGGAATAGGTGGGAAATCAAATCTTGGAAATAAAACGAAGAGGGACACCTATTTATATAGTTTTGGGACAACTTGTAATCAGACTATGGTAATAATAAACATTCCTCATTGAATAAAAAGTTATCTAGGATGTTTTAAATGTGTTTCTTTCAATCATAAAAAATAAGACTCTATGTATCCACGTACATCTTTTCAAAATATTAATAATATGGGAAATCTTCAGGTTTATTTTCATAGTGCTCCATGTTTTGGTGAAAGAGAAAAATATCATGTTTCTCAAACATAATATTCATCAATTAGACTACCTAAAAAATAACATTCATAATCATAACCACGAAATTTAAGAGGAATCTAGGAACACCATGAAACCTCATCATATTCAATCTTAAGACATTAACAAAGATAAAAGTGTTGTGAGAAAGAAATTGTATAGAGATGAGAAGGTTTTTATGGATGATCAATCGGTTCTATCAATAGTGAGAGGTATAATTCTTTTTAATTCTACCATGATTTAAAAATTGTTTAATACAAGAGTCTCCCATTGGTTTAGTTTATATTGGTGTGTAATCATATGGGTTTTCATGTTGTGATGATTCCTTCTATTATAAAACTTCAAACTCCTCTGGGACAAAGAGACTATTGAGCCTTTATGTGTATATATATTTTTGTAATGATTTGTGGGACCATGTTTCTTTGGGATATCTCTATTATTGATATGGATTTATATGACTTTATTTGGGGAATATATTGGTTGAAATCATCCAAGGGACACATTTATTATTCATCCTAATAGATTAATTTCACATATATTTATGGCATTGAGAAGCTATTTAGAGGAGATTTGGATGTAAAGTATTGTAGAGAAGTACTTTTGGCACTGGTGGTTAGAAATATTTCTTATAATTTAGAAGCTCTTTTCATGTTATCTATGGATGAGATTAGAAATATAGATTTTCCCAGCATTATTGACCAATTACATGTTGTTTTCCTAATAATTTAATTGTGTTTCCTCTAAAAAGATAACTTGAGTTTATGATTAATCTCATTCTAGGGACCAGTAATATTTCAAATTTTTATTATCAAATGGATCCAATATATTTAAGGGACTTGAAATTTTAGCATTAAAGTGGGAAGGTAAAGGCTTCATCTGAACGAGCACATCTCAATGAAAAACAACAATTTTTTTGGACGAATAAAGATGGTACTATTATATTTTTAGTGGATTATCATATGATTAATTAAGTTTGGATAAAAAAATTATATCCTCTTACATGAATTGATGAATTTTTTGATCAATTGTGGGGAGACCAATGGTTCTCCAAAATTGACTTCCATTCAAGATATCACCAAATTCTATTTTTAAAGGAGGATATTAAGAAAATATCATTCAAAATAAGATGTGGCCATTAGAAATTTTTTATTATCTCTTTTGGTATTATTAATGAACCATCCTTATTTATATAATTGATGAGTAGAATATTTAAAAGGTATCCTTATTTCTTTTTTGTGGTGTTTTTTTGAAATTATGGTGTATTCTTGGACAAAATAGGACAATGGGAAACACTTGGATATAGTTTTTGGTATCTTATGGGTGCATCACATTTATTATAAGATATCTATGTATTATTTTTTTTATAAAATATATATGATTCCTTTGACTTTTCATTTCTAAATAAATATTTTTTGGATCCTGAAAAGATAGAAGTTGTATTCTCTAGGAAACCACCTCATAATTTCTTTGGGATATGCGGTTTTATTTAGCTTAAAAGGATACTACAGATTCATTGTATGTGATTTCTAATATTTGGACTCATGGATAAAATATTTGATGAGGAAATGAAAAACATTCAAATAGAATAATTAATTCACAATATAATTTCAATAATGTAAGGTTATACTTAAATCAGCACCTATATACATGTTTCTAGAGTCTAGAGAGGGAAATTATGTCTATTATGATGCATTTGGCTCTAGGTTGGTATGTAGTTTCATGCAGAGAGATTATGTTGTTTCATATGGTTCGTGGTAGTAATGAATGGATGAAAATAACTACCCAACAACTGATTTTTAGTTTGTTTTTGTAGTTAATTCCTTAAGGACATAATGTCACACTCATATTTGTGAGAAATTTAATTTGTGTTTGGATTTGAAAATCCAAAAGTATATTTTTTAACAAAGGGATTTGAATATAATGTAATCAAGATTGATGGAATATCTTAAAATTTTTGATTTGTATTATTGTATACACTACAGAACGATACTATATAAAAGATTAATTGGGTATGAATTTATAATCTCAGTTGGTTAAAGATAATTCCGTTCAATGGAAACTTATGTTAATAAAAGTTAACATGTATCTGACTTATACAGAACAAGGTAATGTTTCAATTTTCATTCCAAATTCTATTATTCTGGATTTGGTTGAGTAAGATAGAAATTCTCAATCATCAAATTTGGATTTTTTTTCATGTGACAAAAAATCAATTGTGGGGAGAACATTAAGGTATAAAAGATGGATGGAAGGTAAATATTAGTTTTTAGAGAACTGATCGTGATACCTTTTTTCTAGAAAGAAAAACATCCTTATTCCTACCACTATTAGAGATGGCATTTCCATCTTGGAATTCCAAATTTTTAAAAATATTTGAAAACAGAATTCTGGTGGGTTGGAATAAAGAGGAAAGTGTCAGATTTTGTCTCAGGATTCCTTGTTTGTCTATAGGTCAAGGCAGTGCATTAATGACCAAATGGAATGTTTTAGTCTTTATCGATTCTCATGTGGAAATGGGAGTATATTGCTATGGATATTTGGATAGGTATACCACAAATGGTTAGGAAACATGATTCCACATGGGTGATTATGGATTGTCTCATGAAGTCATTCCCACTATATCCCTATTCATGAATCTAATATGGTATATTGGTTTGTCAAACTCTTTCTTTGATAAATTCAAGTCTCTATTATATCCAAATAAGACCCTAAGTTTATGTCCCATTTTTTTAAACCCTTATAGTACCCCCTTGGAGATTATTTAACCATGTGTTTGGCATATCATACAAAAATTAATGGACAATATGAAAGGACAACTCAATCATTGGAGGATATGCCTAGGGATTGTTTAATTTATTTTGGAAGCTCATGGGAGGATAATATATCATTTGGTAAGTTCTAGTATAATATTAGTTTTCAAGACACAAAATATATGACCCCTTTTGAAGAATTTTATGGGAATCCTTGTCGTTCTCCACTTTGTTGGGTGGAAATAGATAATACTTCATTTCTTGGACATAACCATTGCAGGAGACAATGGAGAAAATTTAGATGATAAAAAAAGTATGGTTATGGCTCAAATCCATCAGAAATTATATGTGAATCATCCTCAATGATTGTAATTGTTTGATATAGCTAGATTTTTTTCTTGATAGTCTTTCCAAGGATTTCGAATCATTATTTTGGTAATCATGAAATGTTTTCTCCTAGGAACATTTTAAATTTTGAGATAAATAAATAGGTTACTGAGGTAGCATATCATTTGGATCTACCTATAAGGTTCAGTTTAGTGGATAATGTGTTTCAGGAATCACAACTGAAAAAATACTATCCAGGTCCAAAACATTTGATTTCATGGGACAGATTTTATATTAAAATAGATTCTAGAATGATTCATGTTCTATTATAAATTATTGATAGGGAAGAGAATCTATTTAATGGGAAAATTAATTTAGTAAAGGTTCTATATAAATATGTTTGGATTCAAGGAGAAATGTGGGAATTTGAAATGGAAATGTTTGAACACTGACCAGAGATTTTCTAGAAATAAATAAGTTTTATACTTTCTAGGTAAAAAAAGCCAATTTTCATTCAAATGTAGCATCCTTTTTTTACATATGTAACTCATTATTTATTTACATTGAGCTTTAAAAACTCCTAGGTTATGTTTGGGAAGTTCCCATGAGTTTTAGACATGTTTTGGAAGTGTTTCTAGGGGGACTTGTTTTTTATCATGATTTATAGAAACTATAAACCACATCCAAAAATTCATTAAACATTTTTTAGGGGTAACATGGAGGCACAAAATTGTTACACAGTTTGTAAAAACATTGCGAGTGACCCAGGGAAACCACAAAACATGAATTAGAGTAGAAAACACAGTTTGCACATAGTTAATCAAACCGTGTGATCCAACTATCTAAGGAGTGTCCTTGAGATAGTATCATTTCATAGTTTTTGTATGGTTTTCTAAAAAATGATGAATGACTATGAAACATACTATTTGAACCCCAAAAACCTTCGATATAATCTGAATTAGTTAATAATTCCCACATTAATCAATTAATACTTATATATATTGAATTCCTTTTTGTCCCTTGGCTCCATATATGATCTCATTTGATCAAAAAGAAATTGTTAGGAAAATCAAAGTGCGTTGGAGATCTAGATTCATTGGTAAGCCACATTTCTTCATAGTTCCACTTAGATATATTCTCCTCCACTCTCTCAGAATGAAATATCTAGACATTATGAATATATATATGTTTCCTTATGGATTTATAGATGAGTTATAAATGGATCTATTTAAAAAAATAATGTCCACAGTGGGATCTATAGGATAGTATTTTATTTCTTGATTTTCTCCAAGCATTAGGAGGAAGGTGGATTCTATCTCATCTTCAATTGACATATACTGTGAAGGATTTTTTTTATTTTGATAAATTTTTTGGAATGGTTCTAAAATTCAGGTGTCTATATTTTTTTGAATCCTCTTTTAGATTAAGGCTTGAGATTTTGGAAATTGAATGGTTTCTTGAAAAACATTCTTTGGTGATAATTTTAAAATGACGATTTTTAAAATTTAGTTTTATTTTGAATCATGGAAATTATTCTTTAAATTATTTAAAGTAATAAAGGTTTTATGTGTAAATGGTATTTCATGGAATTTGAAAAACATTTTTTACCTGATTTCATTCATAGATGTGGCCTTATGGAAGGGGTAGGTGTCATTGAGGCACCAGGTATTGGTCACCATGTAACGACTTTGTGGATTGATGATAGGTTGATCATGTGTATATAACCTTTACTAGGGAATGCATGGGGGTGTTTGGAGATATTGTTATGGGGATTGTAAATAATTGATAAAGGTTTTATGATTTTAAAATTTTTTCCATGGAACTTTTTAATTTTTTAACTTAAACTATTTAAAATAATTTTAAAATTTTCTATATAAATTGTTCTAAATATTTTCTTCATAATGGAATTATTTTGGATGTCATTGGAAAATACTACAGAGTTTATACTCACCTCCATCTTAGGAACATCAGTGTGCTTGTAGATTTCGTATTTTGGGACATAGATAAATGGCGGTTATCATATTTATCCAGTGATGTGTTTTGATTATATGAGAATATCAGAAGGGTTTGGATATTGGTTTTTGGTCAGTTTTCTTAGGATGTTTTCATTTGGTTGAATTTGGGTCTTGGGTTCTCTTTTCCTTTTTTATTATTGGTTGTGGTTTCTTTTGGTACTCTTATATTGTTTTTTGACTATTGGGTATGCCTTGGCTCTATTTTTGTTCATATATCATATATTTGATTGGATGTTTATGTGTTATGTATATATTAATGAATTATTTTAAGCTAAAATCATCCAAAAAATTTCTTTAATCCCACAGAATTTGTTTTCATCCTTGGGTGTCTTGGGGATGGAATATAAGGCCATGTATCACCTTAGTCTCTTTTCAATCTAATGAGAGGGGTGGGATGTTACTCATCCACTATATTTCTAATGATACTAGAAAAATGGAACCTCTTCAACAACAGCATTCAAAAATTCTCTTTTCAAAATCATTCATTAATTTTATTTTTTTCAACTAATTTCAAATTTATATTCTTATTACTGCCAACATAAGTCTCCATGTGAGAATATTTAGTGTTTGAATTTTTCCTTAAAGCATAAAGATCTCCCTAAATATTCATAATCCTGAAATAATTATACTTTATTTTTTTTATTTAAATTATAAAATTTATAATTATTTTTATTATGTATAATCTTACCTTTCTCTTTACTATTCTCTCTTAGAGAAAACATTGATTCTTCATAGATTTTATATTTTTACAAGATTAACATTAACTCGTGAACATGTTTAATAAGTATATCACATTGTCTCCTTAATTCTTGAAATGAAATACTTTAAAATATATTATTCCTTAATCAACATTTTATTTTCTTACCCCAAATATATAATGTCAACATAATTATTTTCACCTTAAACATTCAAGAATTTTACTTCACTCCCCAAGGAAGGATGTTTATCTTGTTTTTCAGAGAAAAAATATCTATATTTTCCTCATAAAGTTGTTTCCTAGTTTCTACCATCATCCTCCAATAATTAATGTGATTCATATTATATATCTTTCGATTTATAGGAAACATATACTATATATTTATATTTATGTATACACAAGTAATCAATTTTTTATATATTAATTAGAATATAAACTTCTTTGGTTTCCATATTCTTGTATGTATTCTTATTTATTCTATACATATGACATTATTCCTAAATATAATTCAAGTCTTAATATTCAACTAATAAATATTCTATAATATTATAACCAACATGGTTCTCTTCTCCCAGTAAATATTATTTATCGTACATCTCCTCCAAATTCATCCAAATATACTTTAATGTCTTGAATTGAGAAATATTCTTGGATATTTCCTCTTTTAAATCATTATTAAAGGATTTATTGTCAAAACAATCAATCTATTGCTTTATTTTATCCACCAAAAACAAAATTCTGAGTTGAAATAGAAAAATAAAACTACTTAATAGGATATCACAATAGAATCTAATATATTCCTAAAAATATGAAATGAACTCCTTATTTTAAATTGAATAATGATTTTGATAAAAAAAATATATAATTCATGTCTTCTAAAACATAAAATATTCACATGATAAATATAGATAGTTAATTCGTTGTAGAATCTATTAGATTTGATAGAAATTATTGTAACCCGAGAGACACCTTGGGAGTGGGGGTGAATCAAGGTGTTTCCAAACTAATATATTTCTATAAATTAGTTGTCTTGTTGTATAATATTATTCCCATTTTAGTAAGAACTAGTTCTCAACCATCTTTTCAACTAAATTTTTTCACAACCCCACCAAATCTCAATCATGAATACATAAATGTAAACTATGCATGGTACAAGGGGATTTTATTTGGTTAACAATAAAGGGATAATACAATGAGAATATTTCAACTATATTTAGATCTAACTAGAGGTAACACTAATGAAAAAATTTGTTTTAAAGGTTTGGGAAAGATATACTATCATTCCTAGTGTCAATACCTCTTATTATCCTTTGTAAATTTCATTAGAGAAGGAGTTGACCAGTCTATTGACATGTGGGTCTATTTAACTATTTATAGACATAAAGGTGTATTCTAGTTCATTATAGTATTATGATACTCATATTATCCTCCTATCTTGATATATTCTCAGATAGGAACCTATTAATTACACTACTCTTCTTTAAAATAAATAATAACAACTCCTTTTGAAGAGTTAACTATTTTATATAATTTTTAAAAACTAAGATGAAAGTATCCCCTTTCTATGATTATTTTCTCTTTGTCTTACAAATTCTCAAAGTAGCGAAAATTCCCTATAGAAGAATATTATCCCATACTAGAATTATCTTGTTACACTCTATTCTCTCTAACTAATTTATATATAAATGGAACTCTTTATTCTTCCTTAAGACTTATAACTTGAATTTATCAAATTTTTCAATGTAACTCTACAGGAATATCTTAAATTCTCTTTAATAGACCATATATCTCATTGTTACACCCTCTCTCTTTAAAAAAAATCTTCAAGGGTTTTATATCCATTGATCTAATGATTTGGATCTATATACTCCTCCATTATCCATGATAAACCTATACAAGAATATGATTAATGTGGTCAAAACATGAATTCTAATTATATTTAAACCCCTTGAAGTCTCAATCCATATAATTTTAAGATTCAAAAAAATATTCTTGTATTTATTGTTTTCTTCAAGGTGTGACTACCTTAACTATGACGTCATATTCTTAGTCATCACATGATCATGGTGTAAAATAATCATTCATGGAATGATAATTATCTCATCAATAGATCCACTAAATATCTTCAAATAATTTTTTTAAATAATTGAAATATTATGTAATGATTCAATTTTAATCGTGACATGATCTTATATGTCACGGTGTAACAACATTCAGGAATCAACGACATAATTAGTCATATCTAATGATATGTTGTATATCATTAACTATTGTTGGTTTCATTATTAGACATATTGTTTGTTTGACAATATGTATAAAAGTTTCCCATATACAGAAATCTAGTCAATATAAATGTAAATCATTATTTTTTATCCCTAATTTAATACTTATCAATAGTGTATCCTTAAAAACCTTATTCATGTTGGAAAATATTATGTCCAATTCAAAAAATGTTATGTATGAAAATATTATGTATCAATACTTCACATTATATTCAAAATTCTTATCTTTTTTAAATCATATGTATGGGAAAACCATATCTATCAGTTTTAAAATCTTATTTATGGGGTTTTATAAATGTTAAAATTGAACATATCAACATTAATAAAGGACATTTTATAATTTCTATCAATCTGAAAAAACATATATATGATGGGTAAAAACAATAATAATTACATTTTTCAAAGTCCAAACATCATCTTATAGCCTCTATAAACATTAGTTTCTTCAAATTTAAAATTTTATTCTCCAAGATGATATTATATATCATATTGAATAAGATACATATCATAGTTGGGATATTTTTGTGCTTTTAAAATTCCTCATGACTTTTAACTTCTTAGACATTGAAAATCATTTTTAATGATGGATAATCATTACCGAATTTAATATTCTAATTATTAATATTTGCGGGTAACTCCTGATTTGTAGAACTATCTTTAGTTAAACTAAAACTTCCAAAACCACCTTAATCGCCAACAATGTCAACATATAAACTTCTATAAAAACTCTTTCCAATTCCATGTTTCTTTAAGAAAAACTCATGGATATATCCGAACATATTTCAAAACACAAAGAAATCAAAATAAATTTTAGAATATATATATATTTAGAATAATTTTAGGTTCTTTTCTATAGAAAACATAAAATCCTATGAAATATTTCAAAAAACATTAAAAACAATTCATATCCTCATTAACTTCAAGAATTATTCTTCTAGACCATCATCATTCTCTTTTTTCAAGAATAAATTTTGATACATATCTCATTTTACATGTATTTCATTATTATGAATCATCATTTTCTCTTACAAAATCAAAATAAACCACAATATGGTTATTTGTCCATGTCATTGTGTCTTTACATTTCCTTTAAATTCATCATATAATTTTTAAAAAATACTACAACTATTTTCAAAGAATCATAAATAGAACCTTATTGTAGTAAAAAGTACATATATAAAATATAAATATCATATATATATTTATAATTTATGTATATAATTCGTTACATATATTATATAATGTATACATATAAAGTGTATAATGTATACATATATAATGTATACAAAAGTATTCATATAAAGTCTACATTCAAAATATAAAATTTTCATTTATATGTATATATAAAGATTAAAAATAATATAACATTATTCAAACTAGAAAAATAAAATAGAAATTATAAATTAAACAAAGTATACACATAATTATTTAAAATAATATTTATATATATATTATCAATATATATATAATATTATATATATAGGTTACATAATACATATAAATATATTTTATCCTAGTATCAATATATTTAAATTTCATATATACATATATTTTATAACTCCATAAGAATTTATGATATATTTATCATTAAATAAATATTATTTATTTTATGTCAATCTTTAAATGTAATATTGAGTTTAAATGAACTAAAATATAATGTTAGAATAAATTTGTTTACCGTGATAATTATCACGTAGCCATTGGAATGGTTGGTATGAATATAAGTAACTATATTTTGACAAAACTATATTCACACATTTATAGAGTTAATTAATTTTTTATCAAATACATAAAAATCAAAATAAAATCATTTTAAATTTAAATATAGGTTTTTCTGGAAAAAAGGCTTTTTTCCCATATTGTGTTTTTTATCTTAATAATTTAAATTAATTTATATTAATGATTTATTTTAGTTAATTTTATGAATAATATAATCAGAAAATGTATTAATATTCATATGATTTTTTTCATAGTAAATTTAATAATAATATATTTTATTGCATGCTTAAAAATGTATTTTTTTAAAAAATAGTTTCTATTGGGTGCTTATTTTAAAATGGATTTCTACCACATATAGATATTAAATAAGGTAAAATGGATTATATATTAGTAATAATTATAATAAATATAATAAATATAATTTATTAGGGTAAAATTTATTTTTGGTTATTGTGAATATTTACCATGGTAAATATTTTTCATCAGAGTAATGGTAAAACAGTTAAAATGGGTTAAAACTATAGGGTAGAGCATTAAAATATATCTACACCATTAATTTATTTTGTTTTATGAGTCTTTTTAGACCAAATATATTTTAAAAAAGTTAAATAAATCATTTTAAACCATTATTTTTAATTTCCAATCCTAAACATTACTTTTGTGAAGATCTGTTAAATCTTATTCAAATTAAACACTGTTTTGTGGGACCTTGCATTTCATGGTATAGTTGGAAGGATATATTAAGTTTATTATTGATAAAAATTACTAAAAAAATTGATTTTATTATTAAATAACAAAAAAATCAGGTAAAATAACTTTTTACTAGATTCTAATATAAAATGATTTTTGACGCTTAAATCAGGTATTTTATTAAAAATTGTTTTTCGTATATTTTTTGTTCTTATATTAAATGTAATTTCCTAAAACTATAGAATTTAAATATGTTAAAAATTTATAAATTTGGAATCATAATTTTCAAAAAAAATTATAATTCCCCATTTATTTGTTTTTTCAAATAATAAATTTATCATTATATATAGTTAAGTTATCATAGTTTTGGATAAAATGGTTTTAAATTGGTTTAGTAGAGAGATAAGGATTAAAATGTCTCCAAAAAATTTCTCAATATTATTGTAAGAGTTTATTTATAACCTATAACATATTAACTATGAGTTTTGTTTTTCCTGGTTCCACTTGATATGATTATGATATATATATTATTTAATCACTTATGTGATTCTAAGTGTGTCATTTCCAAATATTATAAAAGGGAAGATCCTATTCTCCATATTTCAAAGATTTTCATCATTATATCTCACAAAATACCAATAACAATACCACCCAATATTCCTCAATTTAATACTAGAGATTTGTATCATCACTTAATATCATTCTATGAAGGCATAAGTTTTAAGACAAAGTAGGTCTCTCAAAGAAGAGGTAATCATCTTATCAAATCTTTCAAATTTTATTTATTATTCCATTTACTATATATTTTTTATATCAATTTTACAATTATGATTCTAGTATCATAAATATGGATACAATATTAGGATTATGGTACAACTATTTTTCACCTCCTTTCCATGTAGTGATATGATTCATTTTCCATCACAATATTTAACGGTTGGTTATTATAATAGATTAAATATTTTAATATGACATTACATATATAATTATTATTCATAAAATCTAAATTATTATTTATGTTTCTTTCATTCCATCCATGAAAGTGTGTCAACATCACTAATGTGTGTGTACAGACTACCATCTCCATGAAGTGATGTAATTTATTTTTTGTCACCGCTTTTTATAAATGGTCATAAAATTGTATATAATTATTAAATATGGTATTTACTATAGGATTAAAATTATTTATAGTTTTTAACCATAATCAATGTACAAAGACTAAAACTGTAAAATTAAAACATACATTAAAAACAAAACAGTTATCACAGGGAACAGTGATTTTAATAAAGAATTATTAATAAATGGGATATAAGATGTTATAAGTAAATAATATATGGTGTTATATGTATTAATATATTTCTATAATAGGTATATAGTAAATAAATATTTATTATAAAAGATTTTTTATCCCAAATGATGTAATATGATACTACAGGTATGGGATTTATATTATAATCTCATTTTTTCTAGATTTTTTCTATTAACTTTACATTGAAAAACATTAAAAGGATATTAAATTTAAACCACATATATTTTCTTTCCCAACATTGTATTCATTAAATTTTGAAGTAATAAAACTATTTTCCTCGCTTTGGTAATTAAAATGGTTGATAAAATGTTATTCAAGAAAAACAAGCATTAATTTCAATTTGGACGAGAATCATTTTCTTCCATGTGAATATCCTCTTTAAAATGATTTCAATAAAGTATTTTCTGTCATCCAATGATTTATTAAATACATTTTTACCCAAATTTTACTTTTGATAAAAATTATACAAAGAAATATTCTTTTCATTTTCCAAATTATGCATTTTTATTGAATATGTGAATGGAATATTAATATTAACATATACTGCATGAATAAATTTTCCCACCAACATGAATACCCTTTTCATTGAAGTTATTGTACATGATTCCATGGTTATTTTCACAGAATTTTTTTTCATAATATTCATGATATTTTTAGATTTTAAATAAGTGGTTTAAAAATGAAAACTGTTATCTTCTTAATAAATTATCCCATGATATTTTAAAGGAATTTTTTTGAAAAAATCCTTTTATTTAAATAATGCATAGTAGATTAATGCGATGGTTTAGTCTATAATATCCCTCCAATTAATTGTTTCATGTGATATTGAAATATCATGATATGATTTTGATAAACTTAGACATGATTTTGAATATATTTTATCACATTTTGATGTGTAGGTATGATTTATTCTTACTATTATCACAATATTATTCATGCAAATTATCGTGTATGATAATGTCCATATTTTTACATGTGTGTATTTTCACTTATATCTAATATCACAAGAATATTTATGGAGATGATTTTGAATATATAGGTTAAAACTATTATAATTCATGTGCTTATAATGCCACATTCATATATTATGAATCCTAAATGATGGTTACTTCTTTGAAACCCATATTAATATAGATTTAGTAATTAAATTTATTTTAGAGTTTATGTTATAATATTTATTGGGTATGAGTATTTATATTTAGAATATACACTTTATTATGTAATCATACTCTAGTGATCATTTTATTCTCTATTTTGATTGATATCTCCCATGTTTACCCTTACTATGCATCTGAGATCACCCCTTATTATATTTACCTTTACCATGTTTTGATGGAAATTTATATGTATGATATGTATATAAGTGTATTAAAATGAATATCATTTGGGTAGATTTTGAGAATATTTTAATAAATATATCGATTATGAATCTATTCTCAAAATAAATTAACCTTTTATGGTCCTCATGTTTATATAATTATGATATATATTTAATGTTCATCTAAAAGGATGTAATATTTATACTTGTTATGAAAAATTCACCTTAGTAAGTATATAGGGAATGTTTATTTTTTTTTCAAAATGAGATAAGAAAAAAATATTGAGAACTATTTGGTTAAGAATTATATAGGAGAACATCTTAAGTATTAGTTAACAAATTATTATAGTTTTGTAAGAAAATATATCCCTTTGTAGATAATAAATATTATATAAAGTTATGGAATAGATGGACCTAGGGGTAACAACTCATAAAGGGGATGATTAGGTAACCACTCGATAATTATTTGTGTATGTTGAGTGGGCCAAAGACAATACACCTGGTTGGAAACACTCATGTGATATGCTAGGGTTAATTAACGTTTTCTTTAGGAACCATTATGAAGGGTTTTTTAAAAAAAAATGGGCATGAAATACCTAGGTCAAACATACAGTGTCATAGCCTGAAAATATTTTTTCTTTATTTAAATCATCTCATCAATGTTTTTTTTTATTATTTCAATTTTTTTTCAAAAATTGATGGTAGAAATTTTGGGTTTTAAATAATAGTTAGAACAAAATAGTATTAAACAGGCAATGAAATGATTTTCCTCTTGATAAACCAAATGGATTTAGGAATTAGATGCAATATATCTTTGTTATCTTCACTCAACTCTCTCAATATTTGAATATTAACATGAACCATTTTGATCTTATAAATTCACCAAGGAGGGAGAAAGAGGCCATTGACCCTTTTTTGTGAAAATTTACACCCTAGTTTTCTCGGTCTTACAACCAATAGTTTCTAAGAAATGGATTAGTGAGACGGTGAAGATATTTTTGATTCTTCAGTGCCCAGACAATTAGAAATTGTTCTTATAATTATATCTCCTGGAAGGTGAAATTGACCAATGTTAAAATCTTATCAATAACATAAGGAAAGATGAAAAAATAAACTCCATGTAATTTGAGGAGTCTAATAGGGTTTTTCTAAATCAATAGTTTCCTACTTCTCTTTTTACTATAATAGAAATGGTATTTATGGAGATACAACTGAAGGATGATGATTCTATTGGTACCTAAGAAGAAAACATTATGTTAATTTTATGGTATTCTTATAGTACATTCGAGAACCCCATAACCATCAGTAAAGTGTAAAACACAAGTGTTCAGTGGCATTTTAAAACATTTGTTACATAAGAAGGATTTGTTTTTACACCACTAGACATATTATTTTATATTTATATGTTCAAAAACATTCCAAAAGTGGTGGTGGTAGGTAAGGTTTCTCCATGGGTGGCTATTTAGAACTCAATGTTATGGTATATATAGTTGCTATTATTATTTTATTATGATTGTTGGCATATCACTTGAGTATTTAATTGTATACTTCATATCGCTTTGTGTTCATATTTGTATTCTCTTACTTATTCATAATCACACCCTATATGTATATCTTGGTGTTCTTATAGATTCCATAGTTTGTAACATGGGTAACATAAAAGGTCCTAATTTCTATGGTAAATCTAGAGATTCTTGGTTAGAGTAGGGATATGGGACCATTCCTAGACTTGAGACAATATTTTGTAAATATTTTCCCTCTAATATTTATTAATGAACTATTATGTATTGGATCGAACCATAAAAATTATTCTCTATTTATCTAACACTGATATTTAATTACTATAGTAAATTTTGGTATATCATTTGGAATATTATTTACCTATTTTTTGTTTATTATGGTAATGGTAATATTATACATTTATAATATGATAAACTTTATTAATACTAATTACATTATTATTTATATTTTATACAATTGAAAGGTAATATTCTCCTTATATTATAAAAAAAATTATTTCATGTTGGAAACTATTAGTAATTGGTGCAACCCTTGAGGGATATGGTTCTCTACTTCAGTCGTAGGGATTGTGAACTAGGTTATGGATTTTAAAATGTGTAACTTGATGATTTTTATATAATTTTTGTATATAGTATCAAGGTGTTTAGTGTGAGCAAGACTCATGAATGACCTCGTACCTCAGAGTAGCTCACCCACAAATATTGAATTACCAAGTTCCTTGAATGATGATTGTTATGATTTATTCTTGATGTTACATTTGGGTTGAATTTTCCAAAGGATGTTGTATTGGGTTATTGATTTTTGATTTATTATTTTACTCATATCCCCAGGTTGGATGAAAAATCTTCATTCATTTATTATTTGAAGTATATAGGATTTAATTGAAATTTTTTTCTTGCTTATAGTTAAAATACTTTATTAGGATATGGGTTCATCTATTTATTATTCTAGTAGAAATTCTTAATTTGTTTCCATAACAAATGGGTGGTGGTGTTTTACTCGGTAGTGCCATGTTTTTTGTTATGTTATTATTATCTAGTGATCGATTAAGTGTATTTTATATGTTTGGTTAAACCTTTAGTGTAGAAATATGGGTTTAGATAAAGTTATTGAGTTATAAAACTTGTATAAAATGTTGAGTGAATAGTGTATTGTAATACACTACCTATTACTATTTATTCTATCTATAATATCAAGGCCAGTAATAGAAATGTGATTCTGAGTCATGTATTTTGAATAATAGTTATATAAATATATAATGACAACTCTTTTAGAACTCTAAGTGAAATGAAGAACATACCCCACCAGTTACTAAGTATAATCCCTTTATTTCACATATACCTCCTTTTGATCATCTTTTATAAGAGAGATACTTTTAGTTATTTAGTATATGGTAATTTTAGGTCTTGAATTTTCTATTTCTATGATGAATAAAACTAGATACTTTCATCTGCAAATTCCATCTATTTTCTTGTATTGGACAGACTATATGTTTCATAGTTCTAAATTGAGTGTATATATGATATTTTAGACCATGTTGAGACACCACCCAATAGAGGGTGAATCTCACTACATATATGTTATTAAAAATAGTGTATAACAGGTTGGATATATTTGTCTGAGTGGATCATCATGTGGGTATATCGTATAATGGATTTCTTGATCGTGTATTTTATAAATTAATTACCAAGAAGGTGAGATATAATAGAGGTCATAAGTGTATTCATCTAGTTTTGGGAGTATGTGTCTTCCCTATAAGGGTTGTATAATGACTCAAAACAAGGGTGAATTTTTTCTTAAAAAAATTCTCTAATTTAAAAACACCCTTTTAAAACACTAAAAAATATGACCCACTATTATCAATTAATATAGAAAAAGAAAATTATTTTAAAGAAAAAAGTAGTACATAGAATATTTATAGTAGTTTGGGTCATAAACATCCCCAAGTCTATTAAACCATCACTCTCTTAGAAATATTGGTACTTTTCATCAAAACATTACTTATCCTAGAGACCTATATAGTTTAATTAAATCAATTGAAATGTGTTAAAAATGGGACAAGAGAATTCACTAGGTTTTACCAATACAGAAGCCTTGTTTTTTCCTTCACAACCCATAGTATTAGGATTGTAAATATTATAATGAAATAGATGTAGAAAATATTTTTTAAAATTAGTAAATAATAGTCAATGAGTGACTCTTAAAAGTGGAGAATAAACATTTTTAGTGGCTCTAAAGGATCTTTATTGACTATAAATGTGACTAAAAAAACATGGTAGTAGATGGTATTTTATAAGTTTCATAGCATGAATAGATTTATGAACTGGTTATGTTAACCTAGTTTGTTACTAAATTGTGGCAGTTGAATATACATATCTCTCCTTAATTATATATAAAATATCTCTTTAAAAAAATGGTTGAGTGTAAATAATATAATACTCATAAATATATTCTCTGTCTATTGTTTGTGGATTTATTGTATAGAAATATAAAAACAATAGTTGTTAGTTGGGACTTGTTATATATCTTCCTTGTAACTTCATAATTTATTGGAAATAAAATCATCAAATAACTTGTTCTTTAATTATTCAAGTATCGTAACTTATGATAAAAATAAACTTCGAGAAGAAAATTCTTGAAATTTTTTAATTGTGATGAGTTTTCTAGAATTATAATTTAATATTTTTAAAATACTATAAAATATATCTCTTCATTTTCATAACTCTTCATCATCATAGGTCTTCATGTTTTATAAAAATTAACCTTTATAAGACTTTCTCTCTATGTGTAAGTCTACAGCACAAACCATTATTTTTATCATATGTCTGTGTCTCAATTGTATGACTTCATCTTGATTTTATATCTATTCCTTCTAAAAGTAAGTCTTTTCTTCCAATTATAATTATTTTTTCAATAGGTAAGTATTTTTTTCTAAACCTTTTCTCAATCATAAGTCTTCCATAAATAATGAAATTTTTAGAATCTATAACATAATAATAATTTCTTACGAAATATATTTCTTGAAAATAGGTCATTTATACATTGAAAAAATTATCCAGAATTAAAATACCTTATGAAAACATTTATAAATTTATAATAATTTCTCTGTAAAATTCAAGAAAAATATTTTAAAAAAAATTAGGGGTTTTATAATAATTAAAAATTAGGATAAATGGGATATGTTGGAACAATAATAATGTGTATAAAAATATATCCATTAGTATGTTCAAAAAACACAAGATATATTAAAAATAAAATTTCACATATTTAAAAAATAATGTATTTCAATTCTGCATATATAAATAGGGTACTGACTAGAATTAATTTGAATATTAAAATTGAATAAAATTTTTACTTTGTTACACATTATTCTCCACCATTTTGTGAGATTAAAATGGAAGATAAATTAGTGGATGTAACACCTTCAATATTGCCTAATAATATTTAATCCTATAAGAACTAATTAAAAGTAGAAACCGAATAAGAAAATAAAAATCAAAAGTAAATAGATAAGGAGATATTTAATGAAAAATAAAAGAGTCATCTATTGAATTATTGAATAAATAAAATAATTGAATGGTGAATGAAATATATAACCACATGAACTGTAAAGACCCGTAAATTTCAATGAATTTTTTATTCTTAGTTTTCTTTGGAATTTTACAAGAGCGCAGTTTCTGACGGCACCTGATTCCGAGGCCCGGTGTGCCCGGAATCATTTTCTGATGTTTGGCTCGGGTACGTTTAGTGAACCTACGAGTGGGTTTTTCTAACTTTTGAACCGGTGCTCAGAATAGAATTCTGAGGGCACCGATGGAATCGCAGCACCGGTACTTGCGTAGAAATGCCTCTTCCGGAGTTGCGTTTTCTCAGGTGTGGTTTTTAATTTTCGAGCTTAAAGTTAAGAAATAAAATAATTGTACGACAAACTTTATTTTATTTCACTTAAGCCACTTGAAATCCACTTGAATCCACTTAAAGCGGCTTAAGCCGAGTTGATGCGGATAGAGTGCTATCCAAAAATATCATACCCTCTTGGTAGGATATTTGTGAGGTGGGACCCGTACGAGCCCCACTGTTTCTTTTCCGCTAAGTAACGCACCCGCGAAACCCCGTCATTATGAAAGTCAACAGACGCGTTTTCTTATTTTCTTAACGCACCAATTAATTGGGCGGTTTACTTCGTTGAATTAAATGGGCGGTTTATTCGTTGAAATTAATTCTAGATATTAATTTCAATCATTTCTTAACCTGTTTGAAATCCGTTGGTGTAATAATAAAATAAGACCAACACACGACATCTGGAAAAATTCTCGTTGAGAAGTTTTGACAAGTTTTGTGCCTTCACCCACATTCACGAAGAACGTGAAAATGCGAAGAACGCGAAGAACGCAGTCACCCTTGTAGATTGACGACACTTCATCCGAGACGTTCTTCCCCACCCCGATCTCTGATCACCAACTGCTGGAGGTAAGGGATTTCGGGTTTCTTTTAAATATCCTTTGTGGTTTTTAACAAAACACAGATTTAATTATTTATAATTAAATCTGTTGTTTCTTGGTCCTCAGAGTTCGTCGACGCAATGCCGGATACCGCGACGACGCGACGATCCCCACCTTCCTCGACGATCAATTCCGCGAAGAACTCGCGTGCGACGACTTGACGAGGTAGGGATTTTGTTTTTGGAAATACCTTTTTATATCCCTTTGATTGTTTCTTTTAAAACAAGAACCTAGATCAAGTGAAATTTTAGATTATAAAAATTGTTTTTATACGTTTGTCATGTGTTGATTTTATCCTCCCGATTGATACCGTCTAACGCGGAGGGTGCGGGCCAAACAAACACAGCCCAACAACCCTCCGCCGCTCTTCGTTTTTGTGCGGATTTGGCGGGCGATGACAAAGCGTGCCACAAAGGCAATTTGATTATTCCGCAGAGAAGAATGGGTCCTGGGAGGAGCAGCGGCGCAGACGGGAAGGAAAACAGACCACCGGATCAACTCTAGTGGCCCGCGGAAGTCTCCGGCGGCGCGGGTCGCTGGTGAGGCGGCACCGGTGGCCGGAGGCGGCGGCACCCCGGCGCAACGCCGGACAGGGCCGCCGCGGTTGAAGCCACTGCAGCGGCGGCCAGCAGACTCGCGGCTGCGCGGGTCCGGGTCGCCCGCACGGGACGCGGCAGAAGCCGCGTCCGCTGATGCCCAGCGCAGCCCCTCGAGGGCCGCGACATCCTCTTCCCGCGGGGGCAGTGCCTCACGGCTCCCACGCTCGGCTGCTCGGCCGAGCCGAGCCGGGCCGGCCGGCCCGGGCCGCGCCCTGGCCGGACCGGACCGGGTCCGGCCGGGTCTGCCCGGGCCCAGACCCCCCGTCTCCGGACGTTTTTGGTCTTTCGCTCATAACATAAGCAACGGGCCTCCAAAAGATGCACCGTCAGCGGCTACGCAATCCTCGGATCGAGACGGTCGTTTCGATATATCTCACTCAAGGTTTCGGAATACTTTGGGTTCGGCCGGGTTGGTTCGTACACGAAACCAACCGGGCCCTCGGAGCGGAAACTCTCATATCTTGAGCTCCGGACGTCCGATTGACGTGCCGTCGACTTTGTTGAATTCCTCTAAGTGAGACGGATCTTTTGGCTCACTCTGCCCGAGGTTTGGAGGCATGTGGAGTATGTTCGGGTTTGTTTTTCCTCAAAAACCAACTAGGCCCCTGGGACGAAAAAGCCAATACCTCTCAGACCGGGCGTCAGATTGACGCGCCGTCTGCGATGTTGAGTTCCTGTTGACGATACGGAACTTTTGGATACATAAAATTTGGACATTGTGTCAGTTGATGTATCAGCCTCTCGGCTCTTGGAACGGACCCTCCCGTACGAGCTTGTTGTGTGCGGGAACCCTAGAGCTGGCTGCGACTGCTTCTGTGACTGCGACGACGACTGTGCAGAGATCCTCAGTGGACTGCGAAGACGACTGTGCATAGATCCTTAGTGGACTGCAACGATGACTGTGCAGAGATCCTCAGTGGACTGCGACGACTGCTGCATTCAGCGATCCTACGTGGATCAGTGCTACAGATCCTGTGTGGATTCGATCCTGTGTGGGTCAGCGCTCAGTGGTTCTGTGTGAGCCAGCGCCTACAGGTCCTGTGTGGGCCCGATCCTGTGTGGGTCTTTGCGGGGGTTAGTTACCTATTGATCATGTGTGGGTCTGATCCTGTGTGGTTCATTGCGGGGGTTATTACCTATCGATCCTTTGTGGGTCCGACGACTTAGATGGATCAGTGATCATCTTTATCATCATCTGAAGAAGTATACCTGAGTGAGATTAATCCTGTGTTACTCTCCTTTGTGGATTGTGTTGAGATATCCTGTGTGGATTTACGGTTTAATCTCCTTTGTGGATTGTGTTGAGCCATCCTATGTGGATTACTTTTTCTCTCCTTCGTGGATTGTGTTGTGCTATCCTGTGTGGGTTTACATTTTGATTTCCTGTGTGGACAGGGTTGTGCTTGGGCTCTGATGTTGGAGCCGAACGGGAATTGATGACTTAGGTATATATATGGGCATATACCTAAGCAGTGTTGGTTGTTACTTCGTGATTGTATCTTTCCTTTGTGGTTTATCTTTTGGGGATTACGGGAGACCTTCTGGGGTTTCAGGGTCCCTACTGAGTAGCCTACACTCACCCCTGCACGGGCTTTGCCCGCACTACATTGTGTTGGTTGCAGACGACGGACAGCGCTGATCGTGGTAGAGGCTTGCGGAGTATGACGGTACCTGGAGGTGGACCACTGGGCGGGACGTACTCGGAGCGGTCAGGTGGACCCGAGGAGCAGTGGAGGCTATCTGTACCCACCCTTCAGGTGGGACTTCCAGAGGACAGCTCAATGTTGTGGCTTTTCTTTTCAGTTGCTATTTTCCCCCTTTCAGTTGTACTTTACAGTTGGGCTTGTATTTCCAGCCCCTTTCACTTTTAGCACAGCTTGTTACAGTTTTTACTTATTGTTTACTTTTCCACTTTCTTACTCTGTGGTGCTTGTTTACTTTTCAAATTCAATGCCTTCCCTATTTCCGAGATTTACACCTTGGTGCTAGTCGCCAGCCCCTGGCCTATGGAAGGCGAGCTTGGGGTAGTCACGGCACGAGCCCCGAGCACGGGTCGTGACAAATGGGTATCAGAGGTGGTCGGTTCTACCGCAGACTCTGATCTGTCTTCTATGTGAAGCAATAGTGTTTAGCATATTGTGTGTGGTTATCAGTCCAGGGAGTCTAGTGTTGGTGTCGCGGCCGATGTATCCGTACACCAGGACCCTGACTTCTGGTTTCCAACTTAATGCATTAGAACATTGACTGCATGTGTGTTTTCAAGTTTTCTTCGTGATTACTTTGTATCAGTTCACCAGGTATACTGTTCTGACCGTGGCACACTTGTTTCCTTTTCAGGATGGCCCCACGACGGCAACCAGCTAGGGTTCCGAGAGTGGAGCGCGACGACAGCCCACCGAGCGACGAGGCCTCGGTACAGGGCTCATTGACAGCAGAGGCACCAGCGATACCTTTACCCGCCGAGCCCCCGATTCTTCCAACACCGACCGATGACAATGCACGTCGCCTCGGAGCTCTGCACGAGTTCCAGCGCCAACGACAACCCAGGTTTCGTGGGGAGACGGACCCCCAGGCAGCCGAGGACTGGCTGGAGGCGGTCGTTCGAGTTTTCAGGCTAGTGAGGACACCAGCAGACCTCATGGTGATCCTCGCGGCGAGACTACTGCACGCAGAAGCAGGATGATGGTGGAGCTTGATGCTCCAGGTGAACGATGAGGCCTCTCTCATCTGGACATACTTTGAGGGCCTCGTCCGCTCAGAGTTCTTCCGGGCCACCCTCTGTGCGGTGCGCATCCAGGAGCTTCTTCAGCTGCGGTAGGGCAGCTTGACGGTCGCCCAGTACTCAGCGAGATTCACCGATCTTTCTCGCTACTTGACCGACATGGTATGGGACCCCTTCTTCCCGGCCCAGACCACCGAGTAGGGATTGAGACACGAGATCAGGGCATCGCTGATCTCCCTCAGCATCCCGACCCAGGCAGGAGTACTGGAGCGAGCCCTTCTGATCGAGAGCTTTCTGGCTGAGTCCACAGCGAGACCTACCGCAGGGCAGCAGGTAGCAGAGTCTTCGGCAGTAGGTAGCCAACGGATGACTCAGGGTTCCAGGTAGACCAGACCCTCTCGTAGACGACCTCAGGACACTGGCTCAGCAGTGCGGGGCACACAGTGCAGAGCCAGTCTTCCGAGAGGCAGGCAGTGCTACGCCTGCGGCGGGCAGGGCCACATGGCTCGTGACTACCCGACCCGTCGTACTGAGGAGTAGTAGATAGTGGAGGGGCCACCCAGGAAGAGGTAGAGGGTCGACCATGGTGGTCCGCAGGGAGGAGGCGGACGAGGCAGGGGAGCTGGCCGAGCAGCAGGTGGTGGGCGACGCTTTGAGGCTCTGCCACCACCACCACCAGGAGGGCCACCCCGACCACCGGGAGCTGGCGGGTAGAGATAGGCACAGCTCCAGGCAGTGGAGGCCTACGACCACGACACACCAGAGATGATTCAAGGTACGATCTATGTCTATTCCACCCTTGTTTCAGTTCTTATAGACACAGGAGCGAGTCACTCTTTCATAGCCGCTACCCTTGTTCGGAGCTCGGAGATTCCGACAGAGCCGTTGGCTCGATCTTTATGGCTAGAGACCCCTACGGGAGTAGACTCGACGATTACGCACTGGTGCCGGCAGTGTGAGATTACTCTAGAAGGTGAGAGATTCGGTTGGGATCTTCTTGTAGCGGCGTCGAGGCCTTACGACGTCATCTTGGGCATGGATTGGTTATCTATAGTCCATGCTCAGATTGACTGTTTTAGGTGCAAGGTGTGATGTGTGCGCACCGACGGGAGTAGGTTCACCTTCACCAGTGAGAAGGGAGCCTTTACAGCACAGGAGGGACTCTCGCAAAGGAGAGGATAGCCCATCACCCATCAGTTGGCTATCCTCATCCTTGGATCAGTTGACGTGTGGAGTCCTAGTTTTCCTGCAGTGGTGGATCAGTACGCGGACGTCTTTCCCGATGACGTTCTAGGGCTACCTCCTCACAGAGAGGTAGACTTTTATATTGATCTATACCCCGGGACAGCCCCGATATCCACTCCAGTATATCGGATGGCCCCCGCTGAGCTTTGAGAGCTGCAGGTACAGTTGGAGGACTTGCAGGGCAAGGGGTTCATCCGACCTAGTGTTTCACCCTGGGCTTCCCCGATATTGTTCACCAAGAAGGAGGACGGGAGCTTGCGACTGTGTGTCGACTATCGTCGCCTAAACCAGGTGACAGTGAGGACCAAGTATCCGCTACCGAGGATTGATGACCTATTTGATCAGCTCAAGGGAGCACGGTGGTTCTCGAAGATAGACCTCATGTCAGGCTATCATCAGCTCAGAGTTCGAGATGAGGACGTGCAGAAGACGGCCTTCAGGTGTCGTTGTGGCCACTATGAGTTCATGGTTATGCCTTTCGGCATAACCAACGCTCCAGCAGTGTTCACGAGCCTCATGAACAGGATCTTACAGCCATACCTCGATCGATTTGTCGTGGTCTTCATCGACGACATTTTGGTGTACTCGACCATGGAGGAGGTGCACGCCTACCACTTACGGGTTGTACTAGACACACTCTGAGAGCATCAGATTTATGGAAAGCTCTCGAAGTGCCAGTTCTGGTTACGCGAGGTCCACTTCTTGGGGCACGTCATTTCTGAGGTGCCAGTTGGAGTGGATCCCGCGAAGATCGAGACAGTGCAAGCTTGGGAGCCACCCAGGAGCGTGACAGAGGTGCGAAGTTTCTTGGGTCTAGCTGGATATTATTGGAGGTTTGTGCCAGACTTCTCCAGGGTTGCAGCACCACTCTCATCTTTGATGAAGAATGGGAAACCCTTTGTGTGGTCAGACAGATGTCAGTAGAGCTTCCAGGAGCTGAGACAGAGATTGACCAGCGCACATATCTTGAGGTTGCCTGAGGAGGGAGTTGGATACGTAGTCTACTGCGATGCATCAGGGACCAGACTCTGTTGTGTCCTGATGCAGAATCAGGCCGTGATTGCCTATGGATCATTCCAGTTGAGGCTGCATTAGCAGAACTACGCTACCCATGACCTGGAGTTAGCAGTAGTGGTCTTCGCTCTGAAGACATGGCGGCAATATCTGATGGGAGAGCGCTTTACAGTCTTTTCTAACCACCAGAGTCTCAGGTACATCTTCTCGTAGAAGGATCTGAACCTAAGACAACAGTGATGACTTGAGTTCCTCCAGGACTATGAATTTGAGATATTCTATACTCATGGGAAGGGGAACGTAGTAGCCGATGCCCTCAGCAGGAGGACGGGCATTCAGCTACTTGAGGAGGTGACAGAGCAGCTAGCCACCTTGCAGATATCCTTCGTGGATAGAGACGGAGCAGCCTTCCTTCAGTCTCTCGCAGTCTCTCCTCCACTTCTATAGTGGTTCAGAGAGGCATAGCGTGGGGATGCTGACTGTGAGACGCGGCATGCACAGATATCCTCGGGACAGGCACCTGATGGTTTCTCCATTGGAGCAGAGCATGATGTCCTTTTTGGATGACGTACCTTGGTACCAGTTTCTTTACGAGAGGAGGTGCTGATAGAGTTTCACACTTCTCCTTTGGCGGTATATCCTAGAGTGGCGAAGATGTACCAGGATCTCAGATGACATCACTATTGGCCGGGCATGAAGAAGGTTGTGGCAGAGTTCATTTCTCAATGAAGGCAGAGCATCAAGTACCAGCAGGCTTGGTACAGCCCTTGGAGGTCCCAGAGTGGAAGTGGGACGGGATATCTATGGACTTTGTGATTGGACTTCCACGCACTTCCAGAGGTCACGACTCCATTTGGCTGATTATTGGCCAACTCACCAAGTTGGCACACTTCTTACCCATTCGAGAGCAGGGCTCAGTGGAGAGATTGGGGCGTCTCTACATTCAGGAGATTGTACGGCTTCACGGTGTTCCATCATCTATCATCTCTGATCGAGACGCTCGCTTTACTTCCAGGCTTTTGAAGGGGTTGCAGGAGGCGTTCGGGACGTGGCTATGTCTGAGCACCGACTTTCACCCTCAGACTGATGGTCAGACGGAGAGGACCATTCAGACTCTCAAGGACATGCTACGCGCATGTGTCCTCAACTTTGGTCGCAGCTAGGAGGATCACCTACCCTTGGTGGAGTTCGCGTACAACAACAGATACCACTCCACCATCGGGATGGCACCATAAGAGGCATTATATGGTAGCCCTTACAGATCTCCTTTGTGCTGGACAGACCCTGGGGAGTCAGCACTTGTGGGACCAGAGATGGTCTGGGCCACGACAGAGAAGGTCTAGGTCATCCAGGAGCGGATAAGGACAGCTCAGAGCCGGCATAAGTCTTATGCTGACAGGAGGCGGAGGCCTCTATATTTCGAGGATGGCGACCATGTCTTCTTGCGTGTCTCACCTCGACGTGGTTTGCGGAGATTTGTCCAAGGAGGCATGTCTTCTCCATGCTTTATTGGACCATTCCAGGTCCTCAGTAGGATTGGCGAGGTGGCTTATCGCCTGGCTCTACCACCTCAGTTGCACCGGGTGCACGACGTCTTCCACGTATCTCAGCTGAGGAGATACGTGCACGACCCGGTGCACATCATTGACCATGGGGAGCTAGACGTGGATGATGGGGCGACTTTTACGAAGGTCCTAGTGGAGATAGAGGATCGATAGGAGCGGGTATTACGTGGGCGATCGATTCCTCTTATGTGCATAAAATGGCAGCACGGGAACCTCCAGGAGAGCACACGGGAGCGGGAGGCTCAGATGTGTGCTCATTACCCACATTTGTTTCCCTAGTTTATGATGTATATTTACGGGGATGTAATGCCCTGAGGTGGGAGTAATGTAAAGACCCATAAATTTCAAGGAAATTTTTTTTTCTTAATTTTCTTTGGAATTTTACAAGAGCGTAGTTTTTGACGGCACCTGATTCCGAGGCCCGGTGTGCCCGGAATCATTTTCCGAAGTTTGGATCGGGTACGTTCAGTGAACAGACGAACGGGTTTTTATAAATTTTGAACCGGTGCTAGGAATCGAATTCTAAGGGCACCGATGGAATCGTAGCGCCGGTACTTGCTTAGAAACGCCTCTTCCAGAGTTGCATTTGCTCAGGTGTGGTTTTTAATTTTCGAGCTTAAAATTAAGAAATAAAATAATTGTACGACAAAATTTATTTTATTTCACTTAAGCCACTTGAAATCCACTTGAAGCCACTTAAAGCGGCTTAAGCTGAGTTGATGTGGATAGGGTGCTATCCAAAAATATCCTACCCTCTTGGTAGGATATTTGTGAGGTGGGACCCGCACAATCCCCACCGTTTATTTTTCTCTAAGTAACGCACCCGCGAAAACCCTTCATTATGAAAGTCAACTGACGCGTTTTCTTATTTTCTTAATGCACCAATTAATGGGGTGGTTTACTTCGTTGAATTAAATGGGCGGTTTATTCGTTGAAATTAATTCGATGAATTAATTTCATTCGTTTCTTAACCTGTTTGAAATCTGTTGGCATAATAATAAAATAAGACCAACGCATGACATCTGGAAAAATTCTCGTTGAGAAGTTTTGACAAGTTTTGTGCCTTCACCCACCTTCGCTAAGAACGCAAAGAACGCGAAGAACGCGAAGAACACCGTCACCCTTAGATACTGACGACGCTTCATCCGAGACGTTCTTCCCCGCCCCGATATCCGATCACCTACTGCTGGAGGTAAGGGATTTCAGGTTTCTTTTAAATCTCCTTTGTGGTTTTTAACAAAACACGGATTTAATTATTTATAATTAAATCTGTTGTTTCTTGGTCCTCAGAGTTCGTTGACACAACGCCGGATACCGCGAAGACGTGACGATCCCCACCTTCCGCGATGATCAATTCCGCGAAGAACGTGCGTGCGACGACTTGACGAGGTAGGGATTTTATTTTTGGAAATACCATTTTAAATCCCCGTGATTGTTTCTTTTAAAACAAGAACCTGAATCAAGTGAAATTTTAAATTATTAAAATTGTTTGGATACGTTTTTCATGTGTTGATTTTGTCATCCCGATTGATACCGTCTAACGCGGAGGGTGCGGGCCAAAAAAACACGGCCCGACAACCCTCCGCCGCTCTTCGTTGTTGTGCGTATTTGGAAAGCGACGAAAAAGCGTGCCGCAAAGGCAATTTGATGATTCCACAGAGAAGAACGGGTCCCGGGAGGAGCAGCGGCGCAGATGGGAAGGAAAACAGACCACTGGAGCAACTCTGGTGGCCCGCGGAAGTCACCGGCCGCGCGGGTCGCCAGTGAGGCGGCGCCGACGGCCAGAGGCGGAGGCGCCCCAGCACACCGCCGGACAGGGCCGCCGCGGCTGAAGCCGCGGTGGCAGCGGCCAGCGGACCCGCGGGTCTGGCTCGCCCGCACGGGACGCGACCGAAGTCGCATCCGCTGATGCCCAGCGCGGCCCCACAAGGGCCGCGGCATCCTAATCCAGCGGGGGCGGCGCCCCGCGGCTCCCATGCTCAGCCGATCGGCCGAGCCGAGCCGTGCCACGCCCTGGCCGGACCGGACCGAGTCCAGCCGGGTCGGCCCGGGCCCAGACACCCCGTCTCCGGATGTTTTTGGTCTTTCGCTCATAACATGAGCTACGGGCCTCCGAACGATGCGTCGTCAGCGGATACGTGATCCTTGGATCGAGGCAGTCGTTTCGGTATATCGTACTCAAGGTTTCGGAATACTTTGGGTTCGGCTGGGTTGGTTCGTACACGAAACCAAACGGGCTCTCAGAGCGAAAACGCTCATATCTTGAGCTCCAGACGTCCGATTGACGTGCCGTCGACTTTGTTGAATTCCTCTAAGTGAGACAGATCTTTTGGAAAACTTCGCCCAAGGTTTGGACACAGGTGGAGTAGGGTCCGGTTGGTTTTTCCTTAAAAACCAACTGGGCCCCTGGGACGAAAAAGCCAATAACTCTCAGACCAGGCGTCCGATTGACGCGCCGTCTGCGACGTTGAGTTCCTGTTGACGATACGGAACTTTTGGATTCATCAACTTCGGACTTTGTGTCAGTTGATGTATCAGCCTCTCAGCTCGTGGAGCGGACCCTCTCGAACGAGCTTGCTGTGTGCGGGAACCCTAGAGCTGGCTGCGACTGCTTCTGTGACTGCGACGACGACTATGCAGAGATCCTCAGTGGAATGCGACGACGACTGTGCATAGATCCTCAGTGGACTGCGATGACGACTGTGCAGAGATCCTCAGTGGACTGCGATGACTGCTGCACTCAGCGATCCTACGTGGATCAGTGCTACAGATCCTGTGTGGATCTGATCCTATGTGGGTCAGCGCTCAGCGGTTCTGTGTGAGCCAGCGCCTACAGGTCTTGTGTGGGCCTGATCCTATGTGGGTCTTTGTGGGGGTTAGTTACCTATTGATCCGGTGTGGGTCCGATCCTTTGTGGGTCATTTCGGGGGTTAGTACCTATCGATCCTTTGTGGGTCCGATGACTTAGATGGATCAGTGATCATCTTTATCGTCATCCGAAGAAGTATACCTATGTGAGCTGAATCCTGTGTTACTCTCCTTTGTGGATTGTGTTGAGCTATCCTGTGTGGATTTACTATTTACTCTCCATTGTGGATTGTGTTGAGCTATCCTCTGTGGATTACTTTTGCTCTCCTTCGTGGATTGTGTTGTGATATCCTGTGTGGGTTTACGTTTTGCTTTCCTGTGTGGACTGGTTTGTGCTTGGGCTCGGATGTAGGAGCCGAACGGGAATTGATGACTTAGGTATATGTATGGGCATATACCTAAGCAGTGTCGGTTGTTACTTCATGATTGTATCTTTCCTTTGTGGTTTATCCTTTGAGGATTACGGGAGACCTTCGGGGGTCTAGGGGTCCCTACTGAGTGGCTTATACTCACCCCTGCATGGGCTTCGCCCGCACTACATTGTGTTGGCTGCAGACGACGGATAGCGCTGATCGTGGTAGAGGCTTGTGGAGCAGGACGGTACCTGGAGGTGGACCACTGGGCGGGACGTACTTAGAGCAGTCAGGTAGACCCGAGGAGCAGTGGAGGCTATCTGTACCCACCCTTCAGGTGGGACTTCCAGAGGACGGCTCGACGCTGTGACTTTTCTTTTCAGTTGTTGTTTTCCCCTTTCAGTTGTACTTTACAGTTGGGCTTGTATTTTCGTCCCCTTTCACTTTCAGCATAGCTTGTTACAGTTTTTACTTAGTGTTTACTTTTCCGCTTACTTACTCTATGGTGCTTGTTTACTTTTCAAAGGCAATGCCTTCCCTTTTTCCGGGATTTACGCCTTGGTGCTATTCTCCACCATTTTGTGAGATTAAAATGGAAGAAAAATTAGTGGATGTAACACCTTCAATATTGCCTAATAATATTTAATCCTATAAGAACTAATTAAAAGTAGAAACCGAATAAGAAAATAAAAATCAAAAGTAAATAGGTAAGGAGATATTTAATGAAAAATAAAAGAGTCATCTATTGAATTATTGAATAAATAAAATAATTGAATGGTGAATTAAATATATTACCACATGAAATCAAAAATATATTATTATATGGGATCAAGAGTAGGATTTTTAGATGATTTAGTATTAATAATTATATTTCATGAATAAATGTCCTCAAGGATAGGCAAGGATTGATTCCATAATTAATCATATTCTTCAATTACAATGGTTTATTCAGTAGACATCCTCATCATAGAAATGATATCTTCATGTAACTTCTTGGGTTTGGGATAATAAAAAATCTCATCATTTCTGAAGGGAAACTGAATCCTAGAGAAATTATTTTCTCGAGTAATATATGCTTTTCTCTGACAGATAGCATAAATCTATGTTTACTCAGATCGAATATATAGTGGAGGAAGGAACAGTTTATTGATATTTTGTTCAATAATACTAATGTAAATGTGAGGATAATTTATAATAACTCATTCGCTTTGATCTAAAAAAATTCATAGAAAAAAATGTCCATTCTAGAAACCAATTCATCTTCAAGAACTCGATCAAAAGAGTAAATCCATTTTGGATGTAATAACTAATGAAATATTGCATAAAAATAGAGTCTAAATTATATTCCCTTCCATGGTATTGAAATTTTGAATTAAGATTAAAAATCCCTTGACTGAAAAAAGATTATGATTTCAACCATACAAATAAGTACTATTGTCCCATATTTTGATGAAAAACATTGGGAATCTACAATATATCATTCATGATTCATTTTGTTGGATAGTCTAGGATCATAGATAAATGTGTGGGAGGTTGATGTGGATTTTAATGAACAAGGGATGGATCCTAAAGAAGTCATTGAGGTGTTTGTAGTTTCTCTCCTAGAATTATCTAACTTGGCTTCCCCATTAAAGAATTGATGAGAAAATTGATCCTGTAACTATTATCTAGATTTATAATATTTTTCAAGAATTTTTCATCCATGAGGTATCTTATATATAAGAAAAAATAAATATTTATAATATTCCTCCAACTTCTATACTATTTCAAAATAATGGTAGTTATGAATAATCATATATCCTTATCTCATATCAGCTTGAGCCACACTTTCAAATAGTGTGGTAAGATCATCTTGAGACACATAGTTTCTATCTATCATTTTAACTCATTAAAATAATAATTAGATAGAATAAGTAGATAAATATAGGTTTTATCTTGAGAAACTATGAAATCCATTACCTTTTAGGGATCTTTTGGAATTTCAAAACATTTATAAAAAGACTCATCAAAGAATCTTTCATATTGTGAAAATACATGATTTTCAAGGAACTTATAATATTGTTTTGATTATTTTCCAAAAATATGAAATTATCATATAAGGTTTATTCTTAAACCATTAACCTATTGAAAATGGTCATATTCCCAACTTTTTCATCCTTAATTTTTTTGGGATGATATCCCTACAATACATTTGTATATTTTTTATAGCCATCACATAAGACTACAAGGTTGGGACACTTTCACATAGAATACATAATTCAATAGATAAAAAACTAAAATTTCCGATAATATATTAAATCTCCTTGAGGGAACAATATGAAATATTATTAATTAATTTAAATTAATAGATAACCATACTTTTTAACATATGAATGTCAATTTTATGGAAATAATTCCCCTTAGGATTCTTAGATCTTCTTTTAAACCATTGAATTCTATATTATGAATTTAATTTTCTATTAATTCATTCAACTAGTCCTTATATGTTCTTTATTCCTCTAAAATAACATTAAATTAACCAATATTAACTAGTGGAATGTTTCATTGTATTTAATAATGAGATTCTATCAACTTCATCATGACATAGAAATCAGTTTCAAGGATTAGTTATAATTTAAATCTTACAACTCATATTTTTATGATTTAAACTCATTCTTTAGATCCTAAAAAAATTATTTAGCATTCTCAAATTCATTTAAAAACTCAGATACAATGTTCTAAATTTGGTAAAAAACTCATATTGAGTGACTTCCAGATTAATTGATCGTGAAACAACTTCTTTTTTATAACCAATATATGGTATCTTTTCATTGTCATATGTTGACGGAAGCATTTCATATTTTTCATTTCTAAAAATAGATAGAATATTCTTAGATAAAATATAATCATATCCATTTATCATATATACTTCAGTAGTCTCATCTATAGAGTTCATGATGTCTTCAAAATTTAAAAAAAAATATTTTCCCTAGTCTTATGATGGTACATATCGACTTTTAATACTTCATCCACTAAACACTACTCAACAACAGATTCTTATCTAGTCTGTAATTTATCAACATCAAGCTCTATGGGATCTATAGTTGCACCTCCACTTACTAAACTAGATCTAACACAAATTTGAGATCAGAAGCCACTACTAAAGCACATACATTAGAAAAAACCTTTGAAAATTAATTTTATCTTCTTTATATTCAATCTATAATAAATCAATTTGTGGTTCTATAATTTTCCTAGAAGAATCCCCATTTAATGGAATTGTATCTGTTATATTTTTTTACATGAAATACTCCCTGAGAGTAGTGGTAGGATTATTTTCTTCTTCACCATCTACTCCAGATTCCTTATCCTCTTTTTTCATCAAAAAAAACGTTTTATGATAAGAATATCAAACAACATCCATGTTTCATAAAAGGATACCAAATAGAATTTGAAGCCTTTGGGACATAGTAGCCTCCACTCTACAAAGGTCCACTTCCCTTTTTAAAATAATCGAGGTTAGAATCCATTAATAAATATAATACATAATCCTTGGCCTGGACTAACTATAATGATTCATATATCTCACCATGAATCTTAAGAATTTTACATTCTTCTAATTTACTAGTAAATATATCAGATTTATTTCTTTAAATATAATTTTATATAATTCAGTAGCTATGTGTGTTATTAATGTATAAATAAACATCAATATAACTATTTGATCAAGGTCTAAGACATTTTGGGATTTTTTATTAATACCAAGTGATCCAAATAGAAATTCCATAATGAAAAAAAAGTTATAATATCATTAAAAAACAAGAAATTACTTAAAAAAATATACCTTCATGATGGAAGTAGAAATCATTATCTATTTCCATAGTAGTAAAATAAATATCTTTTTTATTTACATACTATTAAATGGTAACTTCATCTTGTGAAAAATAAAATGAATAATTTTCATAGAATACTCAAACCTCCATCTCAAACACGGTTCTAAAATTTTTCTCATCAAATACCCATTCTCAACCATGAAAATAGAAAACCATAATCAGTACAAAACTCTTATAATTAAGCCAACTATAATTAACATCTTTTCCATAAAAAACTCAATGATATCTTTCACTCAACATCTCTTTATTTGAGATTTCCAAATCTCCATCACTACCTATTTTGGATTTCACCATACTCAGTAACTGTTTGATGGTTGTGAAAGTAATATATTAGAGTTTAGATTTTGTTATTGTAGTGAATGATATTTGAGGGTTCATAGTATATTGGGTTAAAGATAAATGTCTTATTGACTTCAAAATGTTTATAAATAAAGTAATTATTTTACGTCACTCCAGACATGTCGAATGTGGTGGATTGAAAATAAATAAAAAAAATATATACACAATGGGAATAAATATTAAGTGTAATTTATATAGAATAGTGAAAAAAACTAACAAGAAGATAAATTTAATTACTTAATAGAATCATAATAAGTTTACTTAAACTCAAACATTCCGAATAAAATTTTAATAAAATCAAATCTATTTTTAGTAATGGATTTTTAGACATATCTACAACCTAATTTTAAATATGAAATAACGTAAGTGATATTTAACCTTTTTATGAGTGATCCTTTATGAATTTATTAACTAAATCAATGTTTTTTTATTGAATGTATAATTATATTTTTTGAAATTTTGATAGAAAAAGTGCAATAACATTTAAATTTCATAAGATAAAATTTGAATCCAACATCCAACAAAGTGTGATTCATCTACAACACTTATTCACAACAAATAACAATTAAAATTTACTTATCTTGTGGTGTCGACAAAGAAATTTGTGTTTCTTCTTAATAAACCATGAAAATAAATATTTTCCTAGAAATTGGTAGGTTCTGGATGTGATTTTAATATATAACCTATACCCATTAAAAATAGCATCTGAATAAGAAATTAAAAAATGTTTTTGGAAAAGTAAATATAATGAAATTATTTCTTTCAAATAACTTAAAATCCATTTTATAGTAATAAAATGAGACAATTTAGGGTTTTCTTGAAATCAATCACATGAGTATATAGAAAATATAATATCTAGTCTACTTGTAGTAAGATATTGAAATCTCCTTGTTATTCTTTTATATAGCTTATTGTAAACTGGTTTCCCAGCATCATCTATGTCAAACATAGTGTTATTGATCCTAGAAATTGAATAAATCTTACTATTATCAAGTCCAAGTATTTAAAGAAAACCATATATATATTTTAATTTTTTTGAAACATTCAAAAAATCTTATTGGTATATATAAAATCCATGAAATAAAATTATCCCACACATCATGCTTACTTAAAATTAATTTTTAATGAGTTTTGAAAATTCATTAAACAATTCATAATGCCATAAATAACATCATGAACATATTTTTGGTCTAAAAATGTGCCATTTAATGAAGTTTTCTTGAAAAGGGTGCGACCTTACAAACCCATAGAAACTCTACTTAAATATAAAAATGAACTCAACCTTTCAAACCATGATCTACATTCTTGTTTAAAACCATGAAAGGCTTATGCAAGTTTGGAAAAAGAATTTGGAAAATGAGTTTTTTCAAAACATGGAGGTTGTTTAACATAAACTCCCTCCATTATTATTCCACTTAAGAAGATTATTTTCCTTCCATCTTGAATAATTCAATATTCACAAAATATTTCTATGCTGGGAGGATCCTAATATCATATAATCTATTAAATGAAGAAAATTTTTATCCATATTATATCCCATAAAAAATTTTAATAGTTTATAAACATACCTAGATATATTGGTATTTATCACACCATGATCATCCTATATATTTTTTAAAATCATTAATTATGATAATAGTAATATCAAAGGATTTTTCAACGAATTCTCATACATTATTCATCTTGAACTAGTATAATTGATCTCGAATAGAATATACCCATCTCTCATCATTGATGGATTACTCGATGATATTCAGTTTATGTTGGGATAAAAATTTTGAAAATGCAACTATGTTTCTAGAACTCCATATAGTTCAATCTCCCTCATCTATGATTTATACAAAGTCTCTAAAGAATGATTTGTAAGTGTCCTAGGTTTTCTCAATAGCATAAATTTAGGTTTATTATATTAAATCATATTACTAAAAGAATTTTCATGATCATGGTCCATATAATCATTCAATTATTCTTAAAAGGGAGGTTCAACTCTCATGTTATCTAAAGGTTTATTTAGATCATCATGTTGAGATTGCATGTGATCAAAGTTATCTCATTCATATAATTTCAAAAGAGTAATTTCTCAACCAATCCTAGACTTCGTTTTGCAATATCTATTAGCTTTAGAAGTGGTAGAATAACATAATAAGATTATTTAATCATCTTTTGGATCAAACTTATCAATATTTTCCTTGGTGTTTATGGTATACACTTTTCACCCAAAACTATTAAAGTATTTAATATTTTATTTTATATTATTTCATAGATCATAGCGTATTTTAATCAAGATAAGAATTATTTGAACTCTATTGATGACAAAGAATGATGTGTTAAAAGATTAAACACAAAAATGAGTAATCATTCCATAACCAAATAATGATGTTCTATAAATTTCATAAAATTTAAAATTACTCCTTTCAAAAACCACATTTTAATAATGTTTCCTAGGGGAATAGAATGTATGGTTAATTATATGTTTTTAGATATTTATTTAAATTCACTATTATAAAAATTTCCCACATGGCCACCACTCAATGAATATATTTTATCATGTTATTAATTTCTAACTAGAATGCATTAATTTATAAAAAAAATCACATGTTTCACTCTTAATTATTTTGAAATAAATACAAGTATATATAGAGAAATCATCAAAAAAACATATAAAAAATATTCTTCACCTAGGCTTTCAATTATTTAGATTCCAAAAAACATATATGAATAACTTCTAATCATATAGATTTTTCAACCTCATTAAATAGTTTGGGTGATTACTTGTTTTTCTATCCCATTTAGCATGTATCAGATATTGACTTTTCCAAATTTAAGTAATGAAAAATCATAAATAAATTTTTTCATATATAAATTTTTAAATAGAAATTTTAATATCCAATCCTTTTTTCCAAATAAAAGATTCGATATTTTCATATTTAAAAAGGTTTTCATTTGATTTTTATAAGCAGTGATTTTCTAATGTGTAGAAATTTTTATTTTCTAGTTCTAAAAATATAAGAAATATATCTTTTAAAATATAATAATAATTTGAAAAACCAATCAAAATTTCATCATCACTATATTGAGAAATAATTATTTTCTTATTTTTAACCCTTCAATATGAGGTGCTTTATTGATGAGGACTGAATGAGGGTATATAAAATATCCAACTCCAAAGATATTTCCTTTTACATTGTCACTAATTTTTACCTAGACACTATCCATTTTTGATAGGGAGTGAAGGTTATAATAAATATCTATGATTATTTATTAAAAATAAATTATCCATAACCCATTTTTAAAATTTTTCCTATAGATTTTTATAGACAGAAATAAATTAAATTTTAATATTTTTTGTACATAAATACTTTTTCGTCTAGTAATTTTAGCTATTAACAATTTTAGAACCAAAACATATCTATGATTTCTATAATTTCCATAATATCAAGAGTTTCAATAGTTTATTTGGAATAATTTTATATAAATAAAAACCTTCATTACACTAAAAAAATATGGAAATATTAAAAAATAATCATTAGGATAATAAAACTTTACACCACATTTAAATAATGTAATTAGAGACATGTTTTTTTAGAACTGAGCACAAAAAATCATATATATCTTAGATTTGTCTCCATTATTACCTATTCCATGTTTACCTTTATTTGATTTTTTGTTTCCAAGGATTTAGTTGAGGTGATCCTCCCTTAAGAAAATACACTTTTATTGTCATTTCGATCTTTTTCTTAATATATTAATTACTTAATTTTGTTTTCACGGACAACATAACTACAAGAATATTTTTCTAAATTATATTTCAATGCTGAAATTTATTTTAACAAATCCCATTTTTTAGAGTTAGTAGAATAAATATATTTTTAAATGTATTATTCTTTTTATAAAATTTATAATTTTCTTATATCATAATGGATTCGTCATGTAATTCCTTATTTGTGCGGTTTTTAGAATTAATTTTCGAATAATAATAGTAATTAGGTTTTACCTCTTCTATTTGAGACATGAATCACATGTTTACTTTTAGATTAATTTTTTTATATTTTGAGTCAGAATGGGAATCATCACTAGAGTATTCAAATGCACTCTATGTGTATTTCATATCCTTCTTATCCTTTCTCATATACTTAGATTTCATATAATAATTTTTCTATAATTTCCTCTTCTCATTATGTTTAGTAATCTTATGTTTGACATGTAGAACCCCAAATTTGAGGTATATAGCCTTTATTTATGAATTTTCATGTGTTTATAGTGATTGGGATGAGTTGGGAAGAAGTTGGGAGAGTTTGTAAGGGTTTTGAATAAGTTTGGAGGCTTTTCTAAATGCGCACGGTTTGAGCACGGTTAGCGGAAACTATGTGGGCTCTCTTGGAAACCATGCATATAGAGAAAGTAGGCTTTTCATGGCCTACACAAGGTTTTCATAACTATACAAGGCAACCGTGTGGACCCCTCATATCTTGAAAGTGGTTTGCACATGGTTATCACATGGTATACCAAACCGTTCAGACTAACCATCCAACCACTTAAAAAGAGGATTTTTAAATCTAGGCTCCTTTGGGCTTAACCTATTTCACTCAGAATCTTCTCCCACTCGAGCCTCACTTTAGATTTTGTGTTCTAAAAGGTTTTAGGTTCTCTCCCACACTTTTTTGAAGCAAATCAAAGGGGTTTCAAGTTGGTTTGAATGTGGTTTCTCCTGGGTAAGTCTCTCCTCTTGGTTTCACTTTGGTTTTCTCTAGGTATTCCCCTCCCTCTTTCTTTCTTTTCAATATCTACATATATTTCCTATATATCTAGGGTTTTATTTTCCTCTGATATTGATATTATGGATTTTAATGATAGGTAAGGGGATCTAGATAAGTTTATGTGGTGCGTTTGCTGGATTTGGTGTGCGTTGCTTGTGTGTCGAATTCATCGGAACCCTAAAGGTAAGTGGATTATCTCCCGAATATACATGGTTAAAACTAGTGGTTTTGGATAAAATTAATTTTTTTCCTTGAAATTAATTGGGATTTTGATGCATGAAATTGGTTATAAATCCCATTGGTCATGTTTTGTGGATTCTTGGGCGAAAAGGGGTTTTATGGTAAAATGTTCTTGTTTTTTAATATTAAAATTTAGATTTTAAAATTTGTTTCTTAGCTTGGGTCAACGAAATGGTATATGAAAATGGTTTTCAATAATGAGGTTGTTTTATTGAATTTAGTATTTTTCATGTAAAATATTTTAAGGGTTGTTTTAATAAATGGGTGATTTATTGAAGTGGTTTGGCATGTTGTGGAAATGGCTATTTACTTGTTGTGTGTCCTTGGTGCTTTGTGCTTGTTTGTTGATTTAGTTTTGTGTATTGTGTGGATTGTGTGGAAGTGGATGGTAATCACCACTATAAAAATGGATTGATAGTGAAAAAAGTGCCCCCATCAAATTTATAAGTGGGTGTGAAGTACCACTAGTGGGAAATGTAGTGAACGGGTCAGACAGAAGCTCCACCGTCTTGGCTTCCTTGTTGTGTGTTGATTGAAAGATGTAATTTTTTGTTCTAATGTGAAATGGTGAAGTGTCTTGTGGCATGTTTTTTTGGATTTTTTGTGTGTTCTAATCATTTGGGTGGAAATTTCTTGGTAATAGAGTGTTTGGATTGTTATAAGTTGTTGCATTATTTAGTGTATTATATAAACTATTTTATATATTGTGTTAATGGTTTTGTCCTAGTGGCATGTGTAGGGAAGTCATTTCGGTAAAACCTACTGATTATTAGTACTCAACCTCAACTATGAAACTTTAGTGATTTGGTAAATGTTGTATTCTGGGACACAAGTAAAGGTAAAGCATCTCATGGGTAGTGGTTCATAGTGATGCTTGGTAGATGTGGTGGTGCATGGACCATTGAGGTTAAAGTGGATTTTTGGAGTGTGACTTGGTTTATTTTAGGTCTCTAGTTTAGTCTTCTACATGGTACTCTGATATTATGTTTGGTTGTATTGGTTCTTGGAAATTATTTTGGAATTTTTTTTAGTCTTATGGTAAAGTATGGGTTTGGTTGTTTTGTCGACATGCATCATGTAGTTGATGATAGTGGATTGTTTGGTTACTTGGTTTTATCTCAAGTGAAAATCATTCCCCAATTTATTCTCAAAGCCCTCATCATTTATTTTCAGCCTTTGGCACCTTTGTAATTTAACTTAATTTTGAGTATAATTCATGTTCCCTCTCAAGAAAATTAAATGGGGAGGGATTTTATAAGTGGTATCGGTTTTTTCGATACTTGGATTTCAAGGGGGATCAGTTGTTCGATCCATGGTGTTGATCATTGGTCTTGGTATTGACATTTATTCTTGGTTTATTAATTGATTCGGGATGGTATCAATGCGTAGGATTTTCTGAACATGGAATGTATAACATAAAATTATGTAGCTAACCCTTTTATGTTGAACTTCAAGTTACGAGGGAGTTTGGTACATAAGTGTGTGAAGAAAATTATAGGAATTTGATATCTCATTATCGTGGGTGTATCCAATGAGATGATCATGACATGAATGGTAAAAATTACTTCCCATTAGGATGCAAATTTGATTGGGGTATAATGATCTATGGTGTAATATGAATATGTTGATTTTTAAAATATGTATTAGGTTTCAAATGGAAGGATTTGAAACATGGAAACTTGTGGTATTTTAAAAATGGGTTGATTTTCAAAACAGGGTGTATTTTTCAATATAGTGCGACATGGGAAATGTAAACTGGTGGAAATCCTTATTGTGATAGTTGAAGTATAATTGAACTGGAATTTTTGAATCATGTGTTGATAAAATACAAGGACTAATGGTAATTTTGTATTGACAGAAATGGCAGTAGGTAGGCATCATAAAGACCAACTAGAGGAAGATGCTAAAAATGTGGTTGCACCAGAGCCTCAGGTGACCCAGCAGCTAGTCCAAAGTATAGTGAAAGCCTTACAAGCTGTGTAAAGTGGTGATAAAGTGGATGAACCAAAACATGTGGATCAAGTGGATCAGTTTCAAAGGCAGTATCCACCCATGTTTAGGGGTGATTCGTATCCATAATGGGTTGAAGAATGGTTGAATTGAATTAATAAGATATTTGACTTCATGGTAACACTAGAAGAGCCTAAATTGAAACTATCCATGTGTATTTTGTAGATATTTCTTGACAGTGGTGGGTAATGGTGGTCCATGCTAGGACAGGCCAAAGTGTAAAATGGGAGGGTTTTGAGAAATTGTTTAATAAAAAATTCTACCCCCACACAATTATAATTTAGTGTACAACGGATTTATTCTATTTGAAGCAAGGGAACATGGTGGTGATGAAATATGCGGCTATGTTTATGTACTTAGCACGGTTTTCACCCGAGGTGTCAGGTAGTACATCATTGAAAGCAAAAAAAAATTGAGCTGGGTTGAACTAGGAAATTCATTCCAAGATAGCGGTGTTGTGTATAAATGATTACACTAAAATGGTGAATCGAGCTACAGTGGCTGAGCGGGATCCTGTGGGGGCTACAAGTGGAGGAAGTATGTTAGTACCCATGGGAAATAGTGGGAACTAGAATGTTGTGTTCTAGCGGAAGAGGTATACTTATTTCCATGGTGGGAGTACGACTCAGAATCTGATGGTAGGATTGGCGAATCATCATTCGAAGCCTGAGAGGATGTCAGAATGATTTCAATGTAGATATATGAGCCACACAAAGTGGGATTTCATGGGACAACCTCAAGCATGTCATAATTTTCAAAATATGGGGCATATGCAGTGTCATTATTGGAATGCTCTAAGTTTGGCTGTCCATGACACTCATCAGGGGTCACAGGGGTCTTATGCCTTGACAGGACAAGGGTAGTAGCATACCCATCAGAAGTAGAGTAAATTAGGTCATGGGGATTCTTGGAATACCACAAAGCCTCAGCAGGGAAATAAAGAGTGGAGTGTGGAAAGTAAGCACCTGTTTGGAGTTGAGCAGGTGGTAACGGCCGATCAGACGTGACCATCCATGGTGCAAGGTACAGTTCTTTTAAATTCACCATTGATTCATGCTTTGTTTGACAGGGGTTCTTTACATTATTTTATTTTTCCTCGCAAGGTTTATTTTTTGGATTTACATGTAGAAATTATGCCTTCTATTTTGAAACTAAAAACTCCTCGGGGTCAAAGAGAGTGTCGAGATTTCCTCTATAGAGTGTGCTTCTTGGTTGTGGATAGAATTGAATTTATGTGGGATTTCTCAGTGCTCGAGATGGATACTAATGATAAAATCATAATAATGGATTGGTTGGAGATGTTTAAGGCCCACATCTATTTCAATGCACGAACAATTAGTTTTGTGATGGATGATGGCGTTACACATCTCTTTAGAGGGGAGAAGAGTGCAATGTTGGGCGCAATATATTTGTTTCCACCAACTATTGGAATGATATTATATCAATTTGAAGCATTAATATTGTCATCGGTGGATGGTGTTGACCAGAGTGTTCTACCAACAACTGTGGATCCATTTAAGGATGTATTTTCCAACAAATTCTCTGGTTTTCCACCTGTGAGAGAAGTCAAGTATACGATTGATCTCCTTCTGGTGACTAGTCCTATGTCACTTTCATCTCCCCGAATTGAACTATCAAAATTTCAGGAATTTAAGGTGCAGTTGGAAGAGTTAGAAAACAAAGGTTTCATTTAGCCTAGAATGTCTCTGTGGGAAGCACCAGTTTTGTTTGTTAAAAATGGGTATAGAAACTTATGTCTCAATGTTGATTATCATAGACTTAATCTGGTTACAATAAAGAAATGATATCCACTTCCATGCATTGATGAATTGTTTCACTAGTTTAGGGGATCCCAGTGGTTCTCCAAAATTTACTTGAGGTCAGGATATCACCAATTGTGTGTGAGGAAGGATGATATTCAAAAAATAAATTTCAGAAGTATATGTTTCCATTACAGGTATGTGGTTATGACTGTTGGTCTAATGAATGCACCAGTGGTGTTCAAGCCATTAATGAATCAGATATTTCAGATATATCAGGATTCTTTTGTGGTGATATCTGTTGATGATATATTAGTGTATTCAAGTACAAGTAAAGAAAAAGAAAAACACTTGGCGATAGTGTTGGGGATCTTGAGGGATCATCGATTGTATGCCAAATTATCAATGTGTGACTTTTGTATATGGGAGGTTCGTTTCCTTGGACATTTTATTTCTGAGAGGGGTGTTTTAGTTTATTTGGAAAATATAGAGGCTATTATCTCATGGAAACTGGCAAAACATTATTGAGATACGAAACATCCTTGGTCTAGCTGGGTATTATCGATGTTTTGTTCATGATTTTTCACACTTGTCTTTGCCAATGACAAGTTTGACAAGGAAGAATATCCCATTTCAATGGGATTAGTAGTTCTAGAAATTATTTGAGGAGTTAAAGGTTTTACCTACATTAGCACCAAACTTTGTTTTTCCAAAACTAGGGAAGGGGTACGTGGTGTATTGTGATGCATCTGGATTAGGGTTGGGGTGTGTTCTCATGCAGGGGGTCATGTGGCAGTGTATGGATCACAGTATTTGAGGTTCTATGTGAAGAACTACCCAACACATGATTTTTAGTTGAAGGAAGTGGTTCAATCTTTAAAAATGTGGCAACATAATCTATTTGGTGTGAAATTTATAGTGTTTACCGACCATAAGATCTTAAAGAATATTTTCTCTTAGGGAGATTTGAATATGAGGAAAAGGAGATGGATGGAATATCTTCATATATTTGATTTCGACTTCATGTACACACCGGTTAAGGGAAATTCAGTGGAAGATACATTAATAAAGAAATAATATGCTGAAGTGGTGAAACATGCATCAGATCAGTGGAAGTTGATTTCAGTCATTGCCAACATGCAGTTGGAATGTGAAGAATGGGGTGACATAGCAGTATTCTTTCTGGTTTTTTTGGTTACTGAACTTTATGCTTTGGTTAAATAGGCACATACATCTGATTCTGGGTGTATGGCGATGTGGTCAAAACACAATGGTGGGGTGACCATTGAGAACTGGGAACTGAATAGCAATTCAGTATTATGATTTTGGAATTGTATGGTGGTGTCAATGGATTTCAATAATAACTTCTTAGGGATTATCATCATTATTGGTGGGATTTCCATCCTGTAATTCAGAAAATGTATAAGGAACTTATGGTGTAGTTTTGGTGGGCTGGTATAAAAAGGGATGTGGTCGTGTTTTTCTTGAGATGTTTGACTTGTCAGCAAGTCAAGGCAGAGAATCAGCGGCCAGCTAGCATGTTGCAGTCTTCACCTATCCCAGTGTAGAAATGGGAGAAAATAGCAATGGATTTTGTGATGGGTCTCTCAAGAAGGTCCTGTAAGCATAATTCCATGTGGGGGATTGTGGATTGACTCACAAATTCGTCCCATTTCATCCTGATTAGTGAATCTCATACAATAGAAGATCTATCCAAAATCTATATCCAGGAGGTGCTAAAGTGTCATGGTGTTCCGGTTTCAATTGAATTAGATAGAGATCTTAGGTTCACATATCCTTTCTATAAATACTAGTAGCAATCCCTTGGTACACAGTTAACGATGATCACGGTGTATCATCTATAGACGGATAGTCAATCTGAGAGAATGATACAAACCATGCTGGATATGTTAAGGTCTTGTGTGATGAATTATGGGTGTTTATGGGAGGAGAAATTACTGTTTAAACAGTTCTCTTATAATAACAGTTAATAGGATTCGATACACATGGCTCCATTTGAGGCTTTCTATTGGCATTCATGTCACTCTCCACTATGTTGGGTGGAAACAGGTGAGACTTTTATGATCGGACCTAGCCTTGTCCAGGAGACTATGGAAAAGATCAATAAGATTGGGAATAGGATAGAGACTTCTCAAAGTCATCATAAATCATATGTGAACCATCTTCGATGACTGTTGTCATTCGATGTGGGTGATGATGTGTTTTTTAGAATCTCTACTTGGTTGGGAAATCATCGGTTTGGGAAGCAAGGTACGTTATCTCAGAGGTATATTAATCCTTTGGAGAAACATGAGTGGATTGGAGAGGTGGCATATTGTTTTTTTTAACCATGGTTTAGTGTAGTGAACAATGTGTTTCATGTGTCACAGTTGCAAAATTATCAGTCGGATCATGACCATGTGATTCGTTGGGACCATGTAGAGCTAGAACCGGATGCTTCCTTGGTGCACGTGCCTGTGAAGATTGTGGATATGCAAGATAAAGTATTACACGGTAAAATAATTATTTTAGTTTTTATTTTGTGGAATCAGGGTCAGATTCAAGAGGAGATTTGGGAGAGGGAGAAAGAGATGGATGAGAAATGGCCCGAGCAATTTCGACAAAACATGGTTCACTACTTTCTGAGGATGGAAATTCCAGTGATTGGGAGAATGTACCACCCCTAGAGTGAGGTATGTAGCCTTTTTATGCATTTTTATGTTTTTAATGTTCTTGGAATGAGTTAGGAATAGGTTGGGAGAGTTTGGAAGGCTTTTGAATAATTTTTTAGGATCTTTTAAAGGCGCATGGTTTGAGCGTGGTTAGGGTAAACCTTGTAGCTTCTCTAGGAAACTATGCAAGGGGAGATAGTTGGCTTCACACGGCCCTCACATGGTTTTCCAAATAATGTGAAAAAACCATATGGACCCCTCCTCTCGATATAGTGGCATGTTCATGGTTAGCGTACGGTTTACTATACTGTGTGGACTAACCATGCGGCCACTTAAAAAGATGGTTTTTAAATCCTGGCTCCCTCAAGCTTAACCTATTTCACTCCAAATCTTTTTCCAGTTGATCCTTACTTGGTATTTTGGGTTATCAAAGGTCATAGGTTCTCTCCCATACATTTTGTAATCAAATTAAAGGGATTTCAAGGTGGTTTGAAGGTGGTTTCTCCTGAGTATGTCTCCCCTCTTGGTTTCTCTTTGGTTTTCCCTAGGACTTCTTTTCCCTCTTTCTTGGTTTTCAAGATCTAAATTTGTTGCATTTAGATATAGGGATGTGTTTTTCTTGTATGTTTATTTTATGTCTTTTGGATGTTAGGTAAGGGGATCTATAGTGGTTTTGGTGGTGCGTTAACCATAATTGGGGTGAGGTTGCTTGTGGGTCTAATTCATAGGAACCCTAAAGGTAGGTGGATTCTCTCTTGACTCCACTTGGTTATAACTGGTGGTTTTGGTTATAAATAATTTATTTGGTATAAAATTAATTGTGATTTTGAAGTGTGAAATTGGTTATAAATCCCTCGGGTCATGTTTTGAGGATTCTTGGGGAAAATGGGGGTTTATGGAAGAATGTTCATATTGTTAAATTTTAAAATGTTGATTTTTAAATTTTTTGCTTTGATTGGTTCAAGTAAGAGGTTTATGAAAATGGTTTTCAATAAATTGGTTGTTTTATTGACTTGTTGTTTTGGCATAAAAAGTGTGTTAAGGGTTGTTTCAATGTATGGTTGATTTATTGAAGTGGTTTGGCATGTTATGGAAATGGTTATTTGAATGTTGTGTGGCCTTGGTGCTTAGTTCTTGTTGGTTGATTAAGTATTGTGGCTTGTGTAGATTTTGTGGAAGTGGGCAGGAAGTACCACAATAAAAAGTTGTGGATAGTGGATGAAAGTTCCACAATAAAAGGATTAGTGGGAAGTAAGTACCACTACTTGGAAATTTTTTGAACAGGTAGGATGGATGCTCCACTGTTTTGGTTGCCTTGTTGTGTGTTACTTGTAAGATGAGTTTTTTTGTGCTAATGGGAAATGGTGAAATGGATTATGGCATGGTTGCTCGTCTTTCCTATGTGTTTGGATAATTTGGATGGAAATGTCTTTGTAAAGGAGTGTTTAGACTATTGTAAGTTTTCACACTATCTAATGTTTTATATAAATTTTTTTATATATTGTGCTAATAGTTTCATCCTAGTGGTGTGTGTATGGAAATCATTTGGGAAAAACCAATTGATTATTTGTACTCAACATCTTCTTTGGCACATTGGTTATTTTTTAGATGTTGTATTCTGGGACACAGTAAAGGTAAAGCATATCATGGCTAGTGGTTCGTAGTGTGGCTTTGGAGATTTGATGGTGCATGGAGCATTGAGCTTGGGGTGGGACTGTGGAGTGTGTATTGCTTTATTTTGGGTCTCTTGTTTAGTATTTCCCAGGGTATTCCGATATTGTGTTTGGTTGTATTGGTTATTTGGAATTCTTATGAAATTGTTGGTTGTCTTATGGTAATGTATGGGTTTGGTTTTTTTGTCGACATGTATCATGTAGTTGTTGATAGTGGATTGTTTGGTTGGTTGGTTTTATCTCAAGGGAAAATTGTTCCCCAATTTATTCTTGAACCCATTAGCAATAATTTCTGGCCTTTAGTGCCTTGAGAATGTTCCATAAGGCTCAGTAGCATTCCTCCATCCTCTCAAGCCAATGATATGGGGAGGGATGTTACATGATGTGTCCTAGCTTATTTTATTCAATACATTTAACTTCCTTTGGGTTCCCATTAAATTTTTACTTGTTAAATTATTTATTGAATCCCCTCCTCTTATTATAAAACATATTGAATTTCAATGAAATAATAACAAATTATATGTTTTATTTTTAACATCTTGAATTTACTTCACCATATTATTTAGATAATATTTTCTCATTTATTTTTTGATCATTCATTAAAGTAAAAACATTCATCGTGGCATTCTACTTTTTAATCCACTTATGATCATCAGATTCTACTGTCATATCTTCCACATACATTATGAGAGTTTCAATTAATTCATTTATTTTCATATCCATTATAGTGGTGTATTTTCTGATTGCATCGAATATTCCACTCCACATAAAAGGTAAAATTATGAGAATTTTTAATTCCAAATATGATTCCGGGATAAAATTTCCTATTTGGAAACATCACTCAAAATCTAATTTAATATCCCCTTTAGTTTTTTGATACTTTAACATTCCCCCATTCTAAATGTTTCTAAATTTTAATTTTATTGATTATATCTTAGGATTATTATTTTATTGGATCCTTCATATGTAACTGATATAGTGGTCTATGTTTCATGATAAATATAAAAAAAATTAAAATTATTTAAACAGATTTAAACCAAATCCATAGATAATATCATTCATGGATTTATATTTTAGGTCAAATTACTTATCAACTAGAGTATCCCAGGTCACTGTTTCACCTTTAGTAATATCATAAGTCTTTATAGTCATAATAAAAAAACTTAATCCAAGGTTCTTCAAATATATAATCATACAAGGTATCCTACATCCATAATTTTCACCATTGATATATGGTGCCTGAATGATAAACATTACTTCTTAGGAATCATCCATTATATAAGATAGTGATATATTTATACTTCTACTAGTAAAAGTTGAGAAATCAAAAGTCACTTACTATAATACTAATTTTTATACCAGTAGGGGTTTCATAATGACTCTAGAGAGTAAATTGAGTTCTTAAAAAATTACAAATTTGTAAAACAAAGTATAAAAACATTATAAAACGTTTTTGCATGCAATTTAATCAGAATAGAAGTGTAAAATTAATTTAAATAGAAAAAAAGGGACATATATTTTTTACTTTATCTCATGGATCAATAATACATAAGTCCAATCCCCCAGTACTCTCTCACTATGATTGGTGATTTTCATTATGCATGTAATTTTCCTATGGACTTCTACTGCTGAGAGAAAGAGGTTGAATTTTGTTATAAATGTTCTAAGATCTTTCATCAGGCTCTCCCTTACTACAAGACTTATTCAAAGCCATTACAACACTTAATATGTGAAATGTAAACTTTATAAATATATATAAGTAACAAATATATCTGGGTTTAATAAAAAAAATCAAGTAATTACTGATAGTTGATAAAGAACTCTTATAAAGAATGAAAAAAATAAATCATCTGTGAAGGACATTAATTTGCATGAGATTCAATAATAATTAACATAGTACCATCATTTTTTAACCATTATAGAAATAATAACATGAAAAATAGAGTATCATAACCAAGTTTGTTTATCCATATAGAAATTGAATATCCATATCCCTATTAAATATTTTAGGAAATTGATCTTTAAATTCAAATGACTATTCATAAATAATATAATATGAAAATATTTAATGGTTCTCACTTTTTAGGTGACTTACTACTTTAAAAATTGAATAATAAATATATTAACTTGTGTGTAGTTATTATTTTCCTTGGAACATCACAATTTATTAAAAATAGAAACATCAAATAACATATTATTTCTTCATCCAAACATTATTACATTTGGTAAATATAAATCAATATAATATTTTTCTCAAAATATTTAAACAATAATAAAATCTTCAAAAGTCTAATAAAATATCATCAAATAAAAACTTTGTAAGCCTTTATTTTGATAAGCCCCCACCTCCTTAGTTATTCAAGTTTTGTAGGACTATGGAATTTTAATTATTTTTATCTCTATATAATTATTTATTATAATCCTTTATTTGGTTAATATTTGTTTTTATTGATAATATAACTTCATCTAAACCACATGTATTTTTCATCCAAACATAAGATTTCTCTTTTGAACATAAACCTTTTTTCCCAAACATAAGTCTTTTTTCATTAGGCTTTTCCTAGTCATAAACCATCCATAATTAGTGAAATTTCAAGAAACTATCACATTTTAAGTCTTTCATAAAGATCATATGTTTTGAACATATGAATTCTTAACATAGAAAATTTTCATTAGAAAAAATTAAAAGGTCTTATAAATTATATTTAGTACTTTATAAAAATTAGACTAAAAAATTTCAAAAAAACCTTACTGATGAAAATAATAGTTTTTTATGATCATTAAAACCTATGATAAAATTGGATATATTTTAAAATCATTAGTGTTTTTAACAACATGTTAGTTATTGACTATGATACACATTTTATTATTTATTTAATCTTTCTCTAATGCTCGCAAGTGAAGAAATTTCCAATTACCATCATTATAAAGATGGTTTCAACCATCTGATATATGTTCATGTAAAAGTTTTTAACCAAACATTATTTTTTTAACATTATGAACTAGGATCTAATATCTAGGAGGAACTCGATGGGTGGAATTATTCTAAGGTGGTTTGGATCATATTCTAGGATCGAGAGAGGATCTTTGAGTGGTAGGAAGTGGTGATATGATAGTTCTCATCATATTGGTGGTAGGAAGGTTGGTCAAGGCCATACATCATCTTTTTATTCAAGAGGGAAGAAATTTTCAATATATTTTTAGTTTGATAGACTGTGGAATACACAATAATCGTTTTAGAAATCATTAGTGTAGTGAACATCATGTGAAAACATGGGGTATCTACAAAACATCTCTTATTGTTCTTCTTTACAAGATAGTGGCTACAATGTTGTATAAGGTCATAGATCCAGTAGAGGATTACATGAGTTTCCAAAGGGAAATAATTGGAGTACCTCCTAGTGACTAGATTTTGGAGAAGTTTATATTTCTTAGTGTAATTAATAGCAATAAATTTTATCTCCTCTGTGTAGTCATCTAATTGGTGACGAGGAAAGAGGATTGAGATTTGTACAACTACTTTTTGTCAAGCTACCCTCTAATAATCATAGTAAGGGAAAATTTAATTTTCAAGATATGATCATATTATCCTCTACCCTAATATATTTTTAATTTGACATTGTTTGTCACATTCATTTATATCAACAAACTTTGATGAATATTAAGGGTTATTTATAGAGTATATATATAGTGATTATTAATGACACACACATAGTGGTAATATCTTAGGGTATTTAGACTTGTTCATATTGTGATACTATGATTAGTGGTGACATAATACTCTTGGATTTCTTAAGGTTACTGGTTTTCACCTTTTATGAGATCCTTGGTATGGATTGGCTAACTCAATATTGATAAAACATCAACTACTATCACCAATGGGTTTCATTCATGTCTATTGAGGGTGATTGTTGTACATTTATCAAAGAGGGTGATTTATAAGCCTCTATTACTATACCAGAAAATAGGTAGCGAGGTATGATTATAGTTTACATTCATATCATTGTTCTAGGAGGTGAGGAGATTCATTACTTAATCTTCCTTCTTATTTTTGACTTGTGTAAGGATTTTTTTTTATAATGATTTCTTTGGGTTTAAATCTAAGAGAGTGGTGAAGTTCATAATTGAGCTGATTCCAGATATGGATCCAATATCCACTCCTCTATAAATATTGGATTTTATATATTATATAGATTGGAAGTTTTATTTAGGGGATATAGAGGTTAAGGGATTCATGTTCCAAAGAAGATCATTTTAAGGTGCTCCTAATTTACTTTCCAAAAATGGATTTGATAACATGATTTTATGAGTGGGTTAAAAGAGGTAGAACTAGGCAATGATTAGGAATTGGTATCCACTACCTCATGTAAATGATTATTTTTATCAGTTGAAGTGCACCAAGAGGTTCTCCGAGATGAAATTGAGGTCGTTTTATCACTAGTAGTGTGGTTTCCCTTTTAATATACAACATTTTCTTTTTAGGATAAGGAATAACTTATATGAGTTCCTTGTTAAAATGTTTTGTTGGATAAATTTTCAAGTAGTGTTTATTTCCCTAATGAATTGGGAAATGCAAGAACATTTATATTCATTTCATATTTTCTTCTTCAATGAGACCACAGTGTACTCCTAGTCATGAAAGGTTTATTCATAAAATTTTTATAAAGTTTTTTTCACACTAAGATACCATTATCTATATCATTAGATCTATAGTTTTTAGTTTTGGATTATTGAGGTTCACTTTTTAGGGAATATGATATCATAGGGAGGTATATTAGTGGATCCTGAGAAGGTAAAAACTGTGGTTTTTTTTAGCATCCCAACGAGGTTTTTGAGATTTGTAGCTTCCTTGGATTCTTAGAAACTAGAATAGATTAATTAAGATGTACTCCTTCTGTATTCCCAATAGAACCCTTAACTAAAATGGGTGTTAAGTAAAATTTTTATTATCCTTTTGATAGGTCCTTCAAGTAACTAATGGGAAACCACATATATGAATATATTTTTACCTTTCCAGAGCTGTGTAAAGAGTATACCATGTACAGTGAAGCATTAGGGGTTGGTCATTTTGAGTTTTTTATACAAGATGGATGTTTTTTATTTATAAGTCATGGAAATTTTCACCTCATTAGTTGATTTGAATTACTAATTAATTAGATCTAGTAGTAATTATATATACATTGATATTTTTTCATCACTTCATTTTTGGAAAAGATATTATTGTGTATTACTATAATAAGATCCTATAATATATATTTATATAAGGTGATAAGAACCTCTATAAGGGAAGGGGGGAATATTCTCTACAATTATTTGATATTGAGATGGATTATTCCACTAGGAAGGGGAACATTATCATTGATTTTTTGAGTAGAGATACTTTTGATTCCAAAATTCAGGACTCTAGTAGTAAGTGGTAATTGATGAGCCTCTTTGAACACAAAAAACTCAATATCAAGAAGTATTAGAGAAGAGATAACATTAATTAATTTTTTATTACCTATTAAATCCTTGATTAGGTAAATTAGATTCTATTTTATAATTCTAATTGGTGCGTTTTAAGGTACAATATATATAGTGGTGAGCCACCACTAGATTAGTATGAGGACAGAGATAGGATCCAATATATTTTAGGCTAAGTTTCGGTCCCCTCAAGTATAAATGAGGATATAATTTTCATTCAACAATCCACTATATGGGTTATTTTACATAGTTATTACCAACAAATATTACAATATATATAGTTATAAATGGTGTCTTTAGATAAAGGGTTGTTTAGGGTTCGTTTCACTATATTTCTCCAATCATTGGGTAATAGCTGAGCATTAAAGATTAGGAGGCCATCCTCAGTCATTTATAATTTCTAAGTGGAATTGGATAATTAGAAAATTGATTTTATTAAATTTATATCTATTACACTCCAATATGGTGATTCTAAATGGGTTATTATGTTTCAATTTTATAAGGTTTTGTATTTTCTACAAATTAGGGAGACCCATTGTAATACCCTAAGATTTTGGGAAATATTTCTCTCAAATTAATTTAATCTTTCCAATATTTTGGGATATATATATCATTTATTTTATATTTATTTACACAGAACAACTATTTTATCATTTTCTACAAGGAACACAAATTTTAGCTTGTGTTATATGCAACACTATATTTAAAAAAATGTGTAATACTGGTAAAATATAATAATGATAGTTATCGCGTAGACAATATAATGGAGGGTATGAATAGGATTAACATTGTTAAGATATTATATGGTTTAAAATTTTATATAAAATTAATTATTTGGTGAAAATTTAATTATAAGTGAAAATAAAAACTCTTTGAAAATAATGGAAATCTAATTCGGAAAAATATTTTTATGAAAAATATATATTTTACATTAATAAATTAAAAAACATCTTATTGTGAATTATTTTTTTAATATATATATATATATATATATTAAATAAAAATTTTAACAACCATCTTATGTGTTTTCTAGATAATATATAATAATAAATCCAATTTTATAAATAAACACAGTATTTTTCTAAAAAAATAGTGTGTCGCCTTTTTCATGCTTATTTTAGAAATAATTTTTGACACTTTAAGAAAATATATTTTTTAAAAAATTTAAATTTTCAATTTTAAATTTTAAAATTATATTATGGTAATTTTTTGGATTTTTTTGAAATGTTTCCTTTTTTATGAATAGTGAAAAATAATGAATTTTAATAGAAAAATGTCTATTGTTTAAATTATTTATAATGTTAAATTATATTTTATATTGGTTTTAAAGAAAGAATATTTCAATGATATATATATTAACCAAATTTAGTTCATTTTAATGAATTTTATATTTAATTTTGATATAAAAACTTTTCAAACTTTTGAACATTTTTCTCTTTGAAAACTCACTTTTTCATCACATCTGCGAATTTAATTTTAAATTTAATTATTCCAATTATATAAATTTCATTTTTTTAAATAGATTAAATATTTTTAACTTAAATAATTAATTTTATATAATAAGTTAAAATTAATTTTTCACCAAAATAAATAGTGAAAATGATAAAAATTAATTACCACGATTAATGTAAAAATTAGATTATGGTGGTTAAAAAAGAAAGATATGGTTTAAAATGGCCCAAAACTAGTATAAATATTTCTTATGTCCATATGTTCCTATTATAATTCAAAATTTTCAATATAGGGTCATTTGGAATCGTTTTTCTTCGCAATGACTTTATTATTTTGGAGTCCTTTCAGGAATTTATATATAGTTTCCAAGTGGGTTCCTTTCCCCATATATAAAATCCACCCACCACCCTTCACTTTTTCACACCATAAAAACATTTTTTATGAACTATTAAATAACCAAATAACACTCTATATTCCTTCCTCTCATTCTATAACCATTATTTAGGATATAAATCTGACCATGGAAGGCATTTGGTGTAAACCTAAGGAGGATACCCAGAGAAAAGGTAACGTTCATCAACAAGAATTTTATTTTAATTTTCACCCACCCGATTAAATTAATATTATACCATTCTGGTATAATAACCTCAGTATGTTAAATATAATTTTATTTTGTTATGTTTATTTAATGACCTAAAACCATCTCCACTTCCATCCAATGGGTTATGAAATCATCATTTGTGTATACAGCAGACTACCACCTCGTGAACCAATGTCATTCATTTTTCCATTACTACCTATCAAGGAAGGATGTAATGATGATTATATTATTTATATATAATATTCTTGATATTATTATACTTTTTGAATATTATAGCACACATACATTTATACTCTCCATTTTTTAAAAATATGATAACATTGCTCATGTGTTTGGAGGACCACTGCCTTTTGAAGCAATGTGATTCATCCATGATTTACATGGAAATTAATAAGGATGTATTTAACAAAAATATGTGATAAAAATGAAATAAAAAAATATTTTGGAATTATAATATATCATTTAACTTTCTTTCATTCAATCTGACAAAAAATGAAAATGGTGTTCATGTGTACGTATGGCTTACCACCTCCATGAACGGTGTATTTTATTTGATATCACTAAATTTCATTGATTAATCTAAATACATATATATTGATTATATATGATATTTATATAGTTTTTAGAATTATATATTTTTTAAATCATGATCTAATTGTGATGAGAAATATATCAAATTAAAACATATAGGGAAAAAACAAAGTGACCATTACCCAAAACATGACTTTTATCATGGAAATGTTAAAAATATGTAACAAAAGGACATATGTAAATAACATTTGGTAAATATATATAATTAATTTAATTTAAAATATTTAAAATAAAAATATATTTATTATATAGGATGTTCAAACTTGTACAAAGGAAGTTGAGATTTAAAGTAAAGTATTATCATCTCACTTTTTACTTCTATGAGACACATATCATTTTCACCACCTATTTATTTTATGTTGTGTATGTAATTATGATGAATTTATTTTATTATAATTATCCTTAGAAATAATTTTATTTAAATATCCATTTTACGATCTCTATTTTTTGGGTTTTACTGTTCAGAATTTCCCAAACAAGAAAGGAATTTATTTCAAAAAATTTCATTCTTTGAGAAATATGTTATGTTATGCACTTGTTTTATGAACCCATTCTTTATTTGAGGTATGGATACTTTTAAATTCTGTATATAAAATTTTTAAGGACCTAATATGGATTACCTATGAGGTCATAATTTTTTATGGGTGTATGGGGATTTTTTCATGCTCAAAACCCTAGTCGGTGCACAAAAAGCACTATGTCACTCAGTTAGTAGAAACTATGCTACCCAGACCACGTGGTCTCTACTAACCTTATTGGGATAGATATAGTTAAAATCAGGGAGAACAATTTTACCTTATTATGTATCAAGGTATGCACACCCATGAGCAAATTCATTATTTTTTAGTGGAGGTATATCGTATAGTTGGCGCATGATTTCCCTAGTCGTATAACCTAACCATGCAGGTCCCCTTATGAGGTATCGAGCCTTGCATGGCTGGCACCCGTTTTGTCCAACCATGTCGCCAAGCTATTAACCACTATTTTTCTTATGTAAAAAGACAAAAATTCCCTCAATTAACCTTATTTTTAACTTCACTCCTCATTTTCTCATTCTAGTGGAAAGTATCCCTCTTGCCTTTATATTAAACTCCCAAAATCCTCCTTCATAGGTTCTGATCTCGAATCATCATCTAGTGTCTGATTGAATCATTAAAAGTATTTTTATATATCCACTAAAAATATTTTCTTTTCATTTTCATCATTCTCAGTTTTCCTTTCTCTTGATGGATTTATTGAGGTGTTGGATCATATACCATATTTTTAGGTCATTTTTTTGTTATTCATATTTCTTCATATCTAGGATGAACTAAAGGTCAATACTGGGTGAGAAGAGTTATTCAAGCATGAGTTAGGGGTATATAAATTATACCCCATTTTTTGATTTTTTATAATATGTGTCATTGTTGTACATATTGGTTTCACTGAGTGATACCTTAAACTGCATCTTCCTTGAATTTTTTGACTTATTAGAAACCAAATTAGATCGAGGTATACATCATTTGCATGATCCATCCCTTTTGGATTTCCCTCTTTATGCCAGATTTTATTTTAATCTTTTACACCTAAAGTAACTAATGTAGTTTGGATTTTATTATAATTGATAATATCATATTGATATGGAATGAATGAAGTGGCATAACATGACTAGTTTCCTTGATTATTATTATTAATAATGAGTAAAATTGATCAAAGGTGATTGGTAATCCCACATAATCTAATTAAATTAAAAGTGGTTACATTCTTTCCATTATTAAATGTAAAGTAAATACGAATATTTCCATGGTTTGTATTATATCCAATGGATACTATTATTAAAGATGTGTGGGCAAGACAACCCTTTTTAAAATATGGGAAATGGAAATGAATAACCAAAATGAATATATAAATGGTAATGATGACCCTTGATGAATATAGTAAATGGACATGGTGACCCTTATGCATAATTTATGTAAATAGTCATGATTTCCATTGAATATGTTATACCTATACAGGCATGGTGACCTGTATATAAACATAATACATTACAGGCATGGAGACCCTTATATAATTGTGATAATTTATGGGCATGATGTACCTTATAGTACTATATGGTCATGATGTCCCTTATAATACCATATGGTCAGGGATTCCTTTATCATGCTATATGGGAATGGTGTCCCTTACTATGATACTATACATACATGACATCCCTTATTGTGATATCGATCATGACATCCCTTATATATGTTATATTGGGCATGGTGTTCCCTTTAATGCTATGAAACTAGGTATTGAATCCCTTATAAATTTGATATCATGAATTGTGTCCCGTGATACTTGTTCAAGGTTCTTTCAACACGATCAAAAGTAGTTATTTTCATCCTGTTTTCCTTTAGAAACTATATTTGACCCATTTATAATTATTATTACTACTTTAATTTACTACATATACACACTGTATTATTGTATACACATACTAGATATTAATAGACGTTGTTGGTGGTGACCTACTGAGTTTACCTCACACCCTATCTAGTACATCTATGGAACCTGGGAAAACTATATTTTTGTAGGTGTAGATAATAGGAAGTGTCCAATTATGGATGCTTGACTTATTTCATGAATTAAAAAAGAGCATGGTAACAGATGACTGGGAAGGAGCCCAGGATTCTTAGATAGACGTTTGGATTCATTTTTTATAGAATGTATAGTACTACTACCAGATTCTTGTATCTAGGTTATTCTAATTTATAAAAACATGACATACAATATCATCATTTTATATAGTATTTAGTTTCCAATTATTAGTTTCTTTCCAATTACTTGATGATTATATCTTCCTCCGCTACAGTAGGCTACACATCCGGTTTTTATAGTGTCTTCTTATGAAGTGTCATATGCTTATATATGTTTTCTCTATTTATATGTTATTCCTCAACAATTTTGTTCCAGTTTGTCAAAAAGGTCATAGTCTCCCTATAGACACACCATAGGCTCACACTTTTAGTCAGAAACCAATGGATTTTAGTGTAACGACCCAAACATTCATTAATTAAAAATTCTTTTAATATAGTTAAATGTATTATTATGAAAAATTATAATATAAAATATGCACTCCCATGGTATTATGATTTCCAATTTCAAAATACCTTTAAGAATTGTTATCATTTCTAATATATCCTTTGAACAGTTATCAAATTATTAGTATAAATATAGGTTATTAAAAAATCCAATTTAATCAGACAAAGGAAGTGATAGCCTCATCTAGTAGACCTGCCCCCTACAAATCCCATTTATCAGTGCTCGGAAAGGAGGTGGAGTCATTTGGCTTTTCTCTTGAACAAGACCAAGTCGAGCTTCAACATATTAAGCTCAAACAGAACTGCCTATGAGAGAGGTGGAAGTGGATAGAGTTACCACCAAAGTGATGTTATCTGAGCCACACAAGAGTATGTCACCGTCACACACCTTACCCTTCTGTCTTGTGTGGGGGGTTATAAAGGGTTATGTAACAAGACCATAGCACTATGATTATGAAAATTATATTTTTTATAACAAATATTATATATTCATTTAATTATTTATACTTTTTAAATTGTTTTTAAATCAAGGATAGAATATTTAGTTAATATTCAGTTTAAAAAATATTTTGATAAATTAATAGATTTTTGAATTAAAAAATATTTTAATAAAATATTCTTATTATTAAATTAAATTTTATTATGTATAAATGATTGTATTATTTTAATGAATACAATTTTAATTTTTATTAAGGTTTGAAAGCTGTTTTGGTCAAAACCCATAAATTTTTTATAAATATCAGTTTTTATTTTAAAAGTGATATTTAAAATATTTATAAAATTAGTTGAAAAAATTAATATTATTTTTTGAATCAGGATTTCAGAATTATCCAATGGTGAATTTTTCATAATTTTATGAGACAGTCGAATTTTTGGGAAAAAATTAAATACCTTTTAAATATATAATGTGTTTTATGACATCATAATGACCCAGTAGTGATGTAATAAAATACAATAAACATTATTTTCGTCCAATATATGTTTTTCAATTAAAATAATGTGATTTTTCTGTTTTATTTATTTTACAATGATTAATTAGTCCCTCAAAGACGTACAAATATTTGGTCATTTTAAAATGACTTCCTTGATAGTTTGCCTCACCTCCATATAAGCAACCCTATTATTTTAAGACTTTCAGAAATTGGACATATAAAATATTGTTTTACACTCCCATTTTGGAAAATAATGGTCAAAAACCATGATCTGGTTTGGGGTTTTAATTAGTTTAATGTGTGGTGTCCCAAACCTAAATAATAAAAAATTCCCTCTCCTATCCTATATAGACCCACCCAATATCCCACTTAATCTTCACTCAAAACCATTGGAGTTCATCCAAAATCTTCCCTCCTCACTCTAGAATCCTCCCAAGGTTCCCCAAACTCCCAAGAAGCCTCTCTTAGACCTCTCCTAATCCTTTGGAATCACCTTTCCATGTAAGGGATTTTCTTCCTTTCTCATTTTTGTTTGAATTTCTTTATATTTTTATTCCATTTTTTTCAATTAAAAATTTTGGGGTATGATATCTCACCACCCCTATAGTTACATACATATTTTTAATGATAATAGACCCATTTATCACTCATTAATTCCTCCCATGAACATCTGTTACCATGCCGAATTTCCGTAAGGGATTCCTTCTGTCCTCTTTTTATCCAAGTTTTTTAATATTGTTATGCCCATTTTTTCCATTATAAATGTTGAGTTATGATTTCACACCACCCTTATACTTCCAAATTTATGTTTTAATGATTAGATACCCCTTTCTCTCTCATTAATGTCTCTCATGTACACCTGTGTCCATGCCGAAATTCTGTAAGGTATTTCTTCCTTTCCTATTTTTTTCTAACTTTCTTTATGTAGTTATTCCCTATTATATTCAATTAAAAATATTGGGGTATGATTTTTATCCTCCCTCATACTATCCTCATTATTTTTTATTGATAAGACACCCCTTTATCTCTCAATAATTCCTTCCATGTACACCTGTTACTATGATGAAATTCGATAAGAAATTTATCTCTTCTCATTTACATTCAAGAAATTATTTTGTAATATAAATCTAAATTCCATTTTATATGTTGGGAAATTTATCTATATTACCCCCTTACTGTCCATTTCATATATATATGATTATACCCCCTTTTCTCTCTCATTAACCATTTTTCTGAATTCTAAGGTAACTTCGTTATACTGTCGAAATTGCCCTGTGATTTTCAAAGCTAAAGTCATTGTGTAGTGAATACCATGCTCATTTCTATATCAAGGGTATTCACCTCTATGTACATTTACTCATTCATTATAGAGTTCCATATTTAAATTACACAATCCTTTATTCTGGAATAAATTAATATGTTTAATGAATCCATCTTATATGATTTGTGTGGCACCCTTATTCAAGAAATGAAATGTTTAAGAAGGGTGTTCCCTGGTAGCTCTCCAATGCATTTAGTAAAGATTAGTATCGTGATATGTTAAGTGAAATGAGTATTTACTCATTCTAATACATGTAGAATGAGTATTTACACATTCTAATTCAATTGTGATGAGGTTTTACTCATTCTCCATGTGCAATGAGCCTCGGCTCGTGATAATTCCATGTTAAGTGTTTTTCCACATTTCCATGTTATGATAATCATGAAATATCATTAATTTAAGTTCATGTTATTTAATTATCCAATTATATATCTATTTCCTAACATGTATTGTATTCTTCATGTTATGACTTTTTTACTCCCTTACTAGGCTTTATAACTAACCCTTTTCACATGTATGTCCTCAGATTATCACATGCAATGCTAAGTATGAGGGAATGTCATGGTTATGTAAAGGATGTTTAAAAAAAATATGTTGTGTGTTTTATGTTATAAGTTGTTATGTAATGTTCCTAAGCCCCAAATAAACTATACCTATCTCTCTTATTTGTTGTATCAAGTAAATTTTATGTATTAAACTAGTTTAACTATGCAATAAAGAGAAGGGTTATTATAGTTGGTATCAGAGGACAGGTTTAGTTATTTTTGGGATTATGATTAGAAAACCCTAGTGAAATCCTTAGTGGTAAGACTAAGTATAATAAAAACATCCCTAAATTTTGGTGAGTGTTTATTAAGTTGTTTATCAGGAAAATACTATCTTGTCTATACATGAGTAGGGAGAGGCAGTTCTGGCACAGATGTACCAAGAAGTGAGAACACCGACAAGGAGTTTCAGGCTTAACTCGGGGTATCCTAGAACATGGAAATGGGCCTTTCTGCACTCTTTGTTTTGACACTCCTGGGGGATATGCTTTGGTGAATTCACAAGCTTAGTATGAACCATTATTAAAGGAATTAAAAAAATCCCCTAAGAATATATGTTAGAAAGTAGATCATGGATAACACAGATTGAGGCCTATAAATTCATAAGTTAAGGAAATAAAAGTTATTTATAAGTGATTAATTTTGTCCTTGGATTACCTTTTATGAGTTACCCCTAAATTTATCTTCATTCTAGCTAATGGATGGTAATTAGAAGGCTTGGGATAACAACCGATTTAAAGAACAATGTAATGATTGTTCTAATGAGATGTGCAGTCCTATGGAAGTAGGAATCGCAAACTTTATCACGATACCCTCTCTATTAACTCAATATTTGAATTGAAACATGGGTCAAGAGGATGTACCCCCCCCCCCCCCAAGAATGAATAAGTTACTATCAAGATCATCAAGAGATAAAGGCCTCATAATTTTAATGGATAATATGATCCCTCAATTCCAAACAATGGATCAACTCCATTGAGAAGATATTCCCCATCCTTCAATGTTCTGAACAAGAGAAGGTTCTTTTGGATACTTATCATATAGAGGGTGAATCCGATCAATGGTGGACATTGATCAAAAATATGAATCCTGAGGAGGATATTGAGGTGTTGGAATGGAGGTATTTCTGTAAAATGTTTTTTGATAAATATTTTCCTCGCACCCTCTCGATTAAAAAGGAAATGTGCTTCCTTTTCCTCAAGAAAAAAAGAATACATATCCATCAAACCATATGAGGAAAAATTAACAAGTATTGCATGACATATCTCTGACTTTACTCTTACCCCTAAATGCAAGGTTGGTCGCTTCTTTGGTGTGCTGAAACCTAGCATGCGGAAATCCCTGGAAATCTATGACTTTGACTGCTATGAGTAAGTTGTATAATGTGCCCTCAAGGTCAAAATGGAGATTGGAGAATCTCAAGGGTATCATGGGGATAAGAAGCATATGGTGGACTTCAATCTGGGTAGATTTATGGATAAATCCAACACTGCTAAGAAAATACAGCACCCCAATTTCCAAAGGTATGGAAAGAACCACACTAAAAATTTCCTAAATTGGATGAGGAAATTCTTTAGGGGTGGAAAATAAGGGCACCAAGTCATTAACTACTGACATGAAAAACCAACGGCTACAATAGAGGAGAGGAACGCTTCGTTTTTCAGACAATATGAAAAAGGATATTGTTGAATATTCATCAAAGTGAACGGTATTTAAACTAGTTAAGTCTAAGAGGGAAAAGTCTAAGTGGATGATGCAACCACTACCCATACCAACATGGAAGTGGGACAAAATTACCATGGACTTTGTCACCAGACTTCCTAGGAAATCTAGAGGAAAAAATGCTCTATGGGTCGTTGTGGATCATCTTATGAAGACAGCTCACATTATCATGATCTGAGAGGACTTCTCATTGGATAATCTTGCACGGATTTACATCAAAGAACTGGAAAGGTTGCATGGAGTACCACTATATACTGTATCATATCGTGATCCTATATTCACCTCGATGTTCTGGAAAAGTCTTTAACATGATCTAAGAACTGAACTGAACTTCAGTACAGTCTATCATCCTCAAAAAAATGGCCAATCTAAGAAAACTATTCAGATATTGGAAGATATGTTAAGATCATGTTCTATGGACATCAAATGAGAAAGGGACCAACATCTTCTACTACTTGAATTCACTTACAATAACAGTTTCCACACAAGTATCTGAATGGCACCATATGAATCCCTTTTATGGGAGAAGGTGCAGAACACTGGTGTGTTGGGATGATGTTGGTAAGCTTAAGCGACAAGGGATTTAAATGGTCGCATAAAATCCAGAGAAAGTGAAAACCATTCAGCAGCATATCAAGGAATCCCAAAGTTGACAGAAGAGTTATGCAGATAACTATCAATGAGACCTAGAGTTCAAAGTTGGAGAGATGGTATTTATACACATATCACCATGGAATAAGGTCATGAGGTTTAAAAATAAAGGGATTTTAAGTCCTAGGTACATTGTCCCCTTCTAGATTCATGATCATGTCAGGTTTGTGGCCTATTAACTACCACTTCCTGCCACCATGGCCAAAGTACATGATGTCTTTCATCTATCCATCTTAAGGAAGTACATACCAGACACTTCACATTAACTCTCTTTAGAGGTAGTACAATTAAAGGATGATCTTTTTTATGAGGAGTAACCAATGAAGATCTTAGATTGTAGAGAAAACATTTTATGAAATAAGACAATTCCCCTCATCAAGGTGTGGTGGTGATACCACATGTTTGAAGAAGCGATGTGGGAATCAGAGGAAGTGTTGAAGTAGAGTTACCCACATCTATTTTAGTGTGGGAAGATACAATTTTGAGGGTGAATTTTTTTAAGGGAGTAAGATTATAACGACCCAAACATTCATTAATGAAAACTCCTTTTGATCTAATTAAATATCTTATTATGAAAAATGGTTATATAAAATATGCACCTTCCGTGGATTTATGATTTTGGATTTCAAAATACCATTAATAATTGTTACCGTTTCTAATATAGTTGTTGACTAGTGATCACATGATTAGTATAAATATAAGGTTTTAATAAATTCAATTTACTCGGACAAAGGAAGCGATGGCCTCATACAGTAGATTTTCCCCCAAAGAAGCCCATTTGTCGGAGCTCGGAAAGGTGGTGGATTCATTGGGCATCGTTCTTGACGAAGCCCAATCTGAGCATCAACATTTTAATCTCGAATAGAACTGCTTACAAGAGAAGTAGAAGTTGATAGAGACTACCACCCGACCAATGTTATACGAGCCACCCAAAAATTCTATCACCATCACACACCTTACCATTCGGTCTTATGTTGGTGTTATAAGGGGGTATGTAACAAGACCATAGAATATTTATTATTTCCATTATTTCTATATATAATAAAGAACATACATTCATTTTATTATTGTTACTTAGTAAATAGTTTTAAAAGAATAAATAGTATATTTAGACAATATTAAATTAAGAAATTTATTTTGATAAATTAATTGATTTTTTTATCTAAATAATATTTTAATAAAATATCATTATTATTAAATTAATTTTTATTACGTATAAATAGTTGTATAATTTTTATAAATAAAATTGTAATTTTTATTAAGGTTTGAAAGCTGTTATTGTCAAAACCCAAGAATTTTTTATAAATGTCAGTTTTTATTTTAAAAGTAAAAATTCACATATTTAGAAAATTATTTGGATAAAATTAATATTATTTTTGGAATAAGGATGTCAAAATTATCCAATGGTCAATTTTTCACAATTTTTTGAGACGGTCAAATTTTTGGCAAAAATTAAATACTGTTTAAATATTTAATGGGTTTTATGACATCATAATGACCCAATAGTGATATAATAAAATATTATAAACATTATTTTCTTCCAATATTTTTTTTAAAATATAAATAATGTGATTTTAGATTTGTTTTATTTATTTCACAAAGCCTTTGTGGAGCCTCAATGACTTATAAAACATTTTTTCATTTTAAAATGATTTCCTTGAGAGTGTGACTCACCTGCACATAAGAGACCCTATTATTTTAAGTTTGGCCATTTCCCTTATAAAATATATTCTTCCAATCCCCTTTGTAAAAAATCATTGTCAATAACCATGGGTTTCTTTGGGTTTTTTGATTAGTTTAATGTGTGGTGTCCCAAACATAAATAATAAAGAATTCCCCCTCATTTCCTATATAAACCCACCCAAGCTCCCCCTTCCTCTTCACTAAAATCCATTGGAGTTCTTCCAAACTCTTCCCTCTCTATAGAATCATCACAAGGTGCCCCAATCTTCCAATAATCCTCTATCAAGCCTCTCCCAATCCTTAGGGATCACACTTCCAAGTAAGGGTTTTTCTTCCTTTCTCATTTTTTTTCTAATATCATTATATTTTTATACCCTTTTGTTTTAAATTAAAAATGTTGGGGTATTATTTATATCCACACCTATACTACCCTAATTATGTTTTAAAGATGATATACCCCTTTCTCTCTCATTAATTCCACTCCTGAACACCTGTTACCATGCCAAATTTCCATAAGGGATTCCTTCCTTCCTCTTTTTATCCAAGTTTCTTAATATTGTTATGCGCTTTTATTTTAAATTATAAATGTTGGGGAATTATTTCTAACCACCATAACACTACCCTATTTATGTTCTAATGATTAGATACCCCTTTCTCTCTTATTAATGTCTCTCATGTACATATGTTACCATGATGAAATTCTATAAGGTATTTATTCTTTTCTCATTTTTTTCCAAATTTCATTATGTTGTTATTCACTTTTATTTTCAATTAAAAATTTTGGGGTATGATTTTTCACCTCCCATAATGTCCTCCTTATGTTTTAATAACGACATACCTCTTTCTATCTCATTAATGACTTCCATGTACAACTGTTACTATGCCGAAATTCCATAAGGAATTTCTCCCTTCTTATTTACATACAATAAATTATTTTGTAATATGAACCTAAATTCAATTTAATATATTGGAAAATTTATCTATATGACCCCCTTAATGTTCATTTCATGTAAATATGATGATACACCACTTTCTCTCTCATCAAAATGTTTTCTGAATTCTTATGTCACGTTGTTATGCTGCTGAAATTGCATTGTGATTTTCAAAGCCAAAGTCATCGTGCAGTGAATACCATACCCATTTCTCTATCAACGGTATTCACCTTTATGAAAATTTACGCATTGATTATAAAGTTTCATTTATTAATTCCACATTTTTTTATCATGGATTAAATGGTAATGTTTAATGAATCTATGTTGTATGATCTATGTGGCACACTTATGCATGATATGAAATGTTTAAGAAGGGTGCACCCTGATAGCGCTCTAATGCATTGGGAAAATATTGGAATCATGATACACCAAGTTCAATGAGGATTTAATCATTCAAATTTAAGTGTTATGATTATTTACTCACTCTAATTTAAGTGCAATGAGGGTTTACTCTTGCCCCATGTTCAATGAGCCATGGCCCATGCAAATTCCACGTTAAGTGTTGTTACCACATTTCCATGTTATGATAATCGCGCTATATCATGCACTTATGTTCATGTTCTTTTAGGCTCCATTGATATTACTATTTCCAAACATGTATTTTATTCTATATTTGATTCCTTGTTTACTCCCTTACAGGGCTTTATATCTCACCCTTTTCACATGTATGTCTTCAGGTTATCCCATGCAATGCTAAGTACGGGGGAATATTGTGGTTTTTCCAAGGAAGTTTTCGATAAATATGTTGTGTATTTTATATTCTAAGTTGTTATTTAATGTTCCTAATCCAAAAAGACACTAGGAATTATAATTTTATATATTTTATCAAGTTAATTTTATGTAATAAACTTGTTTAACTCTTTAATAAAGAGTATGGTTGTTATAGTTGGTATCTGAGGATAGGTTTAGTTTTTTTTGGATTAGGATTAGAAAACCCATGTGAAACCCTTAGAGATAAGAATAAGTATAGTAAAAATGTTACTTAATATTTGGTGAGTATTGAGTAAGTGGTTTATCAATAAAATACATCCCTATCTGGATATTAGCAGGTAGAGGCGGATCTGGCACAAATGTAACATGGACTGAAAACTCCGACAAGGAGTTTCAGGCTTGACCTGGGGTATCCTGGTGCACAAAAACGTCCCTTGATGCACTCTTGGTTATGACACTCCTGAGGTATATTCTTTGGTAAACACACAATCATAGTATGAACCATTATTAAGGGAATTAAAAAAATGCCCCTACGAATATATGTTAGAATATAGATCATGGATAACATAGATGGAAACCTATAGATTCATAAGTTAAGGAAATAAAAGTTATTTATAAGTCATTAATTTTGTCCTTGGATTACCCTTTATGTGTTACCCCTAACTTTAATTTCATTCCATCCAATGGTTGTTAATAGGAGGACTCGGACTAACAACTGATACGAATATCAATTTGATGATTATTCTAATGAGATGCCCAATCCTCTAGGAGCAATAATCACAAACTTTTTCATGATAATCTTTCATTTAATTCAAGTTTTAAATATAATCATGGTTCAAGAAAAATTTTCAACACCCCCCCCCCTAATAAAGAACAAGCCTCTATTGAGAGCTTCATGAGACAAAGGCCTTCTACTTTTAATGGATCATCTGATACCTCAGTCTCCAAACAATGGATCAACACCATTAAAAATATCTTCTACATCCTTTAATGTTCTGAAAAAGAGAATGTTATTATGCCAGTATATCATATAGACGGTGAAGCCGATCAATGGTGAAAATTGATCAAAAATATGAAGCCTGAGGAGGAGATCAAGGCAATGGAATGAAAGGATTTCTGGAAAATGATTTTGATAAATATTTTCACCACACCATGCAGCTTAAGATAGAAAGGTACTTCCTTTCCCTCAAGAAACAAATATAGATAATCCATCGGATCGTACAAGGAAAACATCACAAGGCTTTCATTATGCTCCTCCGGCTTTGTCGTTAACACCAAATGCAAGGTTGACCGCTTCTTTGGTGGGATGAAACCTAGCTTGCGGAAAACCCTAGAAATATATGACTTTGACAGGTATGAGTAAATTGACCGATGTTCCATCAAGTTCAAAATGAATATCGGAGAATCTCAGGGGTATCATAGTGATAATAAGCATAATGTGGACTTAAATTCTAGTAGTCGGATTGATAAATACAATGGTGCTAAGAAAATCCATCACCCCACTTGCAAAAGATGTGGAAATAAGCCCCCTGGAAATTGCCTGAAGGGGGAGATGAAATGCTTTAGGTATGAAAGAGAAAGGCACCAAGCCATTGACTACCGATAAGAAAAAATTTCGGCTACAACAGAGGATAGGAATGCTCCATTCCAAACTCAACACATTGTTCATTTCTTCAAATCCAAAGAATCAGGGAACCCTGAAAATCGGTTCCCTAAGACAAGGGTTTTAAGAGGCAACCAAAAACCTCCAAGGTATCAAGGGAAAGATTTTTCCATCACTATCGCCGATGTGAAAACCAAAAATGAAGTGGTTATAGGTACAATAGTTATTCATTCAAGAATATAGAACTTACTTTTAGATTCTGGTTCTATGCATTCTTTTGTATCATGAAATTTTAGTAGAACAATCCCTACACCACCACAAATTATGGAAGTAAGGATGTCAGTTAGTACAACAAATGTGGAATTCATTGCATCCCATGAATATAACTCCTCCCCTATCATAATTAGTGGATTGAACATCCTAGTGAACCTCATAATTCTCCCTCTGGTGGAATTTTATGCAATTATCATCATGGATAGGCTTTCCTTATATAGAGCCAACATAAATTGCCGTGAGAGGGAAATCACTCTCCATATGGAGAATTGACACCCGATTATATACAAGGGAAAGGAGGAAGATGAATATTTTTTAGCACCATATTCTCAAGCATGGATATAACTACCCTATGAGTATGCGTATCTAGATTAGATGATTGAGTCCAAGGAGGCAACCATAGTTGAAGACATGCTTATTGTGAGGGAATTCGTTGAAGTGTTTCCTAAGGAATTTTATGGTCTTCCCCCTAAAATAGATGTTGAATTCTCAATTGACCATATACCTAGGGTATTTCCAATATCCAAGACTCCATATAGAATAGATATTGAGGATATTGAGGATCTGAACAAACTACTATAGGAGAATTTTGATAAAGGGTTTATACACCCAAGTGCTTCACCATGGGGTGCACCAGTCCACTTCATCAGGAATGATGTGCCAATCTACCTTTGTAATAATTATTGTCAAATTAACAAAATCACTATAAAGAACAAGTATCCTCTACCATGAATTGATGACTTGTTTGATCAGCTATGTGGAGAACAATACTTCTCCAAGGTGGATTTGCAGTCGAGATATTATCAAGTAAGGGTGAAGAAGGAAGATATCTTACAGACAAATTTTCGTACAAAATATGGGAACTATGAATTCCTAGTAATGCCTTTTTGACTCACTAATTCTCCAGTAATATTTATGGACTTGATGAATAGATTTTTTAGAGATTACCTCGTCAAATTTTTGGTATTATCTATAGAAGATATTCTAATATACTCTAAAACCAAGCAGGATCATGAGGAGCATCTAAGAAATGTACTAGAGAACTTGTGGAAGGGGAAGCACTATGAAAAGTACATCAAGTGTCAATTATAGTTGAAGGATGTCTCGTTCTTGGGTCATATCATCACAAGCAATAGTAAATCTGTGGATCCCTCCAAGAAAACTACAATTGGGGGATGGTTGAGGCCAACATCGGTAACAAATATCCATAACTTCTTGGGGTTAGCTAGATATTATCGCCGACTTGTGAGAAATTTCTCAAAAATTTCCAACCCTATTACCAAGCTAACAAGGAAGGTAGTAATGTTTTCTTGGACTGATGAATGTGAAGAGAGCTTCAAGGAGTTAAGAAGGTGGCTTATCACTATGTCCATGCTCACATTACCCCTGAGTGGAGAACTTTCAATGGTATTTAGTGATGCTTCAAAGAAGGTAATGAGTTGTTTGTTGATGCAGAATGATAAAGTAATAGCCTACGCCTCAAGGAAGCTAAAAATCCCTGAGAAAAACTATCCCACGCATGATCTAGTGTTGGTAGTTGTTATCTTTTCATTGAAAATCTAGCATAATTATCTCTATTGGGAGAAGTGTGAGATATATACTGATCATAAGATCCTCCAATATATATTCACACAAAAATATATTAATATGCACCAATGAATATTGATAGAAATCATCAATGATTATGACTTCTCAGTCCACTACCATCCTAGTAAGGAAAAAAAGGTCGTGGATTCCCTAAGTCAAAAGGATCATGCATCATTATCAATTATGAGAATTGAAAAGGATCCAATATTATTAGATTTGAATAGAATGGATATGTGAACCATTAAGGGAGGAACATCATCAATAATTTCTCAAATGATTTCTCAACCATCCCTTATGGAGAAAATAAAGGATGCTCAAAGAAAGGATGCGGAAATTCTGAAAAGGGTGGAAGCTATCAAAAATGGGAAATCCTCATAGTTCATTTTTTATAAGGATGTAATTGTGATATTTGGGTCACTATTATGTGTACCATCTGATCTAGAGATAAAGAATGATCTTTTGGAAGATGACCATAGCTCAACCTTATCTATTCACCCTGGGAGCACAAAGATGTATCGAGATATCCAAGAAAACTTTTGGTGGGACAATATGAAAATGGAGATTGCTGAATGTAAATCAAATTTTCTGGTATGTCTTCAAGTGAAGCCTGAGAGGAAAAAGTCTAATGGGGTTATGCAACCACAACCCATGCCAACTTGGAAGTGGGCCAACATTACCATGGACTTTGTCACTGGACTTACAAGGACATCTAAAGCAAGCAATGACATATGGGTCATTGTGGATCATCTTACGAAGACATCTCACATTATCACGATTTGAGAGGACTTATCATTGGATAAAATTGCACAGATTTACATCAAATAAGTGTTCATGCTTTATGGAGTGTCACTATCTATTGAATCTGATCAGGATCATAAATTCCCCTTGAAGTTCTGTAAAATTCTCTAACATGCTCTAAGCACTAAATTGGACTTCAATATGGCCAATCATCCTCAAACTGATAGCCAATCTAAGAAATCTAATCATACACTGGAACATATGTTAAGACCATGTTCTATGGGCTTCAAAGGAGGATGGGACCAACATCTTCCACTGGTTGAATTCTCTTATAATAACAGTTTCAAATCGAGCATCTGAATGGCACCATATGAATCCCTTTATTGGAGAAGTTGCAGGACACTGGCGTGTTGGGATGAAGTTGGTGAGCGTAAGCTTCTAGGACCTGAAATAGTTAAAGAAATGGTGGAGAAGGTGAAAACCATTCGGCATCATATCAAGGCAGCCCAAAGTCAGCAGAAGAGTTATGCCAATAATTGTCGATGAGATGTTGATTTCAAAGTTGGATACATGGTATTTCCATGCATATCTCTATATATGGAGGTTATGAGGTTTGGAAATAGATGGATGTTAAGTCCTAAGAACATCAAATCCTTTGATATTCTTCATCGTTCCAGGGATGTGGCCTATCAGTTAGCACTTCCACCCACTTTGGCCAAAGTACATGATGTCTTTCATGTATCCCTATTAAGGAAGTACATACCAGACCCTTCATATGTACTCTCTTCAAAGGTAGTATAGTAAAAGAATTATCTTTCTTACGATTAGAAGCTAGTGAAGATCATAGATCATAGAGAAAAAGTTCTACCAAACAAGACAATGCCCCTTGTCAAGGTGTTGTAGAGAAACCACAAGTTTGAAGAAGCAACATGAGAATCGGGGGATGTGATGAAGCAGAGTTACCCATATCTATTTTAGTGGGGGAAAAGGAAATTTTGAGGGAGAAATTTCTTAAGGGAGGAATATTGTAACAACCCAAACATTCATTAATGAAAACTCTTTATATTCTAATTTAATGTCTTATTATGAAAAATGGTTATAAAAAATATGAACATCTTTGGTTTTATGTTTTTTGATTTCAAAATACCATTAAGAATTGTTACTATTGCTAATATAGCCACTAAATAATGATCAAATGATTAGTATAAATATAGGGCTTAAACAAATCCAATTTAGTCAGATAAAGGAAATGATAGCCTTATCCAGTAGACTTGCCCCATACAAAGCCCATTTATTAGATGTCAGAAAGGAGGTGTTATCATTGGGATCCTCTCTTGACCAAACTCAAGCTGAGCTTTAACATGTTAATCTTGAATGGAACTGCCTATGGGAGAATTGGAAGTTTAAAGAGATTACCACTTGAGTGATGTTATCTGAGCCACCCCATGAGTCTGTCACCATCACAAACCTTACCCTTAGGTCTTATGTGGGTGTCATAAGGGGTTATGTAATGATACCTAATCACTATGATTATGTGCATTATTTTTATATATAATAAAAAATATACATTCATATTATTATGGTTACTTTGTTAAAAGTTTTTAAAGCACAAATATATATTTAGTTAATATTCAATTATGAAATATATTTTGATAAATTAATGGATTTTTGAATTAAATAATATTTTAAATAAATATTATTACTATTAAATAAATTTTTATTAAGTATAAATGATTGTATAATTTTTATGAAAATAATTGTAATTTTTATTATGGTTTGAAAGTTGTTTTTTGTCTAAACCCAAGAATTTTCGATAAATGTCAGTTTTTTTTTCAAAAGTTAAAATTCATATATTTAGAACATTATTTTGATAAAATTAATATTATTTTTGGAATAAGGATGTCAAAATTATCCAATGTTGAGTTTTTCATAATTTTCTATGACAGTTGAATTTTTGGGTAAAAATTAAATACTGTTTTAATATATTATATGTTTTATGACATCATAATGAACCAATAGTGATGTAATATAATAAAATAAACATTATTTAGTCCAATATATGTATTTATATTAAAATAATGTGATTTTAGGTTTGTTTGATTTATTTTAAAGAGCTTTAGTAGACCCTCAAAGACTCTTAAAACATTGTGTCATTTTAAAATGATTTCCTTGAGAGTGTGAATCACCTCCACATAAGCAACCCTATTATTTTAAGAAGTTAGGAAATTTCATTATAAAATATTTTTTCCTACTAACCTTTGGCAAAAACCATGGGCAAAAACTAGTGGATGGTTTTTGGTTTTGATTAGTTTAATGTGTGGTGTCCCAAATCTAAATAATAAGGAATTCTCTCTCCTTTCATATAAAAACCCACCCAAGCTCTCACTTTATCTTCACTGAAATCCATTAGAGTTCATCCAAAATATTCCATCCTCTCTCTCGAATCCTCACAAGGTGATCGAAGCTCCCAAGAATCCTCTCTCAAGCCTCTCTCAATCCTTTGGTATCACACATTCGAAGTAACGTATTTTCTTCCTTTACCATTTTTATCTGAATTTCATATATTGTTATACCTTTTTGTTTTCAATTAAAAATGTTCGGGTACGATTTCAAACCACCCCTATACTTCCCTCCTTATGTTTGAATGATTATATACCCCTTTCTATCTAATTAATGCCTCCCATGAACACCTGTTACCATGCCACATTATCATAAAGGATTCCTTCATTCCTCTTTTTATCCAAGTTTCTTAATATTGTTATGCCCTTTAATTTTAAATTATAAATGTTGGGGTATGATTTTTCAATTCCATTATACTACCCTATTTATTTTATAATGTTTATATACCCCTTTACCTCTCATTAAGGTCTCTCATGTACACCTGTTACAGTGCCGAAATTTATTAAGGGATTTCTTCCTTCCTCATTTTTTCCCAAATTTCTTTATGTTGTTATGGCCTTTTATTTTCAATTAAAAATGTTGGGGTATGATTTTTCACCTCCCCTATACTGTAATAAATATGTTTTAATGACTATAAACTCATTTATCTCTCATTAATGCCTTCCATGTACACCTGTTACTATGCCGAAATTCTATAAGGAATTTCTCTTTTCTCATTTACATTCAAGAAATTCATTTGTAATATGATTCTAAATTCCATTTCATCTGTTGGGACATTTATCTATATGACCCACTTATGTTCTATTTCATGTAAATATTATTAGACACCCCTATCTCTCCCATCAACCATTTTTATTAATTATTATGTCACGTCGTTATGCTGCCGAAATTGTACCACAATTTTCAAAGCCAGAGTCATTGTGTAGTGAATACCACACCCATTTCTCTGTCAAGGGTATTAACTATTATGAACATTTACTCATTGATTATAGAGATTTGTGTATTAATTCCAAAATCATTTATCATGGAATAAATTATTATCTTTAATGAATCCATGTTATATGATTCATGTGGCCCACTTATGCATGAGATGAAATGTTGAAGTAGGGTGCGCCCTGATAGTGCTCCAATGAATTGGGTAAAGATTAGTATAATTATACATCAAGTACAATGAGGATTTACTCATTATAATTCAAGTGCAATGAGGAATTAATTATTCTTATTCAATTGAAATGAGGGTTTACTCATTATCCATGTGTAATGATCCTTGGCTCATGCTAATTCCATGTTAAGTGTGGTAACCACATTTTCATGTTATGATAATCATGCTATATCATGCCTTTATGTTCATATTCTTTTATGATCAAATGATATGCCTATTCCCTAAAATGTTTTTTATTCTTCATTTTATGCCTTGTTTACTCACTCGCTAGGCTTTATAGTTAATTTTTTTCACATGTATATGCTCAACATATCCCATGAAATGATAAGTACGAGGGAATGTCATGGTTATTTAAAGAATGTTTTCAATAAATATGTTGTGTGTTTTATGTTCTATGTTTTTATGTAATTTTACTAATCCCTAAGGACACTATACCTCTTGATATTATTTATTTTATCAAGTGAATTTTATGTAATAAACCAGTTTAATTGTGTAATAAAGAGCAAGGTAGTTATATTCAAGATATGTGCTAGAGACCGTGTGTCCAACTGGGCACGAGGCCCCATTTAGTGGTATCCAGGTCCATGATGTCACAAAGTGATATCAAAGGATTATTTTCATTCCATACTATTTTGAGACAATAGATCAAATTTTTGGAACACTATGGTATTTTTAAATAAGTTTTTCATGGTAGTAGACAACTCATGTATAGAAAAAATATAATTTTCCTTAAATAGAAAATTGTTATTTTATGCATTTTTTTATAGTTGATATGATTACACTATTGGGTGATGAAAATTAATTGATTTTTTTTAAATAATTTATGGTTCTATTTTCATTGAAACCTGATGAGATTATGGTATTCCACCTTATGCATAATATTAGGAACCTTGTAAAAATATTACTTTCCATGAATATGCCATGCCAGGTAAGAGAATTTTGTTTGTTGAATCACCTGTGATTTTCATGATTTCTTGATTGTTAAAAATATAATTGTTATTGGATAGTGATTCATTTTGGGAATTAAGAAAACATTGTTTATAGTTATAGTGTCTTACATGACATAACTAGCATTTTCTTGATTATTCTATTGCAGACACCCTAGCAATCAATAATGGCATGTTGAGTCATGGACCATTTGTCACATATATTGGAACATGTTATGGTATGGATTAAATAGACGCCAAATATTGGTTTATAAGGTGTTTGGGACCTTATAGATCTGAACTGATGAACCTTTTGGTTCAACCATATATATAGATAGATAATATTAATATATGTTTAAATGAAATTGAAATTCAATAAACATTGATCTTGACCTAGTCCAGACCTTAGTCATGGGCAGTAGGTTGTGCCTATATTGTTCTGTATAAATGTTTCTATCACCCATACCTAAATATTTGAGCTAGAATATAGGAGTGAATATTACATAGAAAGTATTTTTAACTATTCTATTTCTATACCTATGGATTTTTTCCATTATCAAACTTTATATAGGGTGTCTTTTTGGAAAAAATAGAGCAATTCTATAGCGAAATACCCCAGTCGTAAACCAGGAGGGAATTAACGACCATGAATAAGAGGTGTTGGGACATGATCCCCCAGTTATAACTCTAATAATAGAACCTCTTATAATTCCTAATGTGGGTGAAGATTCACAGTTTTGATGATATTTCCTATGTCTTGTGAAAACCTTACAGGGATCTCTACACACTACCCATTCTATGTGAGATTTGACTTTAGTGTCCTGGTAAAATCATCCACCACATTTTTAGGGGATGGAGGACCTCAAGAAAGAGAGTTATAGATCTATATTTTTATGCAAATATATGATAATATGGTGAAAACTCCTAAGAGTATATTGAAAATCACTACTTATATGATTCGAGGATCACCCAAACACTAGTGGGATATTCTAAATTAGCTTGGTCAGTATTGGGAAGCAACATTGAGGGATTTATAATTAAGATTCATTGTTTATTTATTCCCTGAGACCCTAGGTTTTGATTATTCTAGGGAATTCATGAACCTATAGTCAGTTTTAATGACATTGATGGACTATTCACCTCATTTTATAGAGCATTAGTGCTTCGTACGTATCTATATTGCTAATGAGGCAGTGAAGGTGGGATGATTTGAGTATGGTATGAGGAATACTATTTATTATCGAGTAAATATTTTCATGTTTACTTCCATATCAAAAATAGTGAACCATTCCCTTATCACTGAGTGAACCGTGAGGGAAGAAAACTGTGTGAGCTAGGTAAGTTCAGAACCCATACATTGTAGTGGTTCTTCTAGCGGTCAGATGTAAAACTTTGAGACTAAATGTTTGAGTAGCATCCATAAGATGAATTCCAAATATAGATACATGGTATGTAACTGGTGTGGGAATCATGGGAATAGGAGTCCCAAGTGTCCCAAATACCCCGTCAAGTGCTGAGACTAGAACATATTGGGGCATCTTCTACGATTATGCAGAACCATCCCCTCTGTTTTGAGTGGGAGAGGATCTGTGCTAGCTCAACCTTCCATAGAAGGTTCAATTGCACCTCTCCAGGAAGGTAGAAGGATTACATGTCATTGTAAATACATAGAAGGAGGTTGTGTTCAGTGCCAACAAAGTGGATCTGTTCCAAGTAGTCAGGTTGTAGCATAGGGCCAGGGATCAAGGCATATTTATTCAGTGCATCATAAACCATAGGAGCGGAATTTCGGTCCATCTATTGTATGTGGTACTATTTTAGTTTCCTCTACTATCCTTTCTACCTTATTTGGAATAGTTGAATCACATTCCATCACATATGTGTCAGTCAGAGAGACCCTTGGGCTTCATGTTGAGTACTCTTGTGAAGCTATGATGCTCGATACACATTTTGGTTTATGATCAGAGAGTGTACTCAAGTACAAGGACAATAAAACGGAGGTTGGAAGCCATTGTTTCTTATAGAAGTTATCCATCCTCAAGATGAGAGGTTTTGATGTCATTCTCAGGATGGACAGTTATGTTCCCTATCATGTATATATGGATTGTTATCACTGAAGGGTCTTGTTTACATCACCATAGAGAGATGGTTATATTCAAAAGGGTGAGTGAGATTTATAGGACAATTGATCTAGACCAAAGCATATTAGGATAAGTGGATTGACTGCCCATAGTTCTAGCCTTTACATAGAGGATTAGGGACTACATCATACTGATTTCCCTCCTATAATTGGTTGATTCTAGAATGTCTTCCCTGACAATGTTTCTAGACTACCATATAATAGATGGGTTTTTTTACTATCGATCTATTTCATGTATTTATACTAGTATAAATTACTCCTTATATTATGTATACTACTATGTTGTAGGAGATTAAGAGGAAAAAAGAGGATTTAGAGGGCAAGGGTTTTATATGACCCAATACGTCTAACTGTGTTTCACCGTTTCATTTCACAAAGATGATGGATGGAACCCTTAGACTTTGTGTGGATTAATATAAGTTGAATCAGATTATATTGAAAAACTAGTATACTTTACCTCTAATAGATGATATTTTTTCCAGCTCATAGGAGTGAGGGTATTCTCAAAGACTGATCTAAAATAGGGATATCATCTGGTTTGAGTTAGGCCTTAATATATTCCACGTAAGGACTTCCATAGTCGGTATGGATTATATGAGTATCATATGATGTTTTTTGGTCTTACAAATATTATTTCCATCTTCATAGATGTGATGAATATTTTTTTCATCCCTATTTGTATTCCTTTATTATGGTCTTCATAGATGACATATTTGTGTATTATCATACTAAAAGTGGCCATGAAACTCATCATGGCATCTTTTTTAATACACTAAGAGAGAACCTACTATATTCTAGGATCAATAAATATCACTTATTGATCAACAAGGTACACTTCTTGGTTTATATTATCTTAGAGGCAGGACTTTCAATTGATCCATAGAAGGTGAGAGTTCTTATGTCCTAGGTGTATCCCAATAATGTATTTGACATAAGGGGTTTCTTTGGGCCAGTTGGTTATTACAGAAATTTTATATAGGGACTTCTCATGATTAGTGAAACCTATTATAGTATTGACTAAGAAGGTGTGAAGTTTATATTTTTGGAATCCTATGAGATAACCATTTAGAGGATTAAAGGGATATTGTCTTCATCACCAATCTTGATTCTTCCAGATATGGGTAAGAGAAATGTAATCTATTGGGATGCATTAGGTATCAGGATAAGAGTATTTTTTATGCAAGAAGATATATTCATTGTGTATGGGATACAAAAATTGAGGAATAATGAGAAGAATTACAAAAAACACATGCTCAAGTTGATAGATTTTGGAGGCATTAGCAGTTGTGAGAGCATTATTCAGTGTTTATGGACCACAAGAGCCTCAAATATATTTTTACAAAGTGGGAGTTCAATATTAGGGTGAGAAGATGGATTGAATATTTTTAATCCCTTTACTTCAATCTAGCCTATATGCTTGGGAATGGAAATGTTGTTGTTGATTCTTATAAGAGGAGGACTTAAACACAGGAAGCTCGAGAGGCCAGTAGAAAATGGAAGCTTGTGGATTTGTTTTCTAGGAAAACAATAAAGGTGTAGGACCATCATGGAAAGTCTCTACTAACATCCTTATCTATTACCACTTCACTTTTGGATAAGGTGAAGATGAGGAATTTTTCTAATCCTCAAGACGTGGTTCTATGAGAGAGTGATGATGGAGAGGACCTACCTCTAGATAGGTTTAACAAAGATGAAAAAATACTACATATATATTGGAATATCTAGGTTCCCAAAAATAAAAAGGAGGAGATAATGTGTGAGTCATATGCCTCTTAGTGGAATTTTCACCTTGGTTTTTCACTGATGTATCATAAAATGCACTGTCAGTTGGAATGGACTATTCAGGTTTTAGGGGACATTATCTAAGCATATATCCTTGATCTTTAAGGATATTGAGAGAATAATATCACTCTCATTGAGTTCACCTACAATAAAAATTATTTAGAAATGATATCGATGGATCCCAAAGAGGCCCTATATAGTAGATTATACTGTTCACCCCTATATTAGTAAGAGGCAGGAGATACAATGATACTGGGACATCATCTCATTCAAGAGAATTCAATGTATGTTTAGCTAATTAGTAAGTGGATATCTACTACATAGTAAATCAAGAAATCATATTATGATCATCGTTAGTGACCTCTAGAGTTTAAGGTTCAGGATCATATGTTCTCATGAGTATCACCTAGAATTATAAATAGATAGATATGGAAGAAAGAGAAGTTTTCTCCTTTCTATTTCGATCCATTTGATTTTCTAGAAATATTTGAGCCATTAGACTATCTATTACTATTATTTTCGAGGCATTGTTCCGTGTACAAAGCCTTTCATGTTTCATATCTTCTTCGATATCTTGCCAACCCATCTTATAATTTTGATCCCAAAGATGTTGATCTAGATTTGATGATTCTATTGAGGAGTACCCCTTATGCATCATTGATTAGATCCCAAAGGCTATCCAAGGCTGGTTTTTCCCATTCATATGGGTAACATGGTAGAATAGCTAGGTATAGGATGAGAATTTGGAGAGGTAGGCCGATGTACGTGATCGGTGGTCATAGTTATTCTAAGATGAAGTTTTTATTCCCTTAGAAGGTGAACTCATGAATTATTTCCTTTAGTGGGGAATACTAAAAGAACCTGGTCTTTGTCCACAGTATCACTACTGCAAAAAGAAAGTCATTTAATAGGGCTATAATTGGTTTTATTAGCACTAAAAAGAATTGATAATTTGAGCGTAGTTAAAAGGCCGAAACTATTATCCACCCTAAAAATCACTATAAAAATCCCCCTTTAACAACACTAAAAATGCACTGTTAAAATGGTCATTCAATGACACTTTTTTAGCACAGCTAAAGGGGCCTTTTAAGAGAACTTTTTATAATAGTGTTAAAGGGGGCCTTCAATAGCACTGATAAAGGGGGTAAAAAAATTCAGGCATCCATGAGAATCTGACCCCTTAATCCCCATTTAATAGTTCTCCACCCACCCACCCACCCCCCCCCCCATCAGTGATTTCACCCCTATTAATGCTTTGAAAATTTCAATCCTCATGTGTGCCCACCTGGATTCGAACCATGCACCTCTCCTTTGAAGATGGAACACCTTTACCACAACACCAGGATGTTTTGGTGTTTTTTTAATGATATATTTGTTTATTTTTATATATATTTACATACATTTATATAATTTTTTTAATACATTTATAAAAAAAATTATTAAATAAATAAATAATGTGATAAAAAATAAATAAACAATAAATAATTATTCTGGTATAACAAATGTCATTTTGGTCTATCCAGTTCCTGGCCTGTCTTTCCTATATGCCTCATCCATACCTTCTTTCATGCATGTTGTCCTCATCTCACATTTGTTGGCCTTGTTCCAAAATATCTCCATTTCCAATGACTTTAATCAATTGGTGTTCATGGTCTCCCAATCTAGTTTCTCCTCCTTGAATTCTTATTAGGGTTTTTTATAGACTAGTGATAGACACGACTCTTGGGGAGGGGCACTTTGGTGAAAACCTATTCCAGTAAAGCTGAGCATCATCATCTGGTGCCTCTATGAAAATGCTCTATCCATGGATGATGAGGTTTGTAACAAAATTGATTTCTATTGTTTAAAAGTTCCATTATTACCTCATACTTAAGGAATAATCGGCCTCTCATATCCTCTCTAAGATTTATTAGGTTGGACTCATCTTGAAAAACTTCACTGATGTAGTTGGATGGGAGGTTCAGGCTCTGTCTAAGGTTGCTTTTCTCAAGGGTCAACAGACAGTGAACCTAAGTGCTTGGAAAGGGCCTTTTTTTGTGGTGGGTTGTTGGGTCCTTTATAATACCCACAATAAGTCCAGTTATGAGGTAATATCATCATCCATCTTGTCTCTTTGGGTTAGTTTGAGGTATTTATCACTGATCCTTACACTGTTACTGAAGAAAGGTAGTCTTTATCCATCCCTATGGTGGCTTTTAACTTCAAATGGAATCCCCATTTCATCACCAGATGCAGCATACCACAGAAATTGGGTTTGGTGGAAACCCCCTACCTCAAGTATCAAATTGAATGTTGATGGGTCCAACACGAATGGAAACATGAAGGGTGGAGGCACTGTCTGTGACCTAAGGGGATCAGTGGTTTTTGCTTTCATCTTGTGGCTTGTGTAGGGAGACACCCTTCTGGACGAGGTTTCTTTGCTCAAAGGCTTGGAATATTATAGCTTCCACAGATTACCTCTTCAGAGGGTGGAGGTTGATTCCTTGTTCCTACTACGATAAATCCAAGGTGTGACAATTATTCCAATGGTAGTCACTTACTTAGTTCGCAACTGCATAAAATAAATCCCTGATAATATTGAGCTCCTTCACATGTGATGAGAAGTAAACAAAGTTGTGGACTTCATGGCGTCTTGCACTTCACTGGCTATTCCATGTAAAATTTTAAGTTCCATTGGATCCATTCCCCCATAGTGTATTTGTTTGGTGAGTGCTGACACTTTAGTTATGCACTACATCAGGCCTCCATGAAAGTTTAATGCCCTGGCCCCCCTTATCCCAATTAATAAAATTATTCTCAATGTTGGATGAAATAATTGAATAAATAATAAATAATAAATAAAATAAATTTTAAATAAATAACATATCATAGGTAAATAATTAATTAATTAATTAATAATTAATTAATATTAAATAAAAAATAATAAATTAACAAATTAATAATAAAAAAAATTAATAATAAAATAAATAAAAAAACCCAAAAATGTTAAGAAACTCTAAAAGCCATAAAATATGATCTGAGAGTCCTTTTTTAGATCCAAAACCATTAAAATTTAGGATCATGAATTGATCTTAAATATGATATGTGGTACATGTCAAAATAACACCTGGATTAGAAGTTATAGCCATTTAATTTTTTAGAATTCAGGGTCGGTGATAAAAAATAATGTTTTGGAGGTCTTCTAGGTCTTTTGTGGGAAAATAGGGAAAATGGTCAAAGGTCTGGTCCTAAACCTTCATGGCGTGGAGCTCGTCACATGCTTCAATTTGATATCTAGTAGAACCCAAACAGATAAATGGGTCAAAAGTTGTGGTTATTAATGTTTGACTTGCATTTTTAAATTATTTTAGATCTTTTATTAATTTTTTGATTTTTTTATCTTTAAATTGATATTAAATGTATATTACTTGATAATTATTATAAAAATATTAATTAAAAATAATTTTTATCTTATTATATATGTCATTATCACAGAATATCTTATATATTACATTTAAATGCCTATTTTCCTTATCTAAAACAAATTTTAAAAAAAATATATTATATTTATATCAGTATATATATAGATATATATATTATTTTTAATGAGATATTTTTTTTTGAAGTATAATTTTTCATCAATTGTCAAAAAACACTGATAAAGGGGTTCTTTATCTGTGCTTCTAAAAAAGTGTTGATAACCCCCCCCCCCACCAACCCATTTATCAGCGCTTTTTTAAAAGAACTGATAAATGACCACATTTATCAATTCCTGTAAAAAATGTTGATAAAGGTCCCCCTTTAACATCACTTTTTTAAGCTCTGATAAAGACCTAATTTAATAATTCTAATAAAAACACTATTAAACACCCCCTTTAACAACACTTTTTTCTAACACTGTCAAAGGGTGTCTTTAACGATGTTTTTAGCTAGAATTATTAAATCCCTGGTGTTGGATAAACCCAATTTTACAGTATTGTATTAATCCTTTTAAATTCTGTCTAATTATTTATTATGGACCTAATATGGATTCCCAATATGGTGGGAATGGTTTTAGGGTTTATCATTGTTTATTCATAGCTAGGACCCCTAGTCGATTAAGAAAAAATCACTAGGCAGCATAGTTTGTAGAAATTATGTGACTCAATCTACAAGGTCTATCCTAACTAAGTGGGGCTAGAAATAGGAGAAAGCAGGGAGAAACTTTTTCATTAATTATTTTCCAGGGGCCTCACGCCCATGTAAAACATCTGTAGTTTCTAGTGGAGGTATATCACATGGTTGGAACATGCTTTCCTTAATAGTGGTGGTCCTTCTAAGGTAGTGATCCATGAAAGGTTCCCACATGGTTTTTCAAACCATGTGTCCAAACTGTGTGCCTCGGTTTTTCTTGGGTAAAAATACCAAAATTACTTTAATTAATTATATATTTAACCTATTTATTTTTTTGATCATTCTAGCTGAAAAGATCCCTCTTCCCTTTGCATTGACCTCCCAAAATCATCTTTTATTGTTCTTGATCCCGGCTTTTTTTCAGTGTCTGATAAAAGAAAATTTGTTCTTGTTTGATATCCACCAGTAAGATATTCATTACTTTTTCTCTATTTTATTTTTATATTTCTATCATAAGAGTTATCGTCATGTGGTGTCATATTCCATGTTTTTAGGAAATTCGTCAGTTCTTTATATTTATTCCAATTTAGGCCAAACTAAAGTCTAATACTGGATGAGGTGATCTATATGAGCATGTGGTTGGTGATAAATTAAATATCCCTCGTGCTTTGATGTTTTATCAAATGTTCTGTTTTTCTGATAGTCTGTTACATTGACCATTTCATTAAATTGAATCTACCTTTGAATTGGTAGACAAGTTATAACCAAAATCATATCGAGGTATACAACCTTGGAGTGATCTATTCCTTGGGGTGTTCCCTCCTTGTGCATTATTGTCCTTCAACATTTTTCACCCAAAACAACTAATGGTGTTTTTATTTTATTCTAAATGATAATATCATATTGATATCAAATGGAAGTAGTGTTATATCATGACTACTTCCCTTGAAGATTATTATTATTGGGTAAAATTGTTCATAGGGGAGTGGTAAGACCACATCACCAAGTTAAATGAAAAATGGTTACACCCTTTTTTTTAAAATGTAAATGAAATATGAGTATTTATTTGGTTTGTATTAAATAAAATGAATGCTATTACTAAAGATGTGTGGGAATGATGATACTTTTTAAAACATGTCAAATGGGCACGACAACCCATGATGAATATAGAAATGGGAATGATGACCCATGATGAATATAGTAAATGTGTGTGGTGACCCTTATACGTAATTTATGTAAATGGGAATGATATCCCTGGAACATGTTATATCGATATAGGCATGGAAACCCTTATATAAATATGATATAATATAGGAATTGTGAACGTTATATAATTAGGGTATTATATGGTCATGATGTCCCTTGTGACACTATATGGTCTTGGAGTCCCTTTTAATACTTCATGGGCAGGACATCCCTTTTGATACTATTCAGGCATGGAGTTCAATTATTTGAAACTATATGTGTATGGTATCCCTTTCTATGATATCGGCAATGGTGTCCCTTATAAATGTAATATCGGGTATTTTTTCCCTTTATTACTGTTATATTAGGCACTAAATCCCTTACAAATGTGATATCAGGCATTATGTACCATGATAATTGTTTAGGGTTATTCAGGCATGATCCTAATTAGGTAGTGTCATCCCAGTTTCCCTCAGGAACAATATCTGGCCCTTTTGCAGTTATTATTACTTCTTTACATTTCTATATCATTACACAATCATACTGTATACATATAATGTATATTAGTAAATACCTTTGGTGGTGGCATATTGGGTTTATCTCAATCCCTAAATGGATCTCATTTGGTACCCAGGAAGACTGTATTGTCGTAGTTGTAGATAAGGGGAAGTTTCCTGTTATGAATTCTTGACTTCTTTCATAACATAGGATGGATCTTGGTCGTAGATGACCAGGCGTGAGCTCAAGATGTTTGGATATATTTTGAATTATTATTGTATAACGTGTATATTATTATTTCTAGATACTTGTATCATTGTTTTCATTCTATATAGAAACATGAAATAAATTTTCATCATTTTATATGTGATTAGGTTCCAATTTATTGATTTATTATCAGCTTATTCATCTCTATATCTTCTTCTGCTATGGCACGTTACTGGTCCAGCCTATAGTGTCTGCTTCTGCTATGCCATCTGCTTATATATGCTTCCCCTATTTATCTAATGTTCCTTAACCATTATCTTCCACTCTATTAATGAGGTAATATTCTCTCAACAAACACACCTTAGTCTCTAACTACTTGTTGGAATCCTCTGGAATTTGGGGAGATGTGCTTGAGATCATGTGGAAAACCCGGTTTTGCGCACTGTTTAGTAGCATCTAGGTGTGGGACGTCACACCAATCATATTTTATAAGGTGTATATATAGCCAACTGACATGTAATATCTTGAATTTTTGTATTCTCATGATATTTATCTTTTTAACATTATTCTTTCATGGTAATCATTATTCAATGCTACCAAAGTGGTATGATTTTTATGTTGCAATCTAATCATTTATTGGAATTGTTTACGATTATGCTTTCAATGAAGAAATATTATGAACTATATCTGAAGAAACTAATTGTTTTAATTATCCTATGGTTATTCATCATATTTTAAAGTAATAATGTCATTTTTCAAATATTTAGTACTTAAAAAATTGAGAATTTTTTTAATAAAATATAACTTTATTTTCATCTTTATTTGGAAATTTGTTTTCTTCAAAAACCACATATTATAAAAGTGTTTTAAAAAAAATTATAAGATATAAAATTTGATTTATTAAAGAAATTTTATCCCATGTTTTACTTTTAACAAAAAAAAATTAAAGTAATCTTCAATTTATTTTCTAAACAATGAGCATTTGGATTTTACAAAAAATGTGAAAAGAATTTTTTTTTGACATGCACGGCCTGAAAATTATTTCCCATTATCATGAACTCCCAATTATTCGAACATTCCTTCAAAATTTCTCAAATTTTATTTTAAATAAAAAAAATAACTTAATTTTTGGGAAACTTTTATATTTTAAATAAATGATTTCAAAATGAAAATTTTCTACTTTCCTTATGGAGAACCCAAATGTAAGGTGAAAAAAAGATTCATGAATATTGTGAATAGTTTAAAATCCATGGGTGAGAAAGGATTATATGATGAAGCTCTTGTTTATAATATCATAGACATCATGCCCAATGAATGGGAAACCAAGAGGACTGCTATTGATGAGAACAGAAATTTTTCTCATATTTCCTTAGAAGAACTGTTTGGAACTCTTCTTCAACGTGAGACAAGAGTGAATAGATATGCTGATAACGTAAATACGAAGAATGGAAATGGTAGTGTTGATTTTACTACAACTTCAAATCATATGAAAGCTAAGACTCCTAAGAGAGTTACTAGATCCAAATATAAGCGAGTTTTTATCCAATCCAAATCTAGTGGAAGTGAATCCTCAGAGAATAAGTATGCAAATATTACTCGAAAGATGAACAAGATAGCAGGACAGAGGAACTTTCAATCCCGATACCAAAAGAAAGAAATGAAAGAAAATTAATATTAAGAAGTTACATGTTAGGAATCCAATAGAGCTGGACATATAAGACCTGATTGCCCTATGCTCAAGAGAAAAGAAAGAAAGGAAAATCATTCTAAGAGAAATAGAAAGAAGTATAACATGGATAAGGCTAATAAATCTTGAAAGCTAATGACACCTGGAGTGCCATTGGTGGAGACTCTTCAGATTAATCTTCAGATTATGAATCTTTTGGACAGAAGAATCTTAGTCTAATATCCAGACTACCTATTGAAAATTATTGTTTAATGGATAAGGTAAAAAATGATGAATCAATTAACAATGTTTCTTTGAATTCTAATGATAGTAAATACTATAACTCTTCAGATGAGGAATCTTCTTCTAATAAAGATAATACTTTACCTTCCAATAAATAAGTTTCTAGGTTTTCTAAACTCTTTGAGATTGAGAACTCAAAACTCATTAGAAAACATGATAAGGAAAAATCTAGGAATACTATTCTTACAAAGGAAATATCAAATCTTTATAAAAATCTTGATAAGAAAAATGTTGATTTTTAAAGTATCTCAAAAAATATTGAGGAAGTAAGTTCTGAAAAGAATAAAATTTCTAAAGATCTAGAAAATGTAATTTCTAAGAAAAATGTTTTCAAGCCAACATCTAGTTAAAAATCCAATGTTTTTGAAGACAATAACTTGGTTATCAAAATCAAATCTGAAATCTTTTCCTTGAGGAAGTGTTTTTCAAATATTACCTTAAGTAAAGAAAATTTCGATAAAATGTATTCTCAAATCTGACCTCTAAGGAATAGTTCTGGTTTTGGTTATAATAATTCTAAACCAATTTTTAGTAACAACTACTTTGTTCCTCAAAGTGCCCCATTCTATACTAAGTGTCATTGTGGTGGACATTGGGCAAAGAATTGCTCTCTAAACAAAACCCAGACCTTAGGATTTCATGAAGCCTATTTTTCTAAGAAGATGTGGGTTCCTAACTGCTTTCTAAAATTTCTGGATCCAAGAATGTTTGGATTCCAAAAACCTAAATTTTAATTATTTTTAGGAAAATACAGAAGGTACCAACAAAAATAAATCATACATGGATAGTGGATGTTTCTGAAATATGACTTGTAACAAAAGCTATTTTGAAAATATTATCAATTCGAAAGGAAGAAAAGTAACTTTTAGAGAAAATGGTCAGGGGGAAATTATAGTTTTAGTTAACATTATTCTTCTTGTAAAGACTTTGATTTCAAATGTTTTATTTTTTAAGGGTCTTAAGCACAACCTCATTATCATAAGTCAATTATGTGATTAAGGTTACCCAGTGAATTTTAGGAATGGCAAGTACTTAGTACCCAATTATAAGGAAGAGTTTAATCTTTCTACCTATAGGCAAGAGAATGTTTACACACTAAACGTAGAAGACTGAAAGATCCAAGATCTACCTTACCTTAGTGAAATGGAAAATCATTCATGGTTGTGGCATAGAAGGTTAAGACACTGTAACCTTAAGAACTTATGCAAAAATTATAAGAAAAGATTAGTTAAGGATCTACTAGAGCATAGATTTGATTCTTCAAAAGACTGTGATCCTTTTCAATATGGCAACCAACATAAATCAATTTTTAAATCAGTCATTGAAGTCTCAACTTCTGATGCATTTTAGTTAGTTCATATGGATCCCTTTGGTCCTCTACAAACTGGAATCATTGGGGGAAAGTATTATGTGTTGGTCTTGGTTGATGATTACACTAGATTTATGTGGGTCTACTTTCTAGCAAAGAAGTCTGAAGTCTTTTCTTAATTAAAAAGTTTTAGAGCCCAAGTTAAAAATTAGAGAAGCCTTCCATTAAAAACTATTCATAGTGATCATGGAAGAGAATTTCAAAATTCTGATTTTGAAATTTTTGTAATAGAAAAGGCATTACTCATAACTTCTCTGCACCTAGAACACCTCAACAAAATGGTGTCATTGAAAAAAGAAATAGATATTCAAGAGATAACCAGAACCATGTTGAGTGAATATTTGGTAGCCAAATATTTTTGGGCTTAAGCTGTAAGTACTGCTTGTTATACTATAAATCATGTTTTTATTAGACCTTTTCTTAATAAAACTCTTTATGAGTTATGGAATGGTTGAAAACCTAGAATTTCATACATTATGGTTTTTGGTTGTAAGGTATTCATTCTGAATACTAAAGATAATCTTCATAAATTCTCAACAAAGTCTGATGAAGTAATTTTCTTAGGCTACTCCACAACATCTAAGGCCCATAGAGTTTCCAACAAAAACACTTATACTGTTGAAGAGATAGTACATGTGAAATTTGATGAAACTGATCCTTTTGTTTTTAAACAACCCCAACCAACATCTTCAGATGTGTTTTAAAAAACTGATTATCAACCTTTGACAGATGAACTTTATGATAAGGAAAATATCCAAAAAGATACTTCTAAAGCATTTACCCTAGAAGATTTCATACCCTATGTTGATGAACAGGTTTTACAAAACCCAAATCAGTTGTATCTAGAGAATCATCCTAGTGGTAGCATCATTGGTGATGTGAATCAACCTATAAGGACTAGAATTTTCTTAAGGAATGAAGTAGAAAATCATGCATTCCTTTCCAAATTAGAACCAAAAATCACTGATGAAGATTTAGGTGATGATGATTGGATTAAAGCTATGTAAGATGAGATAAATGAATTCAAAAGTAATAAAGTCTGGAAATTGGTTAAAAAACCTAAGGAAACTTTTGTTATTGGAGTAAAATGGGTCTTCACAAACAAATGTGATGAAAATGCAATCATTCTTATAAATAAATCTAGATTTTTTGTTAAAGGCTATAATCAACAAGAGGGAATAGACTATGAATAAAACTATGCTCTAGTAGCTAGACTTGAATCCATTTGTATTTTACTTGCCTTTGCAGCATTCTCTAATTTCAAACTTTTTCAAATGGATGTGAAATGGGATTTCCTTAACTGTTATGTTCAAGAGGAAGTTTTTGTAGAACAATAACTTAGTTTTCAAGATACTAAACATCCTGATCAAGTTTTTAGAATTACCAAAGCTTTATATAGCCTTAAACAAGTACCTAGATCGTGGTATGACAGACTTACAGGATTTTTGCTTCAAAATAACTATTTTAAGGGAAATTCATATTCAACCCTTTTTATAAAGAAATATATGAAAAATGTTTTGATTGTTTAAATTTATGTTTACGACATTATATTTGGTTCAAATCAGCAATCTTTAACAGATTCCTTTGTGGGTCTAATGAAATATGAGTTTGAAATGAGTATGATGGGTGAGTTAACATTTTTTATTGGTTTTCAAATCTCTCAGAAACCAGAAGGAATCTATATATCCCAACAAAAGTATATTAAGGATATTCTTAAAAAGTATGGATATGACAAAAAAGAAAGTATAAGTACTCCCATTGGTACCTCAAACACACTTGATCTTAATGAAGTTTCGAAATCAGTAGATCAAACATCTTTTACAGGTATGATAGGAAGTCTAATTTACATGACAGCTAGTCGTATAGAGTTAATGTTTTTAGTATTCTTATGTGCAATATATCAATCCAATCCTAATAAATCTCATTTAAAGCCAGTGAAAATAATTTTTCACTACTTAAAGGGAACCATTGATTTACGACTCTTTTATACTTCTGGAAATCATTTTGTTTTAAAAAGTTTTTAGGATGCTGACTTTAGTGTATGTAGAACGGATAGAAAGGGTACATCTGAAACCTGTCATTTCTTAGGGTATTCGTTAGTTTCTTGGTCATGCTAGAAGCAACACTAAGTAGCACTTTCCTCTGCTGAAGCTGAATATGTAGTAGTTGGAAGTTACTGTGCTCAAGTGTTGTCGATGCAACAGACACTTACAGACTATGGTATGAGTTTTACCAAAACACAAATTTTTTGTGATAATACAAGTCCCATTACCCTTAGTAAAAACCATGCACATCACTCTCGTGAAAAGAACGTAGATATTAGGCATTGCTTTCTTAGGGATCACACACAAAAAGGAGATATCATTCTTCAATTTATCAGAACGCAAGATTAACTTGCTGATATTTTCACAAAATCTTTACCTCGGATAGATTTAAATACATTAAACAAAAATTAGGAATGATAACCATAAGTTAATCCTCCTCAATAACATCTTGTTTAACCAATCTCCTTATAGTAATAAACTCCTTTTCATAGGGTGAGTACATCTTCTTGATAGTCTTCAAAAAAATCATAATAAAGATTTCAAAAAAATTCGTAATGAGGTTTTCAAAAATATTCGTAATGAAGTTTTCAAAAAATTTTGAAATAATGTTTTCAAAAAAAATCTTAATGACTTTTTTAATATTTTTCATAATGAAGTATTTCATATTTTTCATAATTAGTTTTTTCATATTTTTCGTAATGGAATTTGTTTTCCATAGTCAATTTGGTTTTATAGATTTTTCGTATTGAAGATTTTTGAAATAAAGATTTTCATAATGAAGATTTTCATAATGAAGATTTTCGTAATGAAGATCTGCGCACTCAATTTTTTTTCATACACAAGTTTTTTTTTGGAATCAAAATTCCTTCAAGAAGAATTTTCCTCAATATGAATAATTCTCCTGAAAATACGAAAGGTATGATTCTTTCTTGAGTTTTCGTAATCACCTTTTATTTTCTGGAAGTTTCTTTTGTTTTTAAAAATTTCTTGGATTCTAGTTCTCTTAAATCCGAATTTTTTCTCTTAAAAACATCAAAAGATCGGATCCTACAAAATTCTTTTTGTGGCTTTCATTTAAATCTTCAGATCTGATCAGAAGAATACTCAACCATTGGATTGTGATGGGATGTTGAATCATCTCTTAAAACTCCTATAAAAATGGGACTCCTGATGGTTTTCCCACAGTGGTTCCCAAGATTTTTTCATGTCGAATATCTTCCGCGCTACAAAAATCTCATTCTAAACCTTTCAGAAGTTCTCATGTTCGAATGTCTGTAGAAGTTCCTTCTCAAGATATGTCTATTGTCAAGCCGATTTTGGAGTGGAAAATATATAGGGAGAGGTTTGTGCATCAAAACATCTTCAACAAGTATGACTCTATTATTTCAATGAATATCAAGCTTAATGTATGGGAGAGTGTATCCATATCAAAGACAGGAGCTCAAGATGTTGTATATCCAGATCTACTTATAGAATTTTATGAGTGAGTTTGTTTTTTCAAGGAAGATGGAAGAGAAACAATTTCCTTAAAAAGTTATGGAAATACTTATGCACTTTCTTATACCAAGGCTACTAGCTTGGTAGGGTTATCTTATGAAGGGGAAGCTGAGTTTTGTTCCACCAAATTACCAGATGTGCAAGGAAGTTTTGTAAAAGTGAAGGCCATGCAAAGTATGGGACTTACATATGTCAAGAGCGCAAAGATTTCTCACTTGTCTACCAATAATAAGATCCTAGAGTTATGGGTTCAGGGTCTTATCGTACTGAGAAAGGGTGACAAGGACACTCTTAATAAAAGTGATATGTATATCTTATATTTTTTGGTAAATATAATGAAAATCAATCTGAGGATGCATATTCTCATTATGATAGATAATATCAAGAATGTGAATCTGAGAGCACAGATAATCATGTATCATGCCCTTCTCTCCAAGTTGATAGTTTGGTGTCTTGAATCTTTCAAGATCCCTTTGTGTTCCATACTGAGGAATTGAAAATCAATTCTAATCAGTGATGATACCCTCAAGAGAATGAAATTTGGTTTCTCTAAGGAGTCAGGTGAGTTTTATGATCTATAAGAGGATGAAGAAGAATCCATTCCAAAAAATGTAGAAGAGGCTGAACCATCAATGAAATCTTGAAAGAAGAGGAAACTAAAGTAAGTGGATGAAACAGATAAAACCACTAAAGACAAATAAACTCAATCCGCACCTCCAAAACCCAAAAATCATAAATCCTATCTAGATGAGGTAGTAGCCAAATGGAGAGTGGATAAGAAGAACCGGAAAGAAGGGGAGCCACATTTTGTCCTAGACTCTTCAGAGGCCAAGGCTTTGAAAGAGAAAGTTGATGAAGAGCTTGAGAAGAAATCCAAAGAGAAGAATCTTAAGAATAAGATGTTAGAGGAAGAGATTTTGCAATCTCTTTTGAAGGCTACTGAAGTAGCATACAAAAACATTCTTGTACCAAAAACCTTCTTAGTAGGACCATTACCTGAGACACTGGGGAAGAAGTACATGACTCCAGAAAAAGCCCAAGAGAAGGATGTTGAAAAGGAACCTGTAAAAGAAGTATTAGAATATGAAAGTAGTGATGATACAGCTAATTTGATAAAGCAAGTTGAAGAATTTCATGAGAAGGAAAGTTCTTCTGAAAAATTGTCAATCCGGACTTCTCAAGCTGGATCTTCAAAACTTTCTACCCTGGGATTGATGAGAAGGCTAAAGAGGAAGTGAAAAAGTTATCTAAGGAATAGAGTCATAATAATGACTTCATTCGTCCTAAAGATATTGATGCAGGATCCGAGAAAGAGAAATTTTATGAATATAAGATTCTTAAGTTGTCTGGAAGTGAGCACGAGTCTCCAAATAAAGATGTTATTCTGATAATCAGTAAGAGAAAACAAGTGGTTGTTGTTACGCCAACGAATGTAATTTTGAGGAAAAAGGAAGCTGGTAAAACTTCTAAGAGGAAGCTGGTTGAGATAGAAGAAGAACCATCACCAAGAAAAATGTTAGATTTAGAGTCATCAGCTTTAGGTCATGACATTTTCATTTAGTCTCTGAAGAAGCTACTGGACACCATTCCAACAATTGACTCTAGATTCCAGATGCTCCAGCATAGAATGAATCAGTAATCAGACTCTATATCCCTGGTGATGGATATATGTATAATGGTTGAGGCTAAACACAATAATGTCCTTATCAACTATGAAGCCCGTAGAAAATATTGCAAGAAAATGACCATCTGGTCGAAGAAGATCATTGAAGATTTGAGAGTGCTTGATGAGTTACAAGAAGATGTCAAGGAATATTTTGATACTGAAGACACCAAAATCAAGGATCTTACAAATAAATTTTAGGAAATGCTAAATATTGAGAAGAATACTCAGATTCAGGATGTCAAAGACATGAATGGGAAGTTGAATTATGTTTTCCAAAGTTGGAAAATAGAAAGGGATCTCCAGATCCAGATTGAATAAAAACTTGTGATGTAAGATGACTTTCTAAAGGCTCAGGCAGAGGCTCTGAAGGATCAAGATGATGGGATAAAATCCTTAGAGATGCAAGTAGTGGAGGATCACAAAGAGCTAAAGAAACTGAAAACCATCATGAAGAAGCTAATACCCAAGGAAAAAAGAAGCAAAATATATCTAAATACGATCTTTTGTGGTATCTATTTTTTCCTATACAAATTCTTTCAATATTAAAGAAACATTGGTTTCTTGTATTGTTTGGATGATTGCACTAATATTTCAGGTACCATTTTTTTTCCATTCCCTCAAACTCTTTTTTAAAATCATAAAGGGGGAGAAGGAAAAAGAATTCTAAGTAAAGAAGAAATATCCCTATGTAAGGGGGAGTTTTCCATTACGAAGATTTCTATACTCAAGATAATTAAAATTCTCATTCTAGAAATCTAGAATATGATCCTTAGAGTTCCAAAGCCTAAGGGGTGGTTAGTCATATTCACCATTGTTCATATATAAAGGGAGATAAGTTTTATTTTCAAAGTCTAGAAAAAAAATGTAGTTCCTTATATTCTTTTTCGTAAGGATGTTTGTGCTTTCCAAAAAGGGGGATAATATTGAGTCAATATGGTTTTCCTTATGAATTTTTCATTCCTTCATTCTTGAGATATATTGTTAAGTCAAGAAGGTTTCCTTATGAATTTACAATTCCTTCTTGTTTTTAAAATCACAAACACCTTATCTCAAGGAAAATCTCTTTTTACCATGTGTTTTACTCCTATTAGGAAAATTTCCTTCCCCATAGAAATTTATCATTATCATGTTTTCATTGATCATATCATAATTTTTATAAGTGTAAAATTCGATTTTAAACCATAACCACGGAATCCTATAATTACCTAGATATGAAGCATTATGTTTTAGGATCTAAATTCTGAATATGAATTCTAGATACAAACTCTTCTCAGTACTGATTCTGAATTCTAAATCAGAATTCTTGTTATGAACTTCTCACTCCAAATTCTGAATATGAATTATGGTTATGAAACTTCAGAGTTATGACACTGAATTCTGATTATGAATGATGGATATGAACTCTTCTGAGTTCTCACTCCATATTCTAATTCAAAATTATGGTTACAAACTCTTCCGAGTTCTTAATCCGAATTTTGAATATGAATTCTGGTTACAAAATCTTCTGAGTTCTCACTCCAAATTCTGAATATGAATTTTGGATATGAACTTCTCTGATTTTGGACTCTGATTTCTCTGAATACAGGCTCTGAACTCTTATGAGTTCTAACTCCTAATTCTCATGAACTCTGACTCCGAAAATTGTGAGTTCTGGTTCCAAATTCTTATGAATCCAGATTCCTAATATCCTTGAAATTCAGACTCTAGAATTCAATAGAATTCAGGTTTTGAATTCCTTGAAAAAAAAAATCTGAATATCCTTGTATTATAGACTAAGAATTTAATATTTTTTTAATATATGAACTTTCATTTTCTTACATTCAAAAGATCAAATTTTATTTATGCTTACACATGTTTTGTTATAAAACTATGTCATGCTTTCAGTTACTCGCTAACTTTTTTTTTTAGTGACACGTGTATAGGTCTCTCTGAAATTCAAGGAAAAATATAACCATTGGAGGAGGGAGTTGACCATTGAAGTCGTGCCTATAAATAGGAGCTCATTTGAAAGAGCTCAGGACTTTTTGAATTTTTGAAGCTCAGAACATTCAGAAGTGATTTATAGAGAGAGGGGATCTTATAAACTCTCAGGCTTCATGCAGAAAGTTTGAACAACTTTTTCAAACTTTTCTTCATACAAACTTGCTCAGTGTAGAGGTGTGATATCCTTGAAATTAGTGACTTTAGGTTTTGAAGTACGAGGTTCAAATTTCCTTACAAATCGAGGGCTTGCAGAGATAGCAAGATAGATACCGATCTTTGGATTGATGTCTTACCTGGGTTTGGGAAAGACATACTTTCTTGAAAGTATAAATCAAGAGACCTTTTATCCAGGGTTGTTGGATACCCTTCTCCTTGGGATAAAATAGTTACTACTTGTTACTTGTAGTATTTCTATTTTGTTTTCCACTGTATTTTTAGTTGTTGAGGAAAGTATAATCTTCTTATACTTCCATATACTTTTACTCTGATTATATAGGATTCTATATGCTTTAAGTTAGAATCTTAGCTGTTGTAAACTTTTGATAAGTTTTATTTCTAGAATCACTTTTCCGGAATCAGGAAAGTTATTAGAACATAAAGGTGTTGTGAATTTTGGTGATGCAAAATTTCTTTAGGTATTTTTAAAGAATACAATTCACCCCCCCCCCCTTGTATTTGAGCATCTCATCATTACATATTAGATCCTACATATGTGTTTATCCAAAGTACAAAAAATATGATACATAGGTGGTGATCATAATCCTGAAGCAGTTACAAAAAATATGGTACATAGGGAGAAGGAAAGAGATCCGGTCGGCTTGGTTTGCGAAACCAGGCAAAGGAAAAGTGTTCTGCCTCAAAAACTAGGCTACTGCCCGTTTTAACAAAAAAAAGTACATGGTGTGTACTTTATGACTACATGCCCTGTATATATCATTTAACAGTTTATAAGACGACTAAGATTCCACCGACCTTTCGACATGAGTACACGACGTGTACCTATGGGTACACGGCATGTACTTGGTTTCTCTTCTCTTCCTCGACGACTTACCCACACGCCATGTATATCTCTCATACATGGATAGACTACACGGCGTTTCCAAATGGAGCACGGTGTGTACCTGGTTCTACCCAGCCGTTAGGCCTACACGGCATGTATGGCCACCACACGGTCTGGGGTTACACAGCGTGTTTAAAACTACATGCCGTGTAATAAGAAATTTCTACACGATCATCAGACGGCATGTACTCGGCAAGCACAAGGCTGACCCTTGCTTAACATATAAACGACGTGTACTTAAAAGTACACGATGTATAGTCTGGAAATTTCCGGAAACTTCCCATTTTCTCTAGTTTCCTTAGAAACCAGTCAAAAATTAAAAAAGGGTCGGGATTTTTACTCGTTTCCAAAAATTCAGGTTCTTACATCACAACAAATCCATCTTCTGTATCAAATGATAATTGAACAAAATGATAAAAATGAGCAACTAGCTTTGGATATATTGGCCTAGTCTCCTTTGTGAAACGATCCATCCATCCCTCTTATTTTTGTACTCTCAATACTAAAGACATTCTTGACAGTATCCACTTGGGGAATATTTCCTTTTTTGGTGCCAATATTCTATCAATAAGGTTCTAATTCAAAGGACCTTTGGGTGTAATATTCAGTGAAATTTTCGTCTTCTTCTTTGATCTTTTCATATCATGAGTTGATGAGGATGGGTGTTTCATTATCAGCATTTAAAGAAGGTTTTAGATAGAGAGAGAGAACTGAAGGGTTGAAAGAGGGATTATGTTTTGAGAGAAGAGAGCTCAGGTGAAGAAAAGAGTGAAACTTCTTTCATTTTTATCATTTAGGGATATCAATCATCACAAATTTAAAAGCGCAATGAAGTAAAATAAAATAAAATAGTCAATTAGAGTGATGTGTGTTATAATATGTAAAAAAAAAATAAAGTGTATTTATGGTGATATCGTAATAGACTTTCATTGTGACATCATAACAGGTTCTCACGGTTTCATATCTATTATGTGACTTCTAAATGGTGTGACCGTATTTTTTGAAATAGTATGTGCCAAAACATAACTAAGAGAGATTAACTGTGAGACTATAAACATGAAACAACAACTTTTAAGATAGTAAACTATAGAACTGTAAGAGTTAGATAGTAATCTTAAGACCGTGACTTGTGAAACTCTAAACTGTGAAATGATAAGTTGTGTAATAGTACACTTACTACTTTATTTATCATTACCAATTCATGTATGTTGTAATATATTATTTCATAATTTAATGATTTAGTGAATATATCAGAAATATGATATTCATTTCCAATGAATTCCAATGTGATATAACCTTTTTGATAATGGTCTCTCAAAAAGTGATGTCTTACATCAATATGTTTTGTCCTAGAGTGTGAAACATGATTTTTTGAGAGGTTAATAGCACTTTTATTGTAAAAACTTATAAGTAACTGGCTGAATTGATATCCATAATCTAGTAATGTGTTTTTCATCCACAAAATTTGTGCACCACAACTACCAGTAGCTATGTACTTATCTTCAACGGTAGATAATGAAACAGAGTTTTGTTTCTTACTACACCATGTTACAAGTGACTTTCCTAAAAAGTGACATGTTCCAGCAGTTTTTTTTATCGAACCTACAACCACAGAAATCAGCATTAGAATAACTAACTAACTCAAATGATTTTAATTTGGGATAGAATAGTGCTAGATTTGGTGTATGCTTGAGGTATTTTAAAATCCTTTTAACTGCAATTAAATGATATTCCTTAGGGTTTTCCTGAAAATGAGCACTCATATATACACTAAACATAATATCAGGATGGAAAGTAGTTAAGTAGAGTAAGATTCCAATCATTCCTCTATAAGTGGTTTGATCAACATATTTTCCATCTTCATTAAGATCCAACATACAAGTAGTACTCATTGGAGTGTCACTACATTTAGTGTTATCCAATCCAAAACGTTTTAGAGGATCACTAATATATTTTATTTGACATAAAATAATACCATAAATATTTTGAAGGATTTGAAATTCAAGAATTAATTTTAGTTCACCCATTAAACTCATTTCAAATTTGTTTTTCATTATTTCATAAAATTCAATACATAAAGAATTTTTTGAATATCCAAAGATAATATCATCTACATAAATTGGAACTACTAAAACATCAGTGGAAATTATTTTTATAAAAAGTGTAGGATTACCTATTCCTTTTGTAAAACCTTGTGAAATAATAAATTTACTTAATCTATCATACCAGGATCTTGGAAATTGTTTTAAATCATATGATGATTTTGATAATTTAGAAACATGATTTAGAAAATTAGGATCTATAAAACTAGGGGGTTCATCTACAAATACATCTTCAGCTATATACCTACTTAGGAATTCACTCTTAACATCCATTTGATATAGTTTTAAATTCAGATGTGTAGCATAATCAAGCAGAATTCTAATGGCTTCATGTATAGATACTGGTGAAAAGGTTTCCTCATAGTCAATTCCTTCTTCTTGACTATAGCCTTGTGAAACCAATATATCCTTGTTTCTAACTATGTTACCATATTCAACTACTTTATTTCTAAAAACACACTTAGTACATTTTTTTAATGTGTCTTTAGGTCTATCAATAAGTTTTCAAACATTTTTCATTTCCAACTGATTAAATTATTCTTGCATATACATCACACAAAATTCATCATTGATAGCACCATTAATGTTTTTAGGTTCAAGTTGGGACAAGAAGACTTGATATTCAACCTGATCTATAAGAGAATCTCTAGTTTTAGTTACTTTATCTAAATCCCCTACAACTACATCTAAAGGATGGTTCTTAAGAGTTATAACAACTTTAGAAAAAATAAGGACTAGTGACTTCAGGTTCTTCAACAGGTTCGGCTTCATTATGACTTGAATCTGAAGAATTTCCCGAACTATAAGTTTTCATAGATTCTTTTATAGGATGGTTAGATGATTTTGAATTAATGTCCAGATTTGACACATCATCCTTCAAGTTATCTAGAGTGGTCTTAATATCATCATGATATGTCTCATTGAATTTTACATGGATAGACTCTTCCAAACATTTTGTTCTTTTGTTAAACACTCTATAGGATTTACTAATGATTTAATATCCTAGAAAGATTCCATCATCACTCTTGGATTAAAATTTATCAAGATTTTAATTAGTATTAAGGACATATACATTTCAACCAAAAACATTGAAGTGGCTTAATTTGTGGTTTCTATTGTTCCATAACTCATACAGAGTTTTGTAAGAATAGGTCTAATAAACACTCTATTAATAATATATCATGATGTATTTACAAATTCAACCTAAAAATAAATAGTCAAGTCATATTCACTAAGCATGGTTCTAGAAATAACTTGTAAGGTTCTATTTCTTCTTTCTACAACTCCATTCAATTGGGGTGTTCTAGGGGGAGAGAAATTATAACTATATCCATTTTGTGAGAAAAATGATTCAAACTCTTTATTTTCAAACTCATGGCCACGATCACTTCTTAAGGATTTAATTCTACGCCCACTAAGATTTTTTAATTTTTAGAATATTTGGTGAAATGAAAGTAGACTTCACATTTATGAGCCAAAAATAAAGTCCAAGTATATCAAGAAAAGTCATCTATAAAAACATAAACATAATTATTCCCATTTAAACTATAAAATTTAGATGGTCCAAAAAAATCCCTGTGAACAAATTTGAGAGGTTAAAAATTTAACACTTCTTTCTTTGGTTTGAAAGAAATTTTGTATTGCATCCCCTTTTGACAAGGATTACACACATTATCATTTGGAAACTATGTTTTGGGTAGATATTTTACTAAGATTTTTCTAGTGTGCTTTCTAAGGGAGTGAATATTATAGTGTCCTATTCTCATTTTTCAAAGCCAAAACTCTTTGTCAAATACAGTTAAACATGAATAATTTTGAGAAACTAAAATTTCAATGTTAACAGAGTACACATTTTCATTTCTTAATGAAGAAAAATGCCAATTCATTTTTAGAATTAAAAACATTAAAATCATCCTTTTCAGATTTAACATGAAATCAATCATCACATAGTAGTGAAATACTAAGAAGATTATATTTCAATCCATTAACAAAAAGTACTTTGGAAGTTAAAATAGAGTTAGAGTTACCGACTTGGCCAAGGACAATGATTTTTCCTTTGGCATTGTCACTAAAGGTGACATTCCCACCATCAAATTTTATTATGTTCTTGAATCATTATTAGTCTCTTATAATGTGTCTTGAACACCCACTGTCCAAGTACTATAAGCTTTTACAAGAGCTCTTTAAGAAATTTTTCTATAAAAGAGTCAAATAAAAACAAACTTTGGTACCCATATTTGTTTGTTTCTAGTAATATTAGTGACAAGTTCTTTAGGAACATGTATCTGTCTCATAGATTTCCTATAAGAATTATATAATGTGCTTGAAAAATAAACTCTATTTGGTCTAGAAAAGCATGAAACTGTAGGGATTTTATCATAACTTGAACTAGAAGGATTTTTTCCAGAAATATGAGTAAAGTTGTATGTCCTAGATTTAGAAAGAAAATTGGTTCTTCTAAATTTTCTTTTACTAGGTTGATAGACAATACTAATAGTATATTTAGGATCAATATGTTTACCTAGAATTTGTACCAAAGTATCTTTTCCATTAGCAAACCTTTCAAGGTCCTTTTCCAATTTCTCATTAGATAGCATTAGTGTATTGTTTTATTTGAGTAATTGAACATTTTTCTCACTTTATATAGTAATTTCAGTTTTAATAGATGATTTAAGATCATACTGTTTATTTAAATACTTATATTTATCTTTTAGTTCATTACATGTCTCTTCAATCATATTATAGTACTCAAACATTTCTTCTTTATACATATTTTCATAATCACTTTTATCTCTAGAATAATAGGACTTGTGTACAGGAGATTCTAGTGTTACCTCAAATGTGTTTGTCATAAAACATATATTGGATTTGTTAGCCTATTCATCATGTGAATATTCTGAGTCACTTAAACTACCCTCAAAATCACTCCATGTTGCTTTCATTGACTTTTTATAATTTCTATCCTTGTCCTCATATTTCGTTTTGTACATGATCTTGTGAAAATCATCCCTTACAAGTCCCATTTTCTTACATTCATAGAATACTATATCATCAGACTTGTAAATTATTTTACAATATTTCTTACAAATTCCCTTTTGAGCTTATCTTCCTTTGAAATTAGGATTTTTGAAAAATTTATTCTTCTTATAAAATATCTTAAACCTTCTAGATAATTAAGCCAACTCCCCATCAGTGTCAGGTGATGATTGTTCACTACTAGAACATTATACAAAGTCTTCAAATTTTCCTTTGTCTTATTGTTAAGAGGAAGTGGTTTTAAATGGAATAGATTTTCATTTGGGTTTATCCACCTCTTCCTTGTTTACTTTCAGCTCCACATCATACATTATTAGTTTCCCAGTGAGTTCTTTTATAGGTAAGTTTCTAATGTCACGTGACTCTCTAGTAGAGACATGGGTTCCTCTCTATCTATGAGGTATGCATCAAAGAATCCTTATGATATTTTCTTTGGGAGTGACTTCTCTTCCAAGAGAAATTATTTTTTTGAAAATTTCATCAAACCTCAGATACATATCTAAAATAAGATCATCAGGTTTCATTTTAATGTTATCATATTTTATAGTATAAGTATTTAATCTGATTTATTTCACAATAGAGGTTCCTTCATGTGAAACATAAAAAATTATCCCAAATTTCATGGGAATTTTTACATGCATAAATTCTGTTAAATTCCTCATATTCTAAAGAGATATATATAGAATTAATGGGTTTGTAGTTTTTGTTGTAGGTATTCATGGTTGGGTCATCCCATGTGATTCTATAATTAGTAGGAATATTATAATGATCTATAATTGAAGAAAAAAATTCAAAACCTATACTTTCTAAATGCATTTTCATTTTAATTATCCATTGGGAATAATTGGTTCCATTGAAGAATGGTTGTCTGTTTCTTGCAGCAAATTCTAGTATATTATCCATAATAAAGAAATACATTAAAAGAGGTAGATATTTAGAATTAACAGAAATTTATAGATCTTTAAAGTAAAACTAAAATCATAGTTGAATATTTTTAAAAATAGAGTCTTAATAGGAATAAAAAAATCATTCTGATACCAAATGTTGGTCGGAGCAGAGTACTAAAGTGGGGTCTGAATTGAGTATATTTATGAATTTCTATTTGAAAATATTTCTAAAAAGGTTCTACAGAAAATACTGCCCAGTTAATCAAAGTAATATAGTTATGAAAGTTTGACTATAAAAATAACTTCTCTAAATATTGATTAATTATTAGTTATCTTAATATTAGTAATTAATATTACATTTAAAGATATTCTAATAAGTCAAAACAATTATAACTACTTTACAATATTAACCTTCAATGTAAATCAATTGATTTCAAATTTATCCAGTAAAATATAGAAAACTAAATTAAACAACACAGTGGATATAAAACAAGTGGTCTAGACTCAAGTTTTGACCTAATCCACTCCCCTTAGTGATCACCTGCCACCAAGTAGTTTAGATTTATAAACATTATCCACAACCTAGATCGGGGTAAAAAATAGTTCACTAGACTGTCCAAGTCACATGACCTATTCCACAGTTCTTCATGGGTATAAACAACCAGGTCACACAGGGACCTCTACCAAAGTTATTTTTGGGAGTAAACAAGTGTAAAAAGATATGAGAGGAAGGATATATTATATCCTTTAGTTTAGTGCAGGAGATAGTGTGTGTTTTAATAAACACACACACACTGATCAAAATCTAAAAACAATACACAACAAATAAAAGATGATGAGATAAGGTTAGAAGTTATCTGAGTGTTATTCTATGTAGCTCTGGACTTCTAGGATGAATCAGAGGTAAGAATTGGGTCCTCTTGTGACAAACAGAGTATTGCAAGTCTGGTGCCCTGGTTTCCTGTTAGATTTTCTTATGTTTTTCATGGAGTTTTTCTTTCAAAGAGGTTCTTGTCTCTGATCGCCACACTTTTCTTCTTATTCTTTCAGTGAATGTGTTGGAGCCAACAATATGCATTTATTTTTTTACTTTTACCTCATACATTAAAGTAATATCTATAGATAAATATTAATTATGTTATTTCATTTAAAAGAATCAAATATGAACGTTAGAAATTAAATTGGAAACGAAAAAACAGATTAAAGAATTGTGTCACAGTCTATCTGAAAATAGTGTCACTTGGAAAAAGTGTAACCATGAAAAGGTGTCTTCTTATTTTCATTTGAGCGGTGAGATAGTTATGATGGAATGGTTTTATAGAGATCAGTAACCTTCTAGACTGATGCAGTGTTAGGATCATGGTGTCTGGTCACGGTGTCTGGTCACAGTGTCTGGATAATGGTGTCTGGGTCATGGTGTCTAGTCATGGTGTTTGGTCATGGTGTCTGGGTCATGGTGTTTGGGTCATTGTGTCTAGTCATGGTTTCTGGGCCACTGTGTTTAGTCATAGTGTCTAGACATGGTGTCAGGGTCCTTTTCCAGAAAAACTAGAACCGGTGGCAGACTCATGGTTTCTCTAACTAAACCAAATATCAGTATATATACTTAAGAATTAACATTCAAAAAATGAATTAGACTTAATCATTCATGAAATAAATCATTATATACTAAATTTAAAAATAGTTTAAAATAATCAAACATGATTTACAGCAATTAATATACTGAGAAAATTTATGTAAATCATAATGAAATCAATAATCCTTTAACATGACTTGAAATAGTTTAAACAGGATGTATAGTATTTGTGATCATTAAAACATGACTAAAACATGATGATTCTAACAATAATCATTTATATAAACACACACTATAGTGAGTATCACCTTTTCTCTTCATTTTTCTAGAAAATTTACCATACAAATATATGTTCACTAAACGATTTCATCTTAATAAATGAAACATATAGGTTTCAAACACCATTTATTTCTAAATACTTTATATAAATGTTTTCAAGCACATTATTTGATAAATAAATTGAATCAAAAAAATACAATTTTTCTTAAAATTAGTAACTATAAAAAATAATTTCCAATAATTAAAACTTTATCAAACCAATAAAAATTCATTAAAACACCACATATTTATTCACCAATTTCATTATAAATCCATTTTGTTAGAAAACTATCTTGGTTAAATAACTTATTATTAAATGAAAAAATATATTTCAACAAAATCAAGAAATTTCATATAACACTCTGTCATAATCAATCAAACAATCATAAAAAATTATCCAAACTCATAAAATGGATCTGAGTTATATACTAATATGTGGAAATTATAGAAATTATAGAATTCGATTATCTAGGATCACATGATCGGATTGACTCATTTGAATCTATAAAAATTTAAATGAAAGGCTTCAACCCAAATTCCTTTATTAATAAATTCTAAATCACTGAGTTTAAATATGAAAATTATTAAGTGAACATTTATGAGAAAGTGGGATATATTATATAACTAAATAATTAATCAATATCTAAAATTGATTTCACTATTGATTCAATTGATCACTAAAATAAATTCATTATTTTATTGTGGAGGCCCCAATTTGGTCCTAAAAATCTCAAAAATCAACAAAGAAAAAAGGATGATGAAATACTAGAGTAATGATAGATAAATTAGTATTGAAAATATATTATAAAAAACAATACATATCACACAAATTAATCTTTCATGGTTAGGAAAACCCTATATCAATCCATGTTATCCTTTCTAGTTAAAAAAATATTTTCACATGTTTATCTCACTTGATTAAACTAATATTACATTTAACCATTATACAGAAACAAGAAAATATTTTCCCAACCATGTTTTTTCAAATGGTTTGGAAAATTGTGTGCTAAAATATACACCTATCTTAGCTCCTAAAAAACTCTAAATTTCTTCTTAGAAACACTAAAAATTCAAAAGGAAAAACCCAAGGAATTTAATGCATCATAATTCTCCCATACCTAGAAATTTTCATCCCCCAAAATCCATAGGTCTCTAATCTCTATGAACAACTTCATCTATTAATTCTATAACTTAGTTACCAACTCCCATGTCTCTTCCTTTTCCTCCTTGTGTTTATATGGTACTTGTAAAAATATAATACACTATCCACTAAAAATATCCTATCTACAATCCAAAATTTATTTTATTTCTCTATATAAGATACTATGGACTCCAATTCAAATTCCTCTTAACTCAAAACAAGAGTTAGGACTGGTTGGTACTTTTTTCTTGAGAGACATTGAAAATTTTATGAACTACTGCATATCATTGTGACAATTATAACAAATATTACACTTCTATGAATTAATCAATGATCCCAAAATTTCTCATATAACATGGAAAAAAGTAACCTTACTTCCTAATCCAATTATTACCTAAACTAGTCCTCAAATTTAAAAACACATAGTCTCTAATCAAAATCCAGAAATGTTATCATTGGTGATTGATGCATGACTTCTACTGAATCTAATATAAAATCATTTATGTTTAAATTAACATGATCTTATTTCTCACCTTTGATATTAAATTTGGGTTCACAAGATTCATCCTTATAACTTCATCCAAACATAAAGGAGGCTATTAAAGTTGATCATACAATGATTTAAATGGTGAAACATTAATTTATAATATCCTTCTATTATTATAAATAAATTCCACTAATGGAATATGATACTCCCATAATCTTTTAAAATCAATCACACAAGCTTAGATAATATCCTCCAAAATATGAATAAAAAATTCATTGTGACCATTTTCTTTATAATGATACATTGTACTTTTATTTGACTTTACACCCATAATATTCACATTCCCCCTATAAAATCTAAATATAAATTGAGTATTTATTTATAATTAAATAAAATTTATAATCTCATGAATTATAATAGTATTTTATATAGAGAATATAGAGGTCACCAACCAAAATATGTTTGTCATACTTAAAATATTATTTTGGTTACCCAATCATAGATTCAATGGAAATATTCTTTTATCTCCAGTTCATAGTTGGTAAAGAATGAAATAAACACGGTAGTTTTCAATGTTATACCTTCAATTGTAGGAACGTCAAAAAAAATAAAAGAAACAAAACTGAAAAAATCCCTATTTATTATGAACAACAAAAATTATTTTCCAGTATAATAATACCTCTTGGTATCTCCATGACACACTACCAAACTCAAATGTACAATATCATTCACAACATGATACCTTTTTTATGGGAAACAATATTTTTCCTCTAAAATAAATGACTAAATTTTCTATGACTTACCTTCCCTCGATGGTCACCCCATCATTTATGTAATTTTATATCCTAATGTAATCCCTTATAAAAAATAATCACCTTTAAAATACTATATTAAAAATAAATTCCATCTAAATATAAAAAAAAATACTATATCAATCACCTATTTCACTTATAGGTTCCCCATAAAATACCAATATACCCAAAATTCCTTCACTACCAGAGTTAGATATTTTCCAATCAATGCATCTACTACCATATTTCATTTATATAGTGTGTAATGGAATAAAAATGGTCACTAGCTCTAAGTATTCTATAGGGAAATTCAATTATGGAATCCCAATTACTTAACCAAATAATCCACAACTTTATTCCTCCATATAAAGACACACCCCAAGCCAAATCCTGGTGCATACCAACTCACTTCAAATATAATTCACTATTCCAAGATAATTATAAGTAGAGATGAAGTGATTATAATCATAAACATATAAAACACCACCTAATATTTTATATCCCACACAATATTTTTTTTCATCAATGTTCATGTCACTATGGTAGAAGCTGAATTCTTAAAATCCTAGAAGAATCTCCAATAATACCAATCCACACCCAAAAAAATGTATTTTTGATATATAATTTGGTCTTTAAAAGGAATTATCACATTACCCTCCAGGAGATAAAAAGAAATTAATTTTCCTAAAATAACATTATAAAAGAACATTACTTCCTAAATAAAAAATAATAATCTATATTATTTAATATAAAGATAGTTTTTATGTAAAAAACAAGATTTTGGTTCTTCTAATTATCATACAATAACATAGAATACATATGGATTCTGTCCCTAAATACCACTACAAATGTGTCAAGTTAATGTTTTATAATATGATTCATCTATTCCCTAATAACAATATGTACATTAGTAACTTTAAAAGTCATAACCATAATCTCATAATATCAATATCAACTTATTAAATTAATTATTTGATCAATATCTTCTCATAATCATATATAATGATATCCAAACAAAAGTTCACTCCAGGAAAACCCATAATATCCCATTATCTAATAAATAAAATAATTAATTTTGGGAGGTGTTATTTTTTCATTATTACTTAACTTAATTATTTATATTCAATAAATAACCTCAAGTAATCATCGGTTTCTATTAAAAACAAAACCATTGTTTCCTAATAAAAAATCTCTTATTCTCAAGATCATTTAGTTTCACCTTCAATTTAAATAAATCTATTAATTTATTTTTATGTGATAAAAATGAAATATGTCTCATTATAGGAACCAAATTAATAGATAATTCTACATCTCTTCAAGGTTTTAATATAGATAAATAATTAGGAAATATATTTATAAACTATTATACTACCCAAGGAAATAGAGTTGTATTCTTTCCATCCATGGATCCAAACATTAAACTCACAATAAATTTATATTTATCTCACTACACTATCTATTGGATGAAACCTCCTCACTTATCTTCTCACTCTCCCCTAAAAGTGTAAACATTCCCATCATGTACTGCAAAGTGAACACAACAATGATTGAAGTATATTTTTTTATTAAAATATAATCAACCATTCCATACTAATGATTAATTTTTATATTTTCATCTTAACAACTAAAAAATATCATGAGATTTCAATTCTAACAAACTTGTCGAAGCAAAACAAATACCTAAATCCATGATCATCTCTTTCCCACGTTATACTATCTATTCTCATCAAGTATGGAATCAACTCAATATATAACCACAAATATCAATATATTAGTTTGTGAAAAATTATTGAAGTTATCATGTATCAAATAATTCTAAAATAATCATAAAATATATTCATATTCTACCCTCTATCATATGTAGAAATGTATTTTCCTTAGCTTCCACTAATCCATTCTCTGTAGTGATGAGTTTCCCCAGACTCTTCTATGGTTCCAGCCTCTACTCCTTAAACTTCTTTCTCACTCTTACATGAGTCCCTAATTAAATCTACACTAGTGTATCAATCTATATCTTGAATCCCTAAACAGGTTTATATGACCCACTACTACTCACCCATAAGAATAAACTATAAAACATCTATTGATTCCCCACCTTACCAAACTGATTCAATAAGTATAAAGTATTCAGACACGTTTAATTTGGGTTTACCACTTCCCTAAATCAAAATAATTCTTGTTATACTTTACTCTGATAAATATGGGAAGGTATATGAGCTAACTTACCTTTAATTTCTTTTCACTTCCTCTCCTTTATAAAAAAAATATTTCCTCCACTTTTCAACTGAAGAATAATATCACATTCCATGTGTAAACAATATCTACCTCTAGATAATCTTTCATACTATCCACATATTCATTAGTTAGTATCCTAAGTAGAATGATCCCTGGTTTTATATTTCATTACAATAGAATATAAATATTCAATTTCATAAGGTTATCTTTTATCATCAATTTCATTATACACATAAAAATTCTACTGAATCTCAATGTATAAAACATCATGAAAAAATTTCTATACTCAATTTTCAAAAAATATTAATAAAACACAACTATATATCCTCTAGTTAGTACTTATCATTAATAATTTTTTAAATCCCCATTCCATCGATGATCCTTATGCATCCTCAATTCCCCAACTGACTACAATTACTTCTTAGTTGTAATCTTAAGAAAATATTCCCCCAAACATGACCCTCGATGTATTATATATCTAAAAAATAAATAATATGATATATTTTCTATATAAACTACTCATCTCTCCCATTCCTAGATCTAACAGGGAATTATGTAAGGATTTCCATAAAAAATAGACATATATCAACTTCACTAGGCCAATTTTGATTGGAATCCCTCCTAATATCTAGAATATCCTACATAGTAACATCTTCTAGTTGAGGGTCTATAAAGGGTCTCACTAACTGGTGATGTATCACTAATAAGGTGTTGATGAATTAATGATAATATTTTTATAATTTCTTCTTTAAAAGTAACCTCTATAATCAATTAAAGTCTTGATCCTCTTTAATTATATCTCACACAAAGTGAATGGAATTTAAGGAATATATAAATTTTTTGAAGGGTTTACACAAATGCAGGAGAATACTACTTATAGTGTTTAGGTCTAGTTTAAGGTGAAAATATTAACAATATTATGTAAATGAATACAAGATAAGGGTATAAGTCATCCCTGAATAATTTTATGTCAATATGAAAAGGTTATACTACCACCATGACATTAGTGAGGACGTACAAGTGGTTATACGATAAGGGAAACATATATCCTTGACTCTTTTTAAAAGATATATCTCTACCTAATTGTTAATTAGTGATTATAGTATATCCCTCTATTCATCAATGATTCTCCTTCATTTATTTTATGAACAAGATCTTCATTGATCTTCTAGATGTCTTTATTTCATAATTTTAAGTCTTACTACTCAAAATATTGTCTTCCACTACAAGAATATATTAAATAAACATTTATTTACACTATAATTTTTCTCAATCTTTAAAAATGATCAATGTTTTTGGGAGATAATAAAAATACACATTGTCTTCTACCTCATTAATAGTAATCCTTTTTGGTCTATCAGCCCATTTTTTCTTACATTGACACAGATGGTTAATATAGGTAATTGGTTCTCTCCAATTTTTCTCTCTATTATCTTCTCACTATTTTTTCTTGTATATATTAAGCATCTCTCCTAAATATTTTTTCCACACAATAAAATTTAAAATCCTATAATCTCAAAATTTTAATTATACATTAATATTAATCATTAAAAATGTATTTTAACTGATATAATAAAACCTCAATAAGAATATTTTTTAAACTCCATGTAATGTCTATAATTATTATAGCTTTCCATTTCTATAGAACCACTATGATCTTTCTTCATCTCAACATGAAAACATGTTCTACACATGTAGTGGTTTAATGTTTTCCAATAACTCTCTATTCATCATGTTTTTTGATGTGGCCTTCACCTCATTGTGTGAAGGTATCCCAAATTATAGAACCATATTTGGATGGAATTTTAATCCATGGAGAACTTCCCCGCATGATTGTTTTTCATCACAGAGCAAAGAACGTCTTCACAATTATGCATCACTTAAACTATTTTGTTGAGTTATGATTATAATTGAAATAATGATATTTAAATAATTGATGAATGAATCAAAGATCATCTTAATCAATCCTCCTCATAGTATATCATAATAAGTATACCATATTTTTTATGTCTGGAACCCTTATGTATCATGTTATACTATAGAGTGACCCATATGTATATAGGGAATGTTATTTATATATCATGGGAATGATCCTTATATATTTATTTTTTAACTAGTATGATCATTATATATACCATGAATGACCCTTGTGAATTTCATTCATCAGTTTGATAACCTTTATGTATCATTGGAATGACCCTTATGTATTTATTATGTCACTATTATTTATTTTATGTATCAAGGAATCGACTCTTATATATCATTGGGAATCCAATGTACTTTTTAAAATTACATGAACCATGAGTAACACTTATGTATTCACTTTCATGAGATTTATATATTAATCCAAGTACCTATACATCTCATAGTGTGTTTTGAGGCTATTTAAGCTTTCATTTGCAACCCAAAAAGTTACTTTTACATAATATAATGATTGATCAACACTTTTCCAATTTTCTACCTCTCCGCGATGTTACTTTTATATATAATAATATACAAACATTTATATATATAGGGTATTTTCAAAAATATTTTTAACTTTTCAATCTTCAATTTATGGACTACACTTACAAATTAAGAGTTACTCTAAAGTTACTTTTCCATATATCCCTGAATTCCTATATGAATTATAAGACTTTTCCAAATTTCAACTCCTAATAAAAATTAAAGAAAATATTTAAATAAGCCCAAAATATATTCAAGATTTCTCAAAAAATATTTATTCACATTAATTCCACTAAAAAGAACTCTAATTTATTTGTAAATTATCAGATCAATTCTAAAACTCTATAAATTCTATATAAAATTCTTATAGAATATGAGTACTCAACTTTGAGTACTTAAATTAATCTACACCACCTCTTCTATTCCAGTGTCAAAAATAGCGTCCCTCATCCTTATTATAATAGATATTCACCATTGAATAAATTATCCATCATCATTTGCAATCTAAGGATGAATTTCCACTCATGATTGAAAAGAAATATAATATACCTTAAATAATTTCATGGGTTCCTCAATATCACACATTAGATTTGTTTTCAACTACAAAAAATCGCAAAGAGTTTTCTAAAATCATAGCCTTTACCAAAAACAAATATCCTCACAACCCAATAATAGTTAAAAAATATTCTTTATAAAATCCCTTGATTTTATTAATAAAAAAATTATGACCAAGTAGTTTTGATGATCTCCACCTCAATCTATACTATCAATACTCTGACATTATTTCAAGTAAAATAATATTGTATTAAAAATTAAAATATAAAGATATTTTCACTCTCTCCCTATTGGATAACATAATCTAAATGAATTTAGGGCCTACTAAGCTAAATTAATTGTTTAGAAAAGGCTAAACATTTATATTCAGCCTCAAAACCAAAATGTTCCCATAAACATGGACTTGTGGAGTATATTATTAATTTTAACCCATATAGAAATAAATTCCAAACTCACTTTTCTATTTGAAACCTTAACTTTTAAAAAAAATATCTAATTATAATGTTTTTAGATATAAATTTTCAACTATATTCATAGAGTGATACATTCCACTTTGATTATCACAAGTGATCCTCAATGGATTTCTAATCATTTCATTAAATATTAGAGTTATGCATTCATCCATATCATCTATATATAGTAATTTCAATCGTCCACATACTCAACCTCTATATTGATTAATTTCACTAGGTTTTTCTTCTTGTAATGTCATCTTAGTCATCTTTCTCACATAAATAATATTTCACCTGAGGTTGATTTCAGGTCATCACAGTCTCTAGTCCAATCAATATTAGTGTATCTAAATAGGTTCAAGTGATCATATGCTTTATTCCTTAACAAAAAATTAAGAGTCTATTTATTTTAATAGATAACTCTCTTAGTATCCATAAATTTTTATTCTTTGGGATCATTTTAATACCTAGAACACAAAATAACTACATAGTCAATATCAGTACATGATTTAGTGAGATAAAGTAAACTTTCAATCAGTGTTTGGAATCCTTTTTATTCACACATGATTAGTTTGTAACGCCCCGACCCTAGAATCTCAGAGCCGGTGCATTATTTTAATACATAGGCATGATTATAAGGAATCATGTCCCAAAGGACCGATCAGTTTAGCAGTCTTGGAAAATAGATTACATACATGAACATTTCATTACACTTTCTGAAGATTCCCTTCCATAAAACCTTAACATATTACTTTTGAATGCATTTTTATGAAACATGGACGTGGATTATAAATTTTTCCTAGTAAATAGTTACACATAAAAAATCTCGGATAATAATGAGATTGAGGAATTAACACAAACCTTGTACATTACTTTAGTCAAGGGTACATTTAACCTCTTGTATAATGGTTAAATAATTGTAATTAAATTATACAAGAAACACATGCATAAATATGATATCATATATGATCCTTTAATATTTATTGTCAATGATATTTCAGTAGTATCATTGTTTTGGGGGTTAACTGATTTGTTTTCCTTTATGTTTTGCAATGTAAGTCAGTTTTTTTATGGATAGGATGTATTTGATTCATATCCATATTGATATTAAGTTTTTAAGCATTATTTTTTAATAATCAAATGAAAATTATTCTTGAATGGTTGCGATGGGGAATCAAATCTCATCGTGTCGTGGAGATGGTAAGCCATACCTATGCACGAGTGACAATATCATTCTATTGATGGTGAAATCATATGTAATTTGATGGTATGTTATATATACATAATAATTAACATGATATATTTATTATTTACATCAATTATACAACATTATTATACCCTTCAAAATAATAAATTGTTTAATAACAAACTACACCCTGACATGGAGACGGTAAGCCGTACGTACGCACGTATGGTGACTTTTTCATTCATTGGATGGATAAAATAATTAATATGGTTTTAACATATTTATAATAACATGTCAATATGTATATGGTACTAGAGTTAATATTTTATTATTTAATTAACAAAGAAATAGGTAGTCAAAGAAAAAAAGAACTTTGAAATATGTGATGAAATAATTACCTATTCATTGGGTGTTTCCTTTTGATTTGAACAAAAGGGCTCCTTAAGTTGCCTTTATCATAAAATTAAAGCCTATAGGTTGAAGTTATGGTACTTGGTAGGATATTTTTGTAGGTTTGTCTGATCCAAATGCATTTGTAGGTATGAATTTGAGCGAAGAGGAAGTAACCTTTTATAAGAGAGGTGAAGGGCACCTTAGGAAGAGCTTGAAATATTATTTTCTTATAAAATAATTTTCAGTTTCTAATAGCTCCAAATGGATTTATTTAGATGATAAGGTTAGTATGGGTAGAAATTATCTAAACCAATAGGTTTTACACAAGTTTAGTTCACCATATTAACCTTATATTTTAGATTTGACCCTTAGTTAAATAGTTTAACTCTTACCATGTCTTCTTGAATTCTTAAACTATATGGTTAATAAACATACAATAAAATGCCTAGAGAATCTTAAGTGGTTCATTAATGACATATATAAAATTATTTTATGTCCTTTATCATAATTTTAGATTTTTATGAATATTATATAATTTAATAAAATAGTATTTGGTTTAAGAACTCATTTATGTCAATTTTGACACTATTTAGTATTTGGTTTTCTGTAAAAGAAATAAAAATTTTATTACTTCAAAAAAATACATTGAATCAACCTTAACATTTCATGTTCATCTAGAAAATTTGTGGATGGCATCAGAAGTTTTAAATAACATTTATTTTAATATTTATAATATCAATTATTTTAATCTTTCACTAACAAGGTAATTACTATATCATCATTGTGTTATAAATAAATTTAATTATTTAAGGTCTTAAAATTATAAATAAAATACTATGATTTAGTATATCATTTTAGATTTCTAATGAATATTTATAGTTGAATATATCTTATGAATAACCCTATATTAAAAATTATATTGTTATCAATAATTCAATTTAACACTTTTAACTCTTCTTTAAATAAAATATAATAAATGTCCTAATATAACCCAAGTGAATAAAGAATGATCACATTTTTAAGGTTGATTTTGGTAGAAAAACATTTATTCAATATAATTAGGACATGTGTTGCGGTAATTTTATATTATTATAATATTAATTTTACGTTTAATTACCATATTTACTTTTTATCGTGGTAAATAAAATTCAAAAGTTACTGTTCACCAAAAATTATTTTCATCGTATTGAACCATATTTTACTTACTGATGTCAACAGTGTTTCTTGGATTTTTAAAATTCAATTCACAGAAGCGGTAAAATTATGTTTTATGAAAATTTTCAAATGTTCCAAGAAGGTGGGTAAAAGACATTAAAATGTTAAATAAAATTTTATATATCTAATCTTATTATAAAATGGCTCCAATGAATTAAATTGGACTAATATAGGTATTATGTATCTATTTTTACTTTAAAATAAATTTAAATGAAAAATAATTATTTAAAAAAAGTTGGTTTTTATGTACTATGCAGTATTTATCACTATTCATCAAAAATTGAATGTTTTTAGAAAAATAAAAAAAATTAAGCTTAAGATAATATTGATATTATGAATTCAAAAATGAACATTATTTTACCAAATTTAATTCTTAGGAGTTTCTAAAATTAAATTTATTATTGTTCACAAAAGAACGTAAAAAGTAGTTATTTTAAGAAAATATTTTTTCCAAATATTTAACTATTTTGACAAAACTTATACATTTTATTATAATAAATATAAATAACATTTAAATTTTATTTTATACCATTCATATCACAATATTTAATTAATAAATAAATATATCATTTAAATAAGAATAATACTAATGTGTTGTTTCGCAGATACTCAATCTTGGATATAACCCATGCCAGGTCGGTGTAGCATTCAATATAAGTTATTAAATTACTTTAAAGAGATAATTTACTATGAAATATTCAGTTGTCACATTCTCGCCTCTTACAATAAATTGTGTCCTCACAATTTAAAATTTTTCTTTGAAAATAAAAGGTTGAAAATAAAAAATACCTTTGTGGAAAACCCACATCGGAAATAGGGTTAATGAAATTTAGTCTTAATAAGAGGGAAAGGGAAATGAAGAATTCACCAAAAAATTAAGATTTTGAATAGGGGAACAATGGTGGAAATCAGAGACGCATAATTGAAGGAAATATGTAAATATTTACATAAAGTGATTGAGGTCATCAATCACAAACAAGTGGACAATAAATAGAAAATTGAGGGCCTCAAAGCCATAAATCTATATTGACTTAAAATATCATAATTTCATCAAAACATAAGATATTAGGATAACACATTTTTTGTTTTAAAACCATTTCCCTAAAGTTTAAGAATTAATCTCTATATAGAATAAGAAAAAAAATAATACTTTACAACAGAGTTCCATCCTTTAACTAATTTCTATCACAAACTCATCTTTCACTCAAAAAGATAATAGAACTCAAAAAAAAACTATTTAACCTAATCGTATCGGTATCCAAAAAATGAATTTATAATTCATCTTTCAGACCATATTTTTTAAAAAAAACTACATTATACAAACTTGGATATCATGTAGGCTAGTGGTAGGTGATTGACCCTTGTCATCCTTTGGTTGCAGGTTAAAGTCTCACAGCGTTGCCGAACACTAAGGGTTGTCACCCGACCTCTGGGTTTTCCTTTTTATAACAATCCAAAAATAATCTTAAGAATATTTTAATGTTGAACAATAATATCCATTGCCTAACTTAATCCAGTCCAACCTTTAGACTTATCCAAAATGCTTGGGTCCAAGCTCAAAGTCAAAAAATTTATAAGGAAGGTCAACATAACATAATCAAGATCTCTGTTATCATATAACAACATTTGAATACCTTCATCATGAATTATATTAAAATATTTTAACAACCAGAATTACCATAAAACGTTACTTGAATAGATATGTACTTTCGTGTTCTTTTTGTAAAACATAGAATACTGGATATACTCCTCAAATCCAAAAATGTTGTAATCTCTAATGGTAATGGAATAAAAAAACCATTACTTAGTTCCAAGGAAGTCAATAATATCCCATATACTTAATACAACTCAATTATCTCTTATTCAAAAATCATTACCTCACACTCAAAACTAATTTAAGGTTTATATTTCTCTCAAAAATATACTTTCCAAAAAGTTTAACCTGTTTCTGAGTTGCTTTTATTTGTACCACAAAATCTCAAATCCTTAATGAAATAGTACTTCATTACAATCCTTATATACACTATAATTATTATAACTTGTACATTATTAAAAAAAATACTCAAATGAAACAATTCTTTAATAACAAAATAAGATCACTAATCATTCCTCTTCATCTACGGTAGTATAATGACTTGATTATTGTCAAATAGCATCATTTGGGGTATACTCTGATGATTTGGACATTGATTAGCGTAATGTTTGAACTCCTTGCAGATGAATAATTGAACATTAGAAACCTTTTTCTTACCATTACAATCATGTACCTAGTGTCATTTTCTTCCAAACTTATAAAAACACCCATTTCCTTTAAGCATTTACCATGGTTATTTTTTCCTCAGTTATCACATGTGGGAAAATCCTTCTTTCCCTTCTTCCATTTATCCATATTTTTCTATGACATCCTCTTCTTCTCTTTCTTCCCTTAAAAGCCATAGGAATAAGATAATTCATTACTTATCTTGTGGACACATGATGTTATTTCTTCATTTGATGAGAATATGTGGAAGACTATTTCCCTTCTAAATGTTGGCTTAAGACCATGAAAGATATGATCCTTTTTACTCTTGGGATCGAGTGTATGGCTAGAGTTCTCATTCCTTCTACTGGGCCCCATTTCTAAATGACGACATATGCTAGGTTAAATCATATCATAATTTATAATCCAAAAACTAGAAAAATTCTCAACATTAATTGAATATTTTCACACATATTGTATCGTAATCATAAAAATGGTTTCTTTACTGACATATTTACTCATCAATCCTTCATAATGGTTTGTAATTAAAATCTTAATTATCCTAATAATATCCCCTGGGAGTGTAAAACCAGGTATGCTGTAAGGCACATTGTCATGTACCAAGATACCTCAGGTCAAGCCCGAAACCCCTTGTTAGTGTTTTCACTCCAAGGTATATTTGTACCCGAACCACATGCAATTTTAGTATCCAGATAGGGATGTATTATATTGAAATCCCACATAATATATACATTACCAAAAAATTTGGATGTTATTCTATACTAGGACTCAAATTCTATCTTAGGGTAATGTTTCATAATCAGAGTTTATTTAAATCTATTTCCAAGGTTTTTGTTAAACAACCTCAGATACCAAATATAACACCCCGACCCTAGAAGCTCAAAGCCGGTGGATTATTTTATTACATTTTCATGATTACATGGAATCAAGTCTCTAAGGACCTATTTGTTTAATAGTCCTAGAAAATTGATTATATACATGAATATTACATTATACTTTCTTACATAAAACACAGTATAAATAATCCTTAGAGAACTCTATTATTCCCCTAGCATAACCCTACATAATAATCATAATACACTTCTTGGAATCCTGAGAAAATAAAAAATAAGAAATGGGTGAGTTCAAATGATCAGTAACGATAAAAAATATAGTTGAAACTATCATAAATAACCATAAACTTTTATGGTAAGGTATAAAGTTGAAACACAATCCCTTTAAACAAAATATTTTGTAAAATATTGTATATATAAATCAAATAATTCAATTTAAATATTCACATGGATATTCTACTAGTCAAAAAATCACATGTTACATTAATAACTAATCTCATGATGATGGAATTCACAATTCTGGACATCTTAACCACAAAGTAAAGGCCTCGTTCCAAGACCCTAAATATAAATTTTTTCAAGGCCTTGTTCCAAGACACTAGATTGTCTCATGAGACCTACTAATTCATTGTGAGCCGATAGCAAGCCTCTCCTATCACTTACTAAGTCCAATGCAGTCCTCATATGAAAATTTTGAAATATAACATAGACATTCATATTAAAACTAGCATACGAAATGTCAATACTTTAACTGTAAACCATGAATGGTATAAAAATAGTACATACACAATGAAACATATCATAACTCATTAAATACCACATAGAATATTGTATTATAATAAATCAACCTTAATCAAGAATAAAATCAAGTAAAGGATATTGAAATAGTTAAAAATGATGAGTAAAACTCTTTGAGATAAAAATCCTTTTTTATGAAATCATTTAAAAGTCACACATTTATAAAGGAATTAATTTAAAATATATTTTTGAATCAATGTGTCTCATACCACTTTGAAACTTTTGAAAGGTATTAACATTTTAAAACAATCATGTCCATAAAAATAAATACATAAATTCATTTTGAAACCATGGACATTAATTAAAAATATTTAGAAAAATAAATCATTAAAACATTTAAAATGACGATCTTGATAAATATTACCTTCCAAAAAGCCTTAACATGTTCCTTTTGATAACATTTTTATGAAACATGGACATGTATAATAAATATATCCTAGTAAAAACATACACATAAACAATCCTGGATGCTAATGATATTGATTAATTAAACCTTACCTTATACTTTCCTTTAGTCAAGGGTATGTTTGACCTCTTTTATAATTGTTAAATAATTGTCATTAAATTATGCAAGAACCACATACATAAATATGATATCATATATGATCCTTTAATATTTATTGTCAATAATATTTTAGTAGTATCATTATTTCAGGCATTATCTAATTTGTTTCCCTCTATGTTTTCTTACATAATTCATGTTTATTATAGATAAGATGTAGTTTATTCATATCCAGAATGATATTAAGTTCCTAAATATTATTTTTTAACAATTAAATTAAAAATATTCTTGAATGGTTACGATGGGGAATGAAATATCATTGTGTCGTGGAGACGGTAAGTCGTACCTTTGCACGAGTGATAGTATAATTCAATCGATGGTGAAATCCTACATAATTGGAGGGGATATTATATATAAAGACTCATTAACATGTTATATTTATTATTTACATAAATTATACATCATTATTATACCCATCCAAATAATTAAGTGTTGATAATAAACTACACTATGGCGTGGATATGGTAAGCCGTAGGTACGCACGTATGGTGACTTTTTCATTAATAGGATGGATAAAATAATGAATATAGTTTTACCATGTTTATAATAACATCTCAGTATATAGAAGGTACCGGTGTTATTGTTTTATTATAGAAATAACAAAGAAAGATAAAGTGTAAGAAGAAAATAACTTTGAAAGACGTGATGAAATAATTGCCTCTTCTTCAGGTGCTTCCTATTGATTTCAACAAAAGGGATCATTAGGATGCCTTTCTGATCAAATTAAGGCCAATAGGATGAATTGAGGGTACTTTGGAGGATATTATTATAGGTTTTGGCACAGCCAAATGGATTTGAAGGTATGAATTTGATAGAAGGGGAAGTATCTTTTTTTATGAGAGGTGAGGGGCACTTTAGGAAGATCTCGAAGTATTATTTTATTATAAAATTATTTTTGGTTTCTAATGGCTTAATATAGATTTATTTCGAGGATAATGTGGGTATGGGTCTAAATACTCTCAAAAAATAGGCATTAAACAAGTTTAGGTCACCATATTAACCTTATATTTTATATTTGAACCTTTGTTAAATAGTTTAACTCTTATGAAGTCTTCTTGTATTCTTACACTATATGGTTAATAAACCTACTATAAAATGATAAGTGAACTTGAAGTGGTTCAGTAGTGACATATATAATATTTTTTAGGTCCTTTATCCAAATTTTAGACTTTTATGAATATTATATCATTTAATAAAGTAGTATTTGTTTTAAAAACTCATTTATTTCAATTTTGACCCTATTTAGTTTTTGGTCTTTTTTGAAAGTCATAAAAAATTTATTACTTAGAAAAAATTCATTGAATCAACCCTAACATGTCATATTAAACTAGAAAGTTCGTGTATGGCATCATAAATTTCAATTTATAATTATTTTAATATTTATAATATCAATTATTTTAATCTTTCATCAATAAGGTAATTACTACATCATCATTTTGTTATTAAAAAAAATTATTATTCGTTGTCTAAAAATTATAAATAAAATACTATGATGTAGGAAATATTTTTATCATTCTAGTTAATTTTTATAGTTGAATCTATCTTGTGAATAACCTTATATTAACAATGATTTATTTATTAATATTTGAATTTATCACTTTTAACTCCTCTCTAAATAATATATAATAAATGTCTTAATCTAACCAAAGTGAATAAAAAATGATCACTATTTTTATGGTTGATTTTATTTGAAAAATAATAGTCCAATATAATTAGGACATGTTTTGGGGTAATTTTATATTATTATAATATTTCTTTTACCTTTAATTACCTTATTTACTTTTTAACTATGGTAAATAAAATTAAAAAGTTACTATTCACCAAAAATTATTTCCGTCCTATTAAACCACATATTACTTACTAATGTCAATCGTGTCTCCCATATTTTTGAAATTCAATTCACAAAAGTGGTAAAATTACATTTTATGCAAATTTGTAAATGTTCCTAAAAGGTGGGTAGACGTTAAAACGTTCAATAAAATTTTATATATATGAACTTATTATAAAATGACTCTAATAAATTACATTGTACTAATATAGGTATTATGTATATATTTTTACATTAAAATAAATTTAAATTAAAGATAATTATTTAAATAAAAAAGTTTGTTTTTATGTACTATGTAGTATTTTTCACTATTCATAAAAAATTGTATGTTTTCAAAAAAAATACCAAAGATTTAGAATAAGCTAATTTTGATATACTGAATTAAAAAATAAATTTTATTTTACCAAATTCAATTCTTAGGAGTGTCTAAAATTAATTTTATTGTTGTTCACAAAAGGACATAAAAAGTAGTGATTTTAAGAAAACATTTTTTCAAAATATATAACTATTTTAACAAAACATATACATTTCATTATAAACACTATAAATAACATTTACAATTTATTTTTTACTATTCATATCACAATATATAATTGATAAATAAATATATCATTGAAATAATTATAATACAAATGTGTTGTTTCGTAGAAACTCAATCTTGCGTATAATGCAATCTAAGTCAGTGTTGCCCATAATATAAGCTATTAAATTACTTTAAAGAGATAAAGTATTATGCAATCTTGGGGTGTTAAATAGTTACTATCCTTCCTCATCTTTAGAACAACATTTATGGGTGAGGAAAATTCTCTAAAATATTTTATTCTAAACTTCTTCAAAAATTACTTTGAATATTTTTTAAGGGATATAAAGATGAAATATTATATTTTCACAATGTTAATCCCTGGAAGTAACTCATTTCTCCAAGAATAAAAACTTCATTATTTTTCTTATTTTTTTCAAAAAAAATCTCAATAATTCTATTTTTCAGATAAAAATGATTTCATAAATACAAATAATGAAAAAATTAGTACCTATACTCATCTTGTTCACATAGTAGTTTCGATCAACATTCCCTTTAGTGATGGTCAAATATATTTAACAGTTATTTACATTTTAATAATAGAATCTATTGAATTTTATTAGCATATATATTTCTTCAATAGCCTCTATACCATAGTTTCATCCTTTTAAAGAACAAAACATTCTTGTTTTTTAATATAAACTTCTTCAAGTTCTCTATTCAAGAAATAATACTTCATATCTATTTGATATATTTTATAATGCCTATGATATACAATATCCCAGAACTTATTTATTACTTCATGTATTATATTAGGAGAAATATCTCTTCAAATTAAACTACATCAATAGTAAAATGGTCTTTCCACAAAACTTTAGATTAAATTAATGAAACTTTTCCTATGTCATTGAGATTATTTTTTAATACTCACTTGGTTTTAGTGATGTTATTCCCTTTTCTTCTCACAAAAATATCCAAAGTGGAAATATTTTCAATATGGTCAATATAGTAATTAATTTCATCCATCTATTCTTTATTATCAAAAGCTGACACAATTTATTGAGGCTCAATTGGATAAATAAGATCTATAAAATTAACAAATATCAATAATATTCTAATCTAAACTTTTGTATTCTAATTTCAAATTATATTTTCTGGTTTCACATGCATATCTAGCCTCTAATACTTTATTATATCATTTTTATAAAAACCTAAATAATCATTGGATTGTCTTTAATTGGTATTTATACAAGCTAGATCATTTCCCACTTATTCCTCAATTTTTTCATAATAATAAGGACGATTTCCACATTTATTTCCTCAAAATATAAATTATTTACCCTAAAAAATAGTTTTATTTTAAAAAAACAACACATCATAATGGTCCACTAAATTGTGTCAAATTTTATTTTAGTATCTGTAACATATTCCATTAGAAAAATATCCCACCATATTTATTTCCTTATGTTTATCATCAAATTTTTATAGATCTACATTTTTATCTTTATGAAATATAGATTTAGAAGAACTTTAAACTACTTCATTATTGACTTATTCTTGTACCAAATTTTAGAAGATTAAATATTTTATTGTGGCCTTATAAAGAACCTATTTTGAATGTGCACTACTATACTCACGAATTCCTTCTAGGAAAAAATGATGAACTTATAATCTATTAGCATAGTTATCCCCATATTAACGAAGATAATTTTCTCCCTATCAAAAACTACATTTTACTATGGTTTATATGGATCATTATGTTTATTCTTAATTATATTATTGATAATATTGTATTCAAATTAACTACTAGTAAACACCCTTTTATTTTCAGTTATTATTTTCATGATATAAACCCCCAACTCTTTCTCAACTTCTCTTATATAAATTATAAACTTCTCCAATACCTATGATTTATTCTTTATGAACTTCATATTAGTCATAATTTTAAAAAATAAACCTATAAATTTTATAACTTATAGGTCAAATTTAATATATATATATATATATATGTATCTTATCCCACAATAATATGAATGTGTTAATTCTTGTGTCCTAATGGATATAATTTATGATATTTTGTGACTTCTTTACACAATGTTCCACTTTTGGCATGCTTCATAAATGTATTCTCTTTCTCTATTGAGTTGAGTAAACTATCTTACCAAATATCTTCATTAAATATTGCTTAAAATTTTTTGAAAGTGTTTTCCAAGTCTTCTATTTCTATTTTTCAATTATTTTGAACATAAATAACAAGTATCACTAGAATCGTCTATTTGAAACAAGTTAATTATGGTTTCATTGACCCCTTGTGATAACTCTTTCATAATTAAAGATCATGATGATGAAACTATTCCCCATAAAAATTAATTCATTATCATCATAAAAAAGTTGATTGAATATTAATAAACTTTTTAGGATTCCATCAATAAATAGAAAACCATTTGAATTTAGCCTTTGAGCCTCAATCTCGTCTATCCTAATACCTTTGATCTCTAAATAAAATTCACTACCAAAATTAACTACACCTATATCATAATCCTAAATTTTATTCTTGATATTTTTTCACGACCCCCTCCCTCTAAAGAGACCCCTCCTGGGCTGGCAATGTAGAAAGGGAGATAATGACCCTCGAGTCCTGCCTTTAATAAGACCCGGGGTGGTGACCAAAACCAAGGGTATATAATCTCAAAATCATGGAAGAAATTTCCCTTTTTATATAGAATAAGATCAAGAGATAAAGTTGTAAAACTAGAATAACTCTAAGAACTATATATATAAGTAAATAAAACCAAAATTCATCCTACATACATGTTTCAAAATGTAACTCATACAAAAGAGATAGTCTTCAATATAAATACAAAAAGAAAGCTAAGCAGCGACATAATAATTTTTTCCAACGTATGAGCTAGTACTTCCTAGAACGGTCCCCAAAATCCTCTGGGAAACCTGAAAACAATTTTGTATACGTAGGGTGAGCATACAAGTATACACATTAGTAAAATACGAAGTCTTTCATGCACAAGTGGATAAGAATACTAGTGCCCCCGTGAGAAAATAGCAGAAACCAAAAGTACCTAACAATTTATACTAATAAACCTAACCTAAAAAAAGGCATGCACACTAAGAAATTCATGTCAAGTAAAGTAATGTAACAATAACATCAATATTTGGGTACACCACACCACTCCCCATTGGTTAACTACTCATCCCTAATTGTGAACGTCCTGATGCTGCCACGCTCATCCATGAGCCCCACTATCACAAACTTCCCACACACACCTGGGCTACAAACCACACTACATTCCTGCCTATAAACACCTAGGCCTCAATCCACACCACATTCCTTCTTGCAGACACATGGTCCTTATCCGGAAGAAACTTGGGAAAGCATAACATATCTCATCCCAAAGACACATAGGAAACACACCTCACCCACATACATTGGGTATATTCCGCAAGCAATTACAACCTACTCGAACAATCTTGGGCAATCAAATCCTAGAAGAGGTGTCAGAGAAGATCCAATAACAATCCTCTGGGATATTAAGAAAGACACCCTCCTCCATGAAAATGGGGGTGTTCAGCACATAGTTCTCAACTAGGGAGGGGTACATATATAAATAACAAGGAACTGCAAGTATATGTATATTGGTATCAAACAATCAGCAAAACCTATGGGTTTTCAAGAAAATAACCACCCCATAACACTGCCACCTTTACTGCTACCTCTAAAATTCACACACCACATAACAAGCCACAAGCCCATTTCTTGTTTTCCAGCTAATTTTCCATTTTACCATTTTTGGTTATTATTAAACAGTTCATTTATTAAAACCATCACTATCTGGAAACTACTAAACAGAATCCATAACAAGAAACACCACAAAGGTTATCTTAGAAAGGAAAATGATAAGAAACTAAAGTATTTCCACATCCATCTATGTTCAAGTCACATCCCAACTAAACCAAACCCAACACACAACCACATTCGATCACGCATCACTGCCCAAATGTCCTAAATCCTTTCTACACCAAACAATAGTATCACATCCACACTACACCACAAATGTTTATCCACTCCACAAATAAACAACTATACACACTTGTGATCTACAAACACGCCACTGCATTACCAAGACAACCCATATGCCACAACGCTAACACTTCATATTTCATCAACCCCACACAAATAAACCCAATCATACCATATTGTAAATTACCCCACATATCCAAGATCAATAAAAAACTCATATTACCAATCATCTCTTGATTTATTTCACTTCATGATTCAGGGGTTATCATATAAATAAGGAAAGGAACATCCTTGGAAATCTATTCATTATCCAAGTGTACATTCTATCCAATTTCCATTATCATGTGTTTAACAAGATCCAAAAAACATTTATCTTGATAGTGTACAATAAATAACCACCAATGAAAATGCTTTTAATCAGGGCATTTAGCCCATACAATTCCACAATATCACAACAAGATCAAGGCGTCAAAAAGCATGCAAACACACCCCACTTCCCATTTCAATTAAATTATATAGTTATTTATAATTAATTAGGGTGTCAAAACTATGATCCATAAGGAAAAAAAGTAGATCCCTCCCACTTTATAAACAAACAAAGAGAAATGAAGGATAAACACTACCTCAAAGAATTATTTTGATTCGTCCGTACACCGTAAGGTGAAAAAGAAATCCCATAGGTGATGATTGCCCTGGTAGAAATGAAAATCAACCTATTACACACCAAAGGGTTATCAAAATGTGACCCAAACATTCATCCAATGCCAACCCAAATTGCAATAGAAAATTTTGGTGGAGGACCAAGAGAAAATGGGTGAAAAGGAATGGAAAACATACCATAGGTCAATAACTGATCACCCAAGAACAACCACCGTATTTGATTAACCAAAGAGGGAGGAGTGGGGCTCAAAGGTCTCCTTGGGAACCTTGGGTTAGTATAGAGTGAGAGTAAAATAACAAATAATTGAATGAAAAAAATGGTCTGACCAAACAAAATATTACAAATAAAACTGGATTAGGGTATTATATGATGTGTAATCCCCTTTCACGTTGTGTAACACTTTGAGGTCCACTTCGGCTGAAAAAAATATCACCTCTCGGATTTAATTTATTTTTTAGACCCTAAATACTCTCACACTGGGAACCCTTCCAGAAAAACAATGAACCAAATATTCACGTCGTGTAACCTCATTACATGGTGTGTAATCCTCCCACTTACAAATTTTAGCATCTAAACCTCTAAAAACCTCCTCTGAACATCTCCTACCCCCCAAACCAACAACTTAATAGATCGGTGGAACACATACAATTACATCAGATACCCCTCAAACAATTCTTTCCCTTAATAATTTAAAGTCAAACCCAGAAGAAATAGGTATCTGAACAACCACCCTGTGATATACATCTCAAGGAAAAACCATCTGGTTTTGTTTGAAAGCTAAAGTAAAACCTCAAATATAAGACGACCTCCTCCAACATCTACTACCCCAACCGACCACAATACACACCATAGAATCACCAAATTCCAAACTTCCAAACACATGAATTGGGGAATTCGTTCCACCATGTCAGGATACTATCCACGCTCGGTGGCATTGAGACACACGCATGGGTTTAATCTCATCTTAATTAATGTGTCTTCATTAGGAATCTGGTCCTACCCTCCTCATGGTTAGGACCTTATAACAAATTATAGAACAATAAAATTACTCATCTCATAACAAAAAAGGTTTATGCATTACATCACAAAGAAAAGTACACAAGAAAAACACAAAATAGTTCCGGTTAATAGTCTCTCATCTATGCTTCTCACTCCCAAGTAATCTCCTCCAAGACAACATGCTTCCATAACACACAAACCAAAGGAATGGTTCGTACACATAGCACTTTCTGCCGATGATCCTAGATCTCAATTCGCCGCTCCATTGACGTTGTTTCATCCTTGATATCTAACTCTCCTCACTCAATGACATGGGATTCATCATAAAGATACTGATGAGGAAGACTTGAAAGACATTTTGGATCCTCACTAACTATGGTGGAAACACCAACAGATATTCAACCTCACCAACTCATCCAAATACCTTGAAATGTCCAATTAACCTGGGAGAAAGCTTACTCCCCTACCAAACCTCAACTACCCACATCAAGGGGAAACCATGAAAAAAATGTGGTCTCCAAACTCGAACTCCAAAGGCCTAATCCTACGATCATCATTATGACCTATGTCAGTCCTGATTTGTCTTCATACCCTCACTTATGAGATGAACATTATCCTTCATACTCTTCACTACCTCTAGAAAAAAAAAATAGATATCTCCCCACCTTTTTTCTAGCACAAAGTTAAATGGAACAATATCCCATAAAAGGCTTTAAATAGATCAATGAAAATTGATGTGTGATAGCTAATATTTTAATAAAACTACACCTGGGTAAAGTTTCATACCAAAAATCATCTGAAGTCCAGAACACATTACTGCAAAATATCATCCAACATTTGGATGGTCTTCACTTTTTCCTAACTGTATGAGGGTAGAAGGTAGTACTATGGTTTAACTGAGTTCCAGAAGCGTACTAAAATACCCTCTAGACTCGTGAGGTAAATCATGTATCATACTCCAATAAAATGGACCTTAGAACTCCATGTAGCTCTACTACCTCATCTGTGTACCTCTGTGCCAAGGCACCCACCAGGCTCGACTCCTTAATTAGAAAAAAGTTTACTGGTTTTTTCAGCGGATCCACTATTACCCGGATAGCATCATAGCATCCCTGAGCCTTGGGTGTACCTATGTTGAAACACATTGATATGACATCCCACTTCCACTTGAAGACATCTAAGTGATTCAACAAACAACCAGGAACATGGTACTTAGCCTTAACCTACTTTCACACTTAGCACTTTGACACAAACTCTACCATATCCTTCCTCACCCCGGGCCACCAAAACTGCTCCCTAAATCCATGGTACATCTTGCAAACTCTTTGGTGCGTTTATAAAGCTGATATTTGAAACTAATAGAGAACTAACCCATGCATCACCACTAGAACAAACAGCTTCCCATGAAACAACATTTTATTCTGACCATCCTTTTTCCATCTTTCCGGAGTATCAACCTGGTTAATGTGATCATACATCACTTCTACCTCTAGGTATCCACACTAATACTCCTAAACCTATTGCATCGTAGATAACTATATTGTCATCTAAAATAGATGACCCCGACCACCATCAATTTCTGCATCTAAGTGCACGCAGTAAAACTCCTATAACAACTTCCAAGAATCCACATATTCCTGAAGTACCTCTCTCTAGGACTTCGTTCTCAAATCATCAGCTAAAACATCCCCCTTTATTGAGGGGTAGAAGATATCAAAATCAAGTCCTGAAGAGAACCCATCCACCTCCACTATCATAAGATCATATCTTGATGGGAAAAGAATACCTCAAACTCTTTTGATCCATGAAGAATGTAAAGCACTCCCCGATAAGGTAATGTCGCCACAGCTTTAGTTAAAACATAACTACTGGTAGCTCAAGATTATGGGTGGCCTAGTTATGTTCATGGGTATTTTACTTCCCATAACCATAATATTTCACTCCCTATTGATTCATCATCACATATCCCAAGCTCATAAATTATTTATCAAAAAAATACCTTGAACATCACCACTTCCTCTAGAAACTGAAGCATTGGAGCACCAATTATCTTCCCCTTCAGGTATCTAAAATGAGTCGCAACCCACCTGTGGTGAAAGATTTCTTGCAGAACCATCATCACTCAAGTAATCACCTTTTAGAACACTCTACCATCTTGGATGGAAATGGATCCTTCCTGGTTGGGCTCTCTCCAGAGTGACCACTTCATGGGGAGGAGGTTTCCTTGTGTGGAGGGTTCGAAAAGGCCACACTTGGTAATTCCCTTTCTAGGAAAAAGCGGTAGCTAAAACATTCCTCAAACTGCTCACTCTGCATAAAAGCACAGTCCTTCCTAGTCAATTATGTCAATGGAGGTGTAACCTGGGAGAAATTGGGCACAAATATCTGGAAATAGCTTGCTAGGACAAGGAAATTGCAAACATCTGCCACATTCTTTGGTGATTCCCAAGAAACGACTTCCTAAACATTTGATGGGTCCACAATTATCCCCTACTAAGAAATAATGTGTTCATGTAAGTGGGCATCCCATGACTAAAACATTCATTTGGATAACTTCCCATAGACTTGGTGTCATCAACAACCTCCAAAATAGTCCTGAGATGCTTGGTATGCTCCTTCTCTGACATCAAGTAGATCAAAATGTCATTCATGAATACGATGAAGAACTGATCTAAGAACTCATGAAAGATTGACTTCATAGGTCCCATAAACACAAATGGATTTTTCATAACACCAAATATCATAACCACGAACTTGAAGTGATCATACCTTCACCTGAAATAAGTCTTCATGATTTCACACTCCTTCACCCTCAACTGGTGACAACCAGAGCACAGATCAATTTTAGAAAACCAACTTTCTCCCCTCACCTAGCCAAAAAGATCATCTATCATCAGGGGAGAGTAAATATTCTTGACTGTAACCTGATTCAAACTTTGTTAATATATTCACAACCTCATACCACCATATACCTTCTTTACAAACAAGAATGGCACATCCCAAAAAGACACACTAGGTGGGATGAAGCCATTATTCATTAGATCATCAATTCAAATCCACAACTCTAATAGCTCAGAAGGCATCATCCAATAACGATCCATCGAAATCGTACTATCATCGGGTTTTAATTCTATCTCGAACTCAACATCACATCGAGGTGGTAGAGCCACATCCTCCTTGGGAAAGGAATCAAAGAACTCCCTAACAACTCCTAGAACCTCCACCATATCATCATCAATAGATTACACATTCAGCTTAGCCAACAAGGAAAGAAGGGGTTTTATGTGTTAGCTTCCCACCTAAAAACTCCTCCTTCGAACAAAAGATACTTGTTGTCCATCCACATCTAAAAACATGACTCTACCCCAAAATTATTCGATGACCACATGCATGTAAAACAACCAGTTGATGCCAAGGATGACGTGGTATGGCTGCATCTATAGTAGAAAGAGATCCCCACTAGACTAATGTGGCCCCAACATCATTATATATCCTCAACAAAAATGAAACATGTTGTTTTGACCTCAAATTGGTGTACTCAACACCAGGGGCATGAAAAGTCTGTCTATGTCTAGTCCCAAAGCATGAGATAGAGAGGGTGAAATGAAGGAGGTTGAAACTCTAAAATCAAAAAAAAGCATAAGCAGGAGTAATGAATAAGCTAATTGTACCTCAAAAAATCTTTTCCCCTGTTGGAATTGTTGCCTCTACAGCGTGTAACAGACCATTCCCATTGCCTCTGCCCCTCTACTAATGACTGACTACCTAAAAATGCTCTGGTCTAGGTCCCTAAGGAACTCCCTGAGGTCGGCCTCCACCTAATCCATCTCCCCTAGTTACAACGTCCACTACTGATACACATATCCCCTCATCTAGCTAACCACCAACGGAACCCAGTACTCCACTGGAGCCCTGATCTAGCTAGAGGTGATCTCAAGCTCCTCGAGCTAGCTCTATGTCTATATATATGAATTGTTACCCTCATAATTTCCCTTTGTATTCCAATGGAAAGCATGTAATGTTCTCTACCACTGGTTTTCCTCCTCATATGGATCAACTCTCTGCTAATCAACCAGATCAGTATACCGAGCCTCCACTGCTTGAGCCACTGATGGATGATGACTTGGTTCTATTGCTGTAAAGCAAACTTTAAATCATAAACCCGAGTAGTATGGAATTTTATTTAAGTTTGACTTTAAATTTTTATTATTTAAATTCCTTGAAACTCAGAATTCTAAAAAGAACTCAAATAATAATGATTCATGAAAATTTCCTAGGGTCTCCACCCTCAATGTAGTGTAGCCTCACTTGGTCATTCTATAGACTCAGAGTCCATGCATCGGATCACGGGGAGCCTGAAATCTCATGTCGTAACAAGACTTCCCTAGCCTATTTCATGCACCAGGGCCATGTAACACTATTTGATTACCAAACCATGCAATCCTCACTATCCCTAACTCCAAACCCCATCCTATCTCTCAAACATCATCCTATAATCCATTAAGTCATGACCCCTTCCCTCCAAAGAGACCCCACATAGGCTAGAAATTAAAAATGGGAGATAATGACCCCTGAGTCCTGCCTTCAGTAGGCCTCAGGGTGGCGACCATCGCCAAGGGTATATAATATCACAAAATTGGATGTCATTTCCCTTTTTTTATAAAATAATATTAGAAGATGAGATTTTCAAACCCAAACAACTCCAAGCACTATATATATATAAGTAAACAAAACTAAAATCCATCCCACATGCATGTTTCAAAATTTAACTCATACAAAAGTGAGAGTCTCTAAAGTAAATACCAAAAGAAAGCTATGTAGTTACACAATAACTATTCCCAATGTACGAGATATTACTACCTATCAAGGTCCTCGAAATTCACCTAGAAAACAAAAATCATTTTTATATACATAGGGTGAACATACAATTATAATCAGTAGGAAAAGGAAAAGCCTCTCATGCACAAATGGAGAAGAATGCTAGTTCTCCCATGAGAAAACAGTGGAATCAAAAATCACCTAACAAGGTATACTAACCAACCTAACCTCACCAAATGCATGCTCACCTAGTAACGCAAGTAAAGTAAATTAATGTAATAAGAACGTCATTATATGGGTACCTCACACCCCTTCCCACAGGTTAACTACTCATCCCTAACATTGAACATCCTAATGCAACCACACTCTTCCACAAGCCCCACTTTATCAACTTTCCCACACACACCTGGGCCACAAACCACACTACATTTCTACCAGTAGACACCTTGGCCTCAAACCACATGACATTCTTACCCACAAACATATAGGCCTCATCCCGAGGAAACCTAGGAAATCACAACATATCTCATCCCAATGAAACCTAGTAAACATACCCCACCTGCATACATCAGGTATTATTACTCAAACCATTACAGCCTGCCTAAAGAATATTAGGTGATCAAGTCCTAGAATAGGGAGCATTTAAGAACCAATAAATGGTCATCCATATTCTAACTGGTATGTTGTTTAAGACACACTCCCCCATAATAATGGGGGTTTTCGGCACATAGTTCTCAACTAGGGTGGGGTACGTATAGAAATCAAAATTAACTATAAGTATATTTATATAGGTATAAAACACTCAACCCAACCTTTGGGTTCTCAAGAAAAAAACCACCCCATTACACTACCATCATTGTTGCTACCCCTGAAATGTACACACCACATTGCAAGACACACACCCAATTCTTGTTTTCCAACCAATTTTATATTTAACCATTTTTTTCATTATTAAATAGTTAATTTATGAAAACCATCACTATTTAGAAACTAATAAAGACATTCCATAACAACAAACACTACCAATGTCATCTTAGAATTCAAAAAGACAATAAACTAAAGTAGCTCCACATTCATCTACATTCAAGTCAAGTCCCAACATAACCAAACCCTAAAATGTAACCCCATTCAGTCACAGGTCACTGCCCAATGGTCCTACTGCAATAATGCACCACACAATAGTCCTTCCGCTTCATTACACCACACATATTCATTTATTCCACAATCAACCCACAACACCCTTTTGTGCTCTGCAAATGTACCACCACATAACCAAGAAAACCCACATGCCACAACACAACCACTTCATATTTAATCCACCCCACACACAAAACCATATAATTCCCATATATAAAATTACCCCACATATCCAATAAAAGAAAAAATTTCAGATTAACAAACACCCATTGATTTATTTCACATCATGATTTAGGGGGTATCAAAGAAAATGGTAATGTAAAAGACTAGGGAATTTTTTCATCAGACAAGTATACATTTTAACCAATTTTTATTCTCAGGTGTTTAATAAGATCCAACCAACATGACACTTGTTTAGTGTGAATGAAAGGACCACCAACCGCCATGATTTTTAGCAGGGCATTTAGCCCGTACAATTCCACAATATCACAACTGGATCAAGGCTATAAAAATCATGCGAACACACCCCACTTCCCCTTTCAATTCAATTTTCTAGTTCTTTATCTTTAATTATGGTGGAATAACTATGATCCATAGGAAAAAAAGTAGATCACTCCCACTTGATAAACAAAAAAATAGAAATAATGGAGAAACACCATCTCAAAGAATCTTTTTGAAATGTGGATCAACCTATTCCATTTAAATGGGTTATCAAAATCCTAACCAAAAGTTCATCAAAATCCAACCAAAATTTTAGAAGTAAATTCTATGGGAGGAACAAGAGAAAATGGATGAAAATAAATGGAAAACATACCATGGGTTGATAACAGATCACCCACAAACAATTACTGGATTCAATTTAATAGGAAGGGAGGAGTGGGGCTCAAAGGTATCCTAAAGGTGCCTAGGGTTCATCTGGAGGGAGATGGAAAGAAGAAATGGCCAAATGAAGTAAAAGGTTCAAATGAAAAAGACAACAAAAATAAAACTGGATCGGGGTATTACATGACTTGTAATCCCCTTTCATGTTGTGTTCCCCTTTGAGGTACACTTCAGCCGAAAAACACATCACCACTCATATTTATTTTATTTTTTAAACCATAAATCCCCTCACACCGTGAACCATTCCAGGAAAACCATAAACCCAAGATTCAAATTGTGTAACCTCATTACATGGTGTGTAATCCTCCCACTTTCATCCTCTATCATCTGAACCTCTCCAAACCTCCTCTGAATATCTCCAACCTCCAAAACCTGCAAATTAACAGACTAGGGGAACATAGACCATTACATATTTTTTATCCCCTATCATGTAATGTAAATAGTAACTGTCAAGAATCCTTACCTTATTAATATTTCATTAAGATCTACCTTTATAAGAATTTATTTTTCATATTCAATTCTTTAATGAATATTATTTTCTAATGTAGTGGTTATATTTTGTATAGGTGTAATTGTCATAAATTATTCAACATAATTACCTTATTGGTAACATCATACACAAATTTCATCCATTTAGTCAAATATATTCTAAGGAGTAAATCTTGATAGATTCTAGTTAAAATTTAATTTTTTTTAAAAATTATTCCAATTTTTTATTGGATTGATCTGATATAATTTAATCAGTCTCTAACACCACTAATACGACTTGTTTTTTAAAAAAACATAGTCTTTATTCCCATATATTTCATAGCACTACAATTTTATTTTAAAACATGATCATTCATGAAACTGATCAACCTATCAATGAAATTATTTTTTTCTAGTAACATTCCCTGCATCCATTTTTTATTCCAAGGGGAAACATTCCTTATCAAGTTTTATAAAACTACCCCTAATATAAGATTTTTATTGTCATTATTTTTCTCAATATAATAATTCTTGTATTTTCATGTATATCCTAAACTTTTAGATGATAACCATTTATCATTATAGTTATTCATAGGTATGGATTTTACATAATATTTTATGCAATAATTATCAAAAACTTATCATGACCCGACCTTTATTTTCATATCATTTTTATAGTAATATCCCATTTTTTTGGAGTCCTTTTACATTTAATAAATTTTTGTTGTGTATCTTTAAATTCCTCTACATTTGAAAAAAAATCTTTTCAATCACATTTACGATTTTATATTTTTAAACAACTTTTACTTTTAGAGGTTTGATCTCCTCATTGTAGGCATTCTCTTTTTTTGAAATTCAACCCAACCTTTCATTATACTCTCAACCTATTTATTTAGATATTTGATTCGCTTATTGTGTTTTGTATTTCATTCAATACATGCATAAATAATAGCTTTCAAAATGTTTCATTTTTAGGTTTATTCATATTCTTCATCACTACTTGAGATTTGTTCATGATTTTCAACATGATATATAAAGATCATTCATTTTTTATAAAATTATTATTTATATTGACTATAATTAGTAGAATATACTTCCACATATTTTACTTGTATATTTAGTATTTTTATTCTTGGTATCTTTAATTTTTTCCAATATATTTATTCTCTTCATTTAGTATTCTACCACATTTCATCATTTGGGGAATTTTGTTTTTCTTGTAATCATTATTTATTGAAATATAAATAAAGTTAAAATAGTTTTAAAGATGTAATTTTTCAAATTTCTTTGTTAAAGATTGAAATAATTTCATCAGGAAGAGCCAAAGAAGTTGTGAGGTCCTCATAGTCTACCCCTTTTTTCAAGGCTGTCAATAGAGTACTTTTTGTAATGAAAAAAATGAGTTATGATGTAATTAATATTTTGGAGAGCCTCAAAGAAAATGATCCACTCTATTGTCAACTTCCAAGATAAATGAATATTAGAAGTAATAATGGCTTGAATAATAGTTTGTATAACCGCATTTGAACCATATTGTGTTCCATTATTTTGTCTTTATAACTCAACTTCTTTGATCAAACTGAAAATTTCAACTTCAAGATATGAGGCCAAACCACACAAAAAAGAGAAATAACTTTTAATCATCCCATTGTGATCCTAGAAAATAGCACTAAGACACATAGGACCAGGGTTACCTCTTGAAGCTCCATCTATATTTCATTTAATCTACCCAATGAATCAATAATTACATACATCTTTCAATGTTCCTTTTGATGGGAAAATAATTACCTACAACAATAGAACATTTAAAAATAAGAAACAATATATAGAGTTTTTGGACTAGTCATTCTAAATAGTGTTATCCTCCTAGATAGCCACCATGATTTTTGTCAAAGCAATCTGAATAAAACTTATTTAATCACTACAAAAAATGTCATTAGTGGTGGTTTTTTATACTAGTGGTGGTTTAAACTACTACCTAATAGTATAGTGGTGGTTAGTAAAACCACTAAGTATTTCTCAGTGAAAAGTCATTTAGTGGCAGTTTTTTTATGTTGTAGAAGTTATTTTATGGTTCATTTTTAGAACATTTATCCATAGTTTCATGTGTATTAAGTGGTGGTTTTTTAAAAAAACTATGGGAAATATAAATAAAATAAAACAAACAGCCACTGAATATACTAGTAGAAGTTTTTTTAGAAGTGGTAAATTGTAACCACTAAAAAATATTTTATTTAATTTATTTAGTGGTGGTTAATAAAAACCACTATTAAATAAATTTTTTCTTATTATTTAATAAAAATTTTATCACATATACATCATAAATCCACATTAATATATATAATCATCCATATTCATCATAACCTCACTCTCATTCAACCCATACATATTTCAACTAACACCTAGGTCATCAATATATACATATAAAATATGTCCAGAAATAACTAATGTCCAATATACATCCATATTAAAATCTAATCTGTAAATACATGAGGATGATTCCTACATTTCATAAATAAATTATAGATTTTTTAAGAAAAATAGAGACATGAATTTCTCACCCAATTCATTACCCAAATAATTTTATTAAATCAAAAGTATTACAGTATATGCTCGAGGTGTAATGATCTTACACCAACACCAATACAAACACAAAAAATGATAGCGATACAAGATGTTATTTCAAAAAAGATCAAATCATACATCATTCAGACTGCACAAGATGTCATGCCTTCGAGTAAGGAATCTCATCCATCCAAAAGATCAATAGCTCTGATCAAGCACAAATTCTTCCAGATATTTAGTTCTCAAGTGAAGAGAACACCCATCAAAAGTTAGTCTAGCTCATCTGGGCATGCTGAAATAGAAATCTCCATCACAACCAAAAGAGGTCGACCAAGTTAGTGGATAGAAGCCCCTACCAACATCCAAAAATGAAAAACCAAGTGGGTTATTTGTATAGTTAGCATATTAGTTTACAACAAGATGTCATTGTCCCTATCATAGGGTATGAAAGCTTGCAAAAAAAATAGAGACTAAACAGTGGCATGTATTCTTCAATAAACCTATATGTAGAGTATCCAGATTTCCAGGAAAGATACAACTAGTATCTACAATACTTCAACAAGTAGTATTATGATAGTAAATTGTAAGAAGGTGAATATTCGACTATAGCCACCAACAACCAGTGGCACAATCCATCATTAACTGAATAAGGCTACATCAATTCATGCAAGATAGAAGGGTGCAGAGGGAACTAGGCAACCCCCAGAACACCCAAGCATTAAGCCTCAGGATGAAAACAAATTTTTTATAAGATGGATCCATCTCATAATGAAGTTCCATAAATAAAATAATCCATCTAAAGAGATTCAAGGAGACCACGAAGGAAAATAATGTAAATCCATTGATAGTGAAGCATATACTTAAACAGAAAATATCAAACCCATGGAATGTCTCTGAAGTTGAAGTTAAGATTCTTCTTGTATTCGTCAACCATACTTGTATACATTATTTTTCAAATTTCAATGAATATTTCAGAAAAAATTAGATGATGGAGATATTGTTGATGTATTATTTCATCTTGGTCCTCCATCCATGCAAAAACTTCATCACTCATATCATCTTTCTCAGGAATATGATACGCATCTCTATATGCAGGGTCTGTTTCTTTATCATACTTCTCCTCTTTATGAATTGCAATCGGTTTGACCATATGTTTCGGAGTCTTAGCATTGTTCTTAGATGCACAAATGATCTTGTTATTATTGTTCTTTCCAAATTAGAATAGTCCCTATGCTTCCTAATCTTCTGGGGATTTCGGATAATGTATCCATCCGCATCCACCATCGACTTTTTCCCTTTCCTAGAACTTGATTTGAGATACTCTTCCTTAATTTTATTTGATGGATATTATTCTTCTTGAAATAAATAAATTATAGATAATTTTTATAATATTATCAAAATAATATGAATTTTTTGATTAGTTTTGAGTAGGTGAGTTTCCCATTTTACAAAAATGGATGTCAATTTTAAATAAAAAGATGCACTTGCAGCCATACCAAGAACATCATGCATTGGATTGAGGTGTGGTTGATTCTTACATGACACAAATAACTTATGTATGAATTACCTAAAGTATCAAAACAATATGAATGTGTTTTCTTTGTTTGATTAGGTCATTTTCCCTTTTTACTAAAATGGATGTCAATTTTTAATAAAATATCGCACTTTGAGCCATACCGGCCACACTATGCATAATATTGAGGTTCAATTGATTCATACATGTCACAAATGACATATGGTTAATTTTCCTATAGTATAAAAATAATCAAAATTCATTTTCTCAGTTTTGAGTTGGTCATTTGACATGTTTACTAAAATTGATGCCAATTTTAAATAAATAGACTCATTTTGAGTCATACCAGTCACGTTGTGTATCAAATTGTGGTGTGTATTATTTTTACACATCTCAAATAAAATATGGATCGTTTTTATAAAATATAAAAAACAATACTAATGTGTTTTCTTGGTTTTTAGTACTTCACTTTTCTTTTTTACTAAAATTTCATTTTAGACTCGAAACATGTACATTGACTCAAACCGATTACATCATGTATCAATTTTGTGTGAGAATAATTCATACACATAAAAACTATATTGTGAATAAATTTTTTTAATTTTCTAGAAAATATGAGCATTTATTACTTCATTTTCAATGAGTGTCACTTTTTAAACTAAAATATCAATTTTAAACTAATAACAGACACATTGTGTCATACAGGGCACATCGTGCATTGGATTTAGATGTGGCTGACTTCTACATGTCGAAAATGACTTATGGATCATTTTCTTAAAGTATCAAAATAATATGAATGTGTATACAAGATATTGAGTAGGTCAGTTTCCTTTTTAACAAAAATGGATGTTAGTTTTAAATAAAAAGATTCACTTGGATCCATACCAAGCACATCGTGCATCAGATTGAGGTACAGTTGGTTTCTACATGTCAATAATGAATAATATATTGGTTTACTGAAGTTTAAAAACAATATGAATGTGATTACTCCATTTTTAGTAGGTTGTTTTCCCTTTTTACTAAAATGGATATCAATGTTAAAAAAAAGACGCACTTAGAGCCATATCAGTCAAATCATGCATCAGATTGAGGTTTGGTTGATTCCAAAACTTCTCAGATAAATTTTGTGTCATTTTCCTAAATTACCAAAATAGTCTGAATGCATTTTCATAGTTTTTATTACTTCAATTTTCTTTTTTTACTAAATTGTCATTTTAAACTAAAAACACTCACTTTGACTCATATAAATTACATCGTGCATAGTTTAACCTGAGATTAATTCCTACACATCAAAAATGACTTTTTAATTTACTTCTTAAAATATCAACAAAATATGAGCATGTTTTCTTAGTTTATAGTGGGTGAATTTTTTTTAACAAAAATGTATATTTTAAACTGATAATAGATACATTGAGTCATATTGGGCACATGTTGTATAAGATTAAAATTAGGATAATTCCTACACATAATAAATGAATTATGGATCATTTTTCTAAATAATCAAAACAATTAGGATGTGTTTTCTCAGTTTTAAGTAGGTTAGTTTCCATTTTTACTAAAATGGTTGTTAATTTTAAATAAAAAGATGCATTTGGAGCCATACCGAGCATATAATGCACTGTATTATGGTACGTTTCATTCCTTCATCTCAAAAATGACTTATGTGTAATTTTAACATAGTATTTAAACAATAAAAATGTGTTTTCTCAATTTTGAGTAGATCATTTTCCTTTTTTACCAAAAAAAGATGTAAATTTTAAATAAAATGATGTACTTGGAGCCATAGAAGTCGCATCATGTGTCAGATTGCAGTATGGTATAATCTTAGACATCCCAAACGACTTATGTATCATTTTACTATAGTATAAAAACAATATGAATTCATTTTATGAGTTTTAAGTAGGTTATTTTCTATTTTGACTAAAATTGATGTTAATTTTAAATAAAAAGACACACTTGGAGTCATACCAGTCCCACCATGCTTCATATTGATGTTTTTTTGATTCCTAAACATCTCAAATGACTTATGAATTATTTTATTTAAGTATAAAAAAAATAAAAAAAATCCTCTATTTTGAGCACTTCACGTCTCTTTTTTACTAAAATTAATGTTAATTTTAATTAAAAATATGCACTTTGAGTCATACTGGTCACACCATGAATCAGATTGAGGTAAGTCTGATTCTTACACATCTCAAATGAATTAATTATCATTTTAATAAAGTATTAAGACAATATGAATTCATTTTCTTAGTTTTGAGTACTTCATTTCTCTTTTTTATTAAATTGTCATCTTAAACTGGAAGCACGCACATTGTCTCATATAGAGTTTATAGTGTACTATTTTTATGTAAGAATAATTTATATATGTAAAAAATGAAATATTAATCAATTTCCAAAATTATCATGAAAATCCAAAATCCTTTTCTTGGTTTTCACTAAGTGGAACTTTTGAACTAAAATATATATTTTAAACTAATAACAAAAATATTGAGTCATATCAGGATCATCCTGCATTATATTTAGGTGAGTTTGATTCTTACACATAAAAAATTATTTATGGATTTTTTTCCTAAACTATAAAAACAATATTAATTCATTTACTCATATTTAAGTAGGTCAGTTTCCCCTTTTTACTAAAATAAATGTCAATTTAAATTAAAAAGATGCACTTAAAACCATAGCTAGAACATTGGGTGTTGGCTTAAAGTGAATATTATTACTACATGTCAGAAATGAATTATTCTTTGTTTTACTAAGGTATAAAAATAATCATAATGTGTTTCATCAGTTTTGAGTAGTTCATTTTCCCTTTTTACAAAATTTTCATTTTAAACTAGAAACAAACACTCTGGTTTATATTGATTACATCATTTATTTTTTTGATGTGAGACTAATTACTACACATCAAAAAGGACTTATAAATCAATTTCCTAAATTATCAATAAAATTCAAGTGTGTTTTCTAGGTTTTTAGTGAGTGACACATTTTGAATAAAAATGATGATTATAAACTGATAATGGACACATTGGGTCATATTAGGATAATCATGTATCATATTGATGTGAGGATGATTAATACCTTTGATAAATGACATATCAATCATTTTCCAAATGTATCAAAATAATCTAAAGGTTTTTTCTCAGTTTTTAGTAGGTTTTTTTCCCTTTTTACTAAAATAGATGTCAATTTTAAAAAAAAACATGTACTTTGAGCCATACCGAGAACATCATTCATTTTATTGAGGTTCAGCTGATTCCTAAATATCCCAAGTGAATTATAGATCATTTTACTAAAGTACAAAAACAATATGAATGCATTTTCTTAGTTTTTAGTAGGTCGTTTTTCCTTTTTACTAAAATGGATGTCAATTTTAAATAAAAAAGATGTACTTGGAGCCATACCTGTCACATTGTGCATCTGATTGAGGTGAGGTTGACTCCTACACATCAAAAATGAATTATGGATCATTATAATAAAGTTTAAAAATAATATTAATGCATTTTATTAGTTTTTACAAGGACATTTGTCCTTTTTACTAAAAGTGATGTCAATTTTCAATAAAAAGACACACTTGGAGTTATACCAATAACATTGTGTCTCAGACTAAGGTTCAGATAATTCCTACATAAATAAAATTACTTATAGATAATTATACTAAATTATCAAAACAATATAAATTATTTTACTTATTTTTTCAGTACTTCACATTTCTTTTTTACTAAAATTAATGTAAATTTCAAATAAAAATACGCACTTGCAGTCATATCGGTCACACTGTGCATCGGACTGATGATCAACCAATTCTTACACATCTATAATGACTTATGGATCATTTTAATAATTTATAAATATAATCTGAATGGATTTTATTGGTTTTGATTACTTTACTAGTCTTTTTTACTAGATTTTCATTTTAAACAGGAAACACGCACTTTGAGTCATACATATCACATCGTATATCAGTTTGATGTGAGTCTAATTCCTACACATAAAAAATGATATATAAATCGATGTGATAAATTATCAAGAAAATATGACTAAATTTTCGTGGTTTTAAATGAGTGACACTTCTTGAACTAAAATGTCAATTTTAAACTAATAACGAACACTTTTAGTCACACCGAGTTCACCGTGTATCAGATTGAGGAGTAGCTGATTCCTACACAAAAAAAATGAGAAATAGGTCATTTTATAAATGTTTCAAAATAATAAAAAATATGTTTTATTGGTTTTGATTGTGTATTTTTTCTTTTATAATAAAATTAATGTCCACTTTAAACAAAAAGAAGCACTTAGAGTCATACTGGTCACACTGTGTATGGGATTGAGGTGAAACAGATTCATATATGTCCCAAAGTCTTAAAAAATTATAACTACCGATTTTACAATGACTTCCATTGTATTTATTTGTTGAAATTGGAAAAATACATATTGTCTAAATGTTATCATCCAAAAAACATTTCTTGTTTTCAAATTACATAAGAGAAGACAAAGATCATGTTCCCATTATATCATAAGAAGTCACCACAATGAGCACAGGATCTTCCTTTACTCTTCTGGAATTCAAAAATGAAAAAGTTTTTTCAGATAATAACATTGAATCAATATCTAGTGTAGGTAGTTCAATAAAAAAAATGTAATTAATATATAAATCATGGTAACATTGGTTGAAAGAAACATTTTACCTCACAATCATGAGTAGCTTCGAATAAACCACACCAACTCGAAAAAAATAAATCACCTATATAAGAAAACAATTATTATATGAGTAATAATAAAAAAATTAAACATATGTTTGAAATAAAACATTTTATCAAAAATTTACCCCAGGGTCCAGGTTGGTTGGTAGCGACTCTATGGGGTCTCAATGATATCTCGGATTTGAGTCTCACTGATTTTTTCCCCTATTGGTTTAAAATACTATTTTCATTGTATTTATCCCTTACCCTGAATTATTGTTCTACATTTTAAGACAAATAAAACCCATGAACATTCTAAAATATATCAAATATTTCTTCATAAATTGAGATTTATAATATGAAGTGTCTCTCCCGATAATGATAAAATTATTCGTTCTTATATATTTACTTTTTTATTTTTATTTTTACTATGATAACATGTTTTTACCTATATAAATTATTTTTTTATAAACATATAAAATAACCCCTCTATCTTTTTTTTGTTTTATTCTTTTGTTTTTATGAATGTAATGTAAATCAATTTATATTCATGATAAAATATACATTTAAAATAAAACATTTTATATATTGGAAAACTATTTTCTGAAAAAAATTATATTTTTACTATTATTTTTTAAACATTATAATTCATTGATTACAAATAAAATTTAAGTTAATATAATCATATATGTTTGCAAAAATCATTATAGTTTCATTATTTTAAACATATCAATCTAATTTATTATTTTAATGTTACAAAACATTACCAAAACAATTCATAAAAAGTAATATTTTTATCATTATCATAGTCATAAATATTAATCATAGTAATTAAAAATTCATTCCCTAGAAAAACACTAGAATTATTAAATAATATGATAATATTGGTCTAAAATAATATATGCATTTTAAGGATTTAATATCAATAGGTGAAGAAAACTAATTATTTAATTTAATCAACTAAATTAGTATTTTGACTAAAATATTACATATGTTTGAAAACATTTATACAAGTTATTTATAAATACAATAAAAATATATTTTTGTATATTATATATATATGTAAAATATAAAAATGATTCAAAATAGTTTAATCCATTCATCCATTCTAGAAATGTAATGAAAGTAAATGTTTTAGAAAAAATGTTAATTTTTCATTATTTTGCAATAAATCCATTATTTATTAAATTTATGAAAAATTATTAGTAACATAATATTTAATTCTTATAATAAAAAATTATGTTTTCTTAATAAAACTATATTTAATAATCTTTATAATAAAATAATAATATATATATAATGAAATGTGTTTTTGTAGGAAAATTACTATTATAAAAAAAATTAAACTCTATATGAGCTCATGATATGTCATGCATACCCAAAATATTAAACTCTATATATCTACCACGACTATAAAAGATAACATAACCCCTTATACCACTATAGAGAATAAACCCCATAGAACACCATTTTTTTCATGCTATATGTAGTGTTTATACCACTATAAAGGATGAACCCGTACCATATTCTATATATAATTAAACTCCCTATGAGGGAGTTTTCTAGGGGAAACTACAAAAGATGAAACTAAAATTAAATATTTACTTACCTATAAAGTGTAATATAATACCATGTATACATAATATTAGAAATATAAAAGATAAATTACAAGAAAATAACCCCTTTAGTAATAGTATATTCCGGGTGATTATGGAGAGGAGGATGCAACCTTTAGGGGGGTCTGTGTTGCCTTCGAGGAGTGGTTCCAATTCGGGGATAGGGAGGTCAGAGGGGGGATCTGCAACATCACTAAATAGGGGAACTAAGCTTGGGAGATGGAGGTTGGAGTGGGGTGTTTGTATTGCCTATGAGGAGGGGAACAGCGAGCCGTGAGAGGGAGGTTATGGGGGTCGAGGTTGGAGGGGGTGTTGTTGGTTTTGGGGTCTTAGTCGATAAGGGAGGAGGTAGGTCGGAGGGGTGGAGGGGAAAAAGGTCATGGGTTCGGGGTTTCCACTATGGAATGGATAGGTGTTAGGAGAGGTTGGGGGAACAGGGGTCACGGGGGTCATGGGGTCATGGTCTCCACTAGGGATATGAGTGGAGGAGGTTAGAGGGGTGGGGCCAATGTGGTTATGGGGTTGGGGTTACCGTTGTGGAATCGAGCGAAGGGGGTCAGAGGGGTGGGGGGAATGGGGGTTGTGGGGTTGGGGTTGCCACTATGTAATAAAGTTGAGGAGGTTAGATGGATGGGGGAATAGGTTTTTGGGGTCTGCATCACCGCCAGGGAACCGAGCTGAGGAGTTTGGAGAGGTGGTGGGTATGGGGCCATGGGGTTGGGTTGCGTAGGAGGTCGGATGGTTGGGGAATGGGGGTGGTAGGGTTAGGGTTTCTATCAAGTAAATGAGCAGGGGTTAATAGGTTCATTTGGTAAGGATCCCCACCAAGTAACTGAGTAGAGGAGGGTGGGGAATGTGGTCACCAGGTCAGGGTTGCCACCAAGAAACCATGAGGATGAGGTTAGAGGGATGGTGTAAATGAGGTTCATAGGGTTGGAGTCACCTCCAAGGAAGGAAGAGGTGCAGAAGGGGTGGAAAGGGTACAAGGTCACGTTGGTGGAGCAATGGAGGCAGAGGAATTAGGGTTTTTCTAAAATGTTTAATGGAGGTTTAATTAAAATTATTACTAATTTTTAAAATAATAAAAATACAGTGGCAGTTTTATAAAACCACTATTATATTATACTTTTTTTGAATGGATTTTATTAGTGGAAGTTACTAAAACCATCACTAATAAACAATCGCTAAGCAACTATTTTTTTTATTGAATGTCCACGCTTGCATTTGTTTTAGAAAAATGCCTAAAATGAACAATTCTGCCCTATTTAAAATATTTCAATGGGAGTTTAAATTAGTAAATTCCATTTCCATTTCTAATGTTTTTTGTGAAATGATCCATGATTCTCTTCTATTATTCCTAATTTTCTATGTCATTCAAGAAATCATTAGAGGATCAATCCTCCCCTTCCTTTATTTTATTATTATTTGTAGATTTAAATTCCATATCCTCCAAGCATTTCGTCTTAAACACAGGTGTTTAAATCATATCATAGTTGAGTAGTGTGTTATATAACTCATAAAGAGATAATTTTTCACCTAATTCCAAAAAAACCTATACATCAAATATGTAAGGAAAATATCTCATTGATTTCTTGAAAATGGTTGGATACTCAAGAGTTTCTACAAAAACATTTATATTACTAACAATGTCATTAAAATTTTTGACATTTTCATCAATAGGATCATAAGTATCAATTATAATAATTTGAAACCTTCTTATACAGATCTATAGTTTGTATTCTTTTACTTTTACATTTCCTCTAAAAAATTTCTCAACCTTATCCCATATTTCTTTAGTAACATTGATTCTCATCACCTTGGAGTAATATTTTTTGATGGGGATAAAAAATATAATTTACTTCCTTCCATAAATATTCATTTATACTTTATCATCATATATCATAGGATAATATCTTCCATGTGGTGTAAAACCAATTGTAAAAACTTCACAAAATTCAAGGATATGTGGAAGAAGATAAAGAATCATTATATTCATCAATTTATGAAAAATATTTCAATAAAATAGAGTTACATCAATGTTTTTAACAAAAAATTTATTCTCCATATACAACCTAAATCTTGATTCAATAATTTAGAGGGATCTTGGTTTGCTCTGATACTACACAAAGTGAACAATAAAGTTTTGATATATCACTAAGAAGGGGGGATGAGTTAGTGATAATTTTGTTACAATTTATTCGATAAAATTTATTTATATGAATGGTTAGTGGCTCAGTACTTCTTCTTTAAATCCGAATATTGGCCTTATAAATCATAAATGAAACAAATAAAAGGCACATAGTATTTTTTACAAGGTCTATTTTCAATGTTGGTGGATACTCCTTATTGTATTCAAGTCATTTTTGTGGAATATATATTCACTATATTATGAAAATGAATACAGTAGAAGGTTATTGGTCTTCCTTAACTCCTATAAAGTCACTAGGAAAAGGGTATAATTAGTCGCTGAAAAATGTGAGGCCATCTGACTAATTGTAAGAGAAGGGATGTAAAATTCCCTGAATCTTATGATAGTATATATACCTTGGTAGATTTTTGGAAGATATTATATTGGATTCCTCCAAACATTTCTGACCCTGATTATACACATATATGAAAAAGATCATAAATGAGTAGATGGATGTCTTCAAATCACAATTTATGATCTTTCACCAAAAAAAATAGTCTTCGACTTCAAGAATATAATCAAAAACAAATCATTCAAACCACCTTCTTATTAAGAATTCATAATAATTATAAAGTGAATGAGATCATGGAACCACATTATTTATTCTACCTCCTCAGTTAAAATCCCTTTATTTCTGATCACACCATGTTTTTTTTGCCTAGATAATGATTATGAATAGTATTGGTATTTCACCATTATATTTTTTCTCTATTTTATTCTCCTTATATTGTTCTTATATATATTAATCACTTTACCTAAATATTTGTTTCCCACAATACATATGATATCCCTTTGATCTCAGTATTTTGATTATCCTATAATATTATTCATCAAAATTTGATTTCAAATAATCACATACAACCAAAATATGACTTGATTTTAAACTCTACAAGATATACACAGTTAACACATCATTATCACTACACAAAACCTATGTTCACTTAATCACCACACCTATATGATAACATGTAGAAAAAAATTCATTCCATAAATCTATCTTATGACCCTCTCTTTATTATTATTTACGATATATCCTTATCTTTATAATGTGACTATCAGAAATTAAAAACAACATTTAACTTTAATATTCATCCTTATACAACTTCATAACATGATATTACTCTTTAAAAAATAATGAACATCTTCTGAACTATTTATCACCAAAACTAGTTTCTTGAATCATGATAATAACTGAAATTATGATATTTGAATCACTAATGGAAATATCAATCATTGTTTAAATTAATAATCCTTGTAATAATTCATTCTATAAATATACAATATTTTATGTTTGGAACCCTTAAGTATCACTCTATATATCATAGTATCTATTTTGTATTAGGGTAATATACTATATGTATCATGTGAATAAACTTTATGTACTGGCATCATTAATTTGATGAACATTACATGTTATGGGAATGACCTAAATGTATTTCTTATGTCACTAGGATGACCTTTACATGTCATATAAATGAGACATATATTTTTCCTTAGTCACTTGGATAACCTTTATGTATCAAGTATTTGACTCTTACATCAAGTACTTCTCCAAATTTCTTGCCCATTAAGCAGCTTTATGTGTTCACTATGAAGTAATTTAAATATTATTCAAAGTACCTTTATATATAATATATTTCTTTGGGATTTTTCCAATTTTCATCTACAACAAAAAAAATTATTTGTATATATAACATGGTTCTTTAAAGACATTTACAATTTTCTACTTTAGATAAGATTCACTTTTACTTATGCATAGATTGACTTTTATATATCTTGCCTACTTCCCAACACTCATTTAATTTTCAAGTCTATAAGTTTTAGACTACACTTACTTACTAAGAATAAATTCATATAATCTTTCACATATCATTCTAAGAACATTTTTGTATCCCATTCCATTTTAAATTTTCACACCCAACCCTAAATTCCATAACATATTGAAATCAACTAAATTCTCTTCAGTAATTATTAGTAAATTATAATTCACTATAATTTAACTCAAAACTACTCAAATGAATTTGGAAATTATAAAAAAGTTTTTAAAAAACTTCAACTTAATTTAAAAATCCTTACAACATATAGTTACTAAACTATGTGTATATAAATGAATCTCCACTACCTCTTGTATTCCAGCTTCACACCTAAATTCCTCCATCCATCATCCAATATATATATTCTTAATTTATTAAAATAGCATTCATTCTTAATAATTCAAATATGGATTCTAACTCTTGGTTTAAAAAATGATATACCTTTAATAATTATGTGGGTTCTTTAGTCAATTTTAACAAACTATGGAACTTTTTTCATGTCTACATTTACCTAAATCTATCCAATGTGTTGTATCCTATAAAATAAAAAATACCCCATTTAAACCACATAATCCACCAGATACACATTATAAAAATTCATATTATAAACTATTTATAGGCATATTTTTATTTTCGTTAGTTAATTTCATTCCCAATCAGTCATCATAATGGCTTACTATAGTCTAAAAATGTCATCATTTCAAAATCACCCTTGAAAATTTAAAAACCTCTAATCAATTAGAATTAATTATTCTTGAAATAAATTCATTTTATATTCAAAACCATATCATGTGATGAAACCCTTTTCATTATAACCAAAATTCATGATCTCTTTCCAATTTTGACACATCATTAGTAAAAATAATACAAATAACAATCTAATAGTATAATCACCTACCTCTCTCATACCTATACATCCAAGTAACTTTAAGTTCGCCATAAAATGGTAATTTGTTTCTTTTTAAGTGTAAATTTTGAATATAAATCATCATATTCTATAAAATTACTTAATATCCCAAAACTTGATTAAAAAATCATGTTCTGATACCATTTTTTAACACCCAGAATCAAGTGAATAAAATATCAAAACCCAAATTGGGAATCTGTATTACATCAAGAGAATTCCCTAATAACTAAGGGATATAGATAAGTGTTTAAGGATAAAATAAACCATTTAATAAATGATTTATATAAACATAAATTTTATTTATATAAACCATTTAAAACCGTATTTGATAGAAAAAACATTTTTTCACAAAATATTACATTTAATGAATTCAAAAATATTCTAAAAAAACCATGTGTTTGAAAAATTAGATTCCAAATCATTTTTCAAATATCCATGGTTGTTTCATAACTCCCCACTGATAACAAACAACATCATTCCCTCACATGTATTATGGACAAACATTTCTACATTTCCACCAAATTTCCCATTTAGGGGGTGAGTATAAACATTATAAGATTTCCTTAATGATACTAATAAACTTATATAAATAAAACTTTTCACATGTAGTTCTATAAAATAATATTAAATCAAAAAAACTAAAAAAAATATTGATTTATCTACATATTATAAAACCTTGTACAATACCCATAATGAATATCAAATCAAAATTTCATTATTTTTCATTAAAAACTAAATGAAAACCTTTAATTTAAACAATTCATAGTTTATATTTTTATCTTGAAAACCTATTCTCAAAACCACTTTCATCCCAAAAATTCCATAGAAACACCAATTTTCACTAATCAATGTAAGATCCATGTCTTCACAAAACAAAGGAAGATACCAATTTTTTGATTCCTAACGACAATCCATATTTCCATTAATTTCATTATGTCAATGTATTCTCAATCATAATCTAATGGAAACCCCATATTTTTAAAAAAAATCCAATTTACATCACCAAGGTATGGATTCCCATTAATATCTCATTATAGAAATTTTCACCTTTAGTGCCTGGTTATCCCCACCAATACTATCCTTATCACACACTAGTTAATCTATAACATCTTTTTATATAAAACTAAGTGGATCAAAAAACAAGGTCTGAGTAAATATACATTAAACATGAACACACACAATGTGTGATAAATCCAATGACTCACAAAGATACAACATTGATTCAATTTAATAATCATTAAAAATAAATTCAAAATATTCATAACTATAAAACCAAGACAAGACCATTAATAACTATTTTAAATTTATGATTCCATTACAAATTAACATTGAAATTCAAATTTTATTAAAGAACCAAAACTATCTTTATCAAAAATAAACCATTTTAAATAAAAAAATGATTTCACCCATATCATGTAATTTAACTTAAAATTCTATCACTATCAATAACAAATTCATAATAAATTATCCAATCTCATAATAGTTTTCAGAACAACATTCCTAAACATAAAATTTTTATAAATTCCAAAAATCAGGATTATATGACGGGAATTAATCCTTATAAACATAAATAATATTAATAAAATATCATAATCCCAATCCATTGGTTTATGAATTCAAAATAATATATACTTATATAAAAATTATTAATAGATCATGAGATATAAATGATGATAGATTCAATAACTGGATAATTTTTTAAACCCGAACCTTTTATTCCACTTTTATTAGACCATTCCTTGAACAAAATTTAATTTTTATTAGTGAAGAAGCCCAAAAGTTTCTCTTAAAAATTCTTAGATTCATTAAAACCTAATGGATAATAAAAAAATAAATTCTTTGGAGAAAGTCTTATTCAAAATTAAGATCATTTAATAATAATCACCACTTAATGTTATCCTTCATTTTAGTGACATGTGTGTGGGTCACATTGATTAAGGCATAAATATAGCCTTATGTGTGATTTTTGGGGTGATTTAAGAATATAATTTTTTGAAATTTGCTATCTTGGTATTGCCCATTTTTAAAATTTGTTTTCATTCTAGGATTTTAGGCCTATGAGTGAGAATTTAAATGTTTTTATGTGGTTTGAGGTTTTATAAGGGTTTAGAAGACCCATCAAAAGGATTGAGTGTGTTTAGAGGAAGAAATGGAAGTATGGATGGTGATTTGGGAACTTCCAGAATTCCATTAGAGGTCTACAAAAATTCTTGTGTTCAACATGTGGCTCTCTAGTTATGGGATTACAATTGAAACTCTGGTTGAGGGTCATCAGAACTCGGATATCCACCGAGGGAGCTTTTTTATAAATGATTCATTATTTGAAATTTTGTAATTTTTTTTAATCCCATTAATCTTCAATATCCAATTTTTTTCCATCATTTCTCACAAATGAATGACCTAGGGTGACTCTCATCTTTATCTCTTTATTTTTATCCATCCTCTTCCATAGTGAAGCTTAAAATTAGTGTTTTTCCTCCATGAATAGGGATATGTAAGCCATTTCTTCTCTCATACTTCCATTTAATTATTTTAAATCACATTGTTTAGGGTTTTTCTATTTTTATTTCACTATGTGACTGTGAAATCACCCCAATTAATAGAGAATCCAATTTTATTTTTCAAGAATTCCCTTATGGGTTAGTTTCTGAAATTTGTTTGCTTAAGTAATAATATTTTGTTATGCAGTGATTAATTTGTTGTTTCCAACATTTTTTTCATTGATTGGGCTCATATAAGAGTCAATTAAATTGGGTCATTTAAAGGATTAAAAAATCTAATTATTATTTTGGTATTTCATCTAAGATTTAGCAAGATTCAAACTATTAATTTAATTTTGTTATTATTGTTTCATGTTTAATCCACTAATATAGTTATGGAAAATTTACTTGGTAAATTTATGGGTCTCTCAAGAGTTTTTAGATATATAAATCTCTTTAAGGGTTAGTTTAGAGGGTCATAACTCTTTGAGTGAATTTTTAGTCTATTCCTATAATATGATCATCAATGTTTTCCTAAATTTGTAACAATGAGTTTTCAACTATTTTAGAATTATAAACAAAGGGATTTCCAATGATTTTTGTCTAAAAATAAAGTATTTAAAAAATAAAAAATTATATTATGGAATTTATTATGAGGATTAGAAATTATTTCTTCTAAAAAATATTTTATTTATCCTTATAAAAAAATTTCATTTTATTTTAGTGAATTATCTGAGAACATAAAATTAATCAGGCCTATAAATTGGTTTGTGCATTGTATACCTTTTTATATTCTCTTGTTCTTTTACGAAAATTAAACTTATTATTATTATTCTTTAAATAGCTTATCAAAATATACATTCTTGATTGTTTATGTGAGTTAACCTATAATATTTCATCAGAATTCTATTAAAATATGATGGAACCTATATGCTTAATGTTTAAATAATATAGACACAACTAGTTAGGAATACTCACCCTTTAATTTTTACAGTTTGAAACTAAGATATATCCTTTTATCGCATTATAACCTAACTAAGTTATAATCCATCGATCCAAAAATTACCATGGTTAATAGTTTTTTCAAGGAGAGGGAAATGTGGGGTGATTTGAGTAGAATGGGATGATGACTCTTTTCAATGAATGGACATTTCTATAGTAACATTTTATAAATAAATATTGATTTCTCTAAGAATCTTGTTTTATTTTCCTATATATGGTAAAAAAATTAATATTTGGGTTTCAAAATCACGTTGTTATTTGTATAAAGCACTGATTTATTTGAAAAATAAATTTTATTATTCTAGGATAAGTGGAGATTTTAATGCTAAAAGTTTGAAGTGTAACTAAAAATTTAATTCTTTTAAATGGGATAAATTGAGTATATAACTCTTCTATAATTTAAAAAATCCACTTTTAAAAGAAAATGTTTTCTTAAACATGTTTTAAATAAAAAAAGGTTCTTTAAAAGAAACTCTTAACTTGTAAATTAAAATTTTAAACATGATACTTGTGTTTTATAGCATTATTTATTGGTTTAGAATAAATATGTGTTGGTTATGAAAACTAATATACTTAATGTATTACCAATTTTAAAACAAAAATGTTACTTGTATAATTGTTTGTAATTTTTTACTTTGAACCTTGGCGAAATCTGGGTTTTGAATCACTTTATATATTATATATAACATGAAATTTCATTAGAGTGTCATGAATAACCATTCATAATGTTCAATATGACTTTTTTAGGATGGAATTTATAATATTATTGTTATCATTTTTTTCTCACCATAAACTCTCATATACTTAATGGAATTATTATATATAAATTAAATCCCATTATGCTATTACAATAGATAATATAAATATTTTAGATTCACTACCTCCTTTCCATTTAATGAGGATAATTCTTAATATGATATTATTTTTTTGAGCATATATATTGTTTTGGTAGTTTATTTTCTTGTAAAATAGGGTATCTGTAAATGTGTTGTTTCATATAAATTTTTTAGTAGTTACCACTAAAATTGGGTCTTAGTATTGGGATGGTCTTGAAATACCCTAACTATGTATATCCTTTCCCCTATTTCTCATGACGGTCTTTCGACATAACTTGGTATACCCTTTTCTCTATCCCTTAGGAAAATATTATGCCTCATTCTAGTATATGTTTCTACTTAGATGGGATGAGATATAATATTTTCCTACCTCTAACTTGACATTAATATGAGGCTTTACCTATGTTGCTAAACTCTTGTGAGGATCCTCCTAGTATTGTGTGTTACATTCTATATGAATAATATATCTATATTTTGTATGTTTACTTACATATTAGTGATATTTTTATTTTATTAATATTAAACTATTTTTTATATAAATGTGTAACTATGTAGAAATGTTTATTCATACACCTAATTATTTAAAATTGAGTTTATACATAATAGTGGTTTCCTCCTAAGTATGAAATGTTTAAAAACTATATTCACACTTTATAATAAATTTACCTCTTCATATGATTCCTTTTAGGCCCCTAGTTAGTTGTTAACCATTTTTTATTTGTTTCATCTCTAGTATTGTAAGTGTGAAATCCTCTTTGATTTTGAGGCCTTAGTTGAATATTTTGAAGTTTATGATGGATGTTCATAGTATATACATGGGGTATTATCATTAAATTATCTTATTTTTTTTCTTATCTCTCTCATGGTTTTTCCAAATCACAATCATTCACCAAGGTTTCTAACACTCTAAATTTAAGTGATTTTCAGTATAAACTTTAAATAAATGGTGGCTGAATTGCACATAAAGATAATTTAAATCATTGATAATGCCTAGTAATTTTCTATTTCCATCCTTTATGTAATGCCCCAATATTTTATAAAGAATATGAACATTATTTTTGATAGTGTATACGACATGCAACACCAAACTTCAATGAACCATGAAATATTATTATTATTATTATATATGAAATCCATAACCATGTTTTAAAATTGGAAGATATCAATAGGATTAAATTATATATGAAATATATAAAAATATCCCACTGAATATTAATGTATTGATTAATTCTTAGTAAATAAGAATCTAATTTTTAACAAAGTTATATTATACATTAAAAAAATAAATTCCCTTCAAAATTATTTTTATTACTTTATTTGAGATATTATTATATTTAATTTTTAAAAATTTTAAAAAATTATTAAATAAAATCAAAAACATTTTTTAAATAAAAATATTTGAAATTTCTTAGGGTGAATTTCTCATATTTTTCTAAAATGATTGATTTGAAAGTGATTTGTAAAAAATACTAATTTTTATTTAAAATGTATTTTTTCTTCAGGAATATAAAAAATTTACACTTTTTTCAATTGTTTGGAATGTAAAATTAGATTTATTATATTATAAATAATCAAATTCATCTCCCTAGAATTAATTTTATTTTTAAATTTGGTATAAAAACATTTTTTTATACATTGAAAAAGCATTATTCTTAAAAACTATTGCATGATTGAATTTTTTTTTTGATCTTAATAAAATAAATTAATCACTATTTGTGAATTATTTTAGGTAAATATATATATTATATCTTAAATAAAAAAATTTAAAATTCATTTAACATATTTCTAATCATATGATAAGAATAATCCATGTTTCGTGCTTAAAAATGTATTTTTCAAAAAAGAAGTTGTTTCCACATATTGTGCACTTATTTTAAAATTAATTTATGCCACTTTTATAAATTGAATTTGAAAACATGTATTTAATTTCGTGAACTAGGAGGTTCAAATTTTTTAAATAGGGCACTTATTTATTGTTAATATGAATAGTAATTTTGGTAAAATTTATTACATTGGTAAAGGGTAAATCAGGTTAATATAGTTTAAAAATAAGAGATAAGGTGTTAGGTCTACTAGGCTATATACCCTGAGATGAGAGTGAATTCGGGTATGAAAAATTTAAACAACTAGCCCCTTTGATCTTGTATTGGTGTTAGAAAAAAACCTCTTCTCTCTTTTCGTCCCATTGTAGAGTATGAATGAATCTTAAAGCATGTACAGGACACAACAATTTTACTTGGTTCACCCTTACTAGGCTACGGCCAAAGAGCATACACCGAAAATATGCCGATGAACCAAATCCACTATAAGCATGATGTTGTTTACAATTTCTAAGTGGCCTCATTATCCCTCCTCATTTACAACCATTCACAATTTGAGAACACACTGTTATCTCAACTGAAGTGAGCTCACTGATTCTTCAAAATATCCAATCACAGTTTATAGACCTATAGGTCTCTTCGTTACCACTAATGAATGCATCCTCCACTTTATGTAGATGCTCTATTGAAGTCCAAATTTCATCCACTAATGAATATCCCTTGTTCACTAATTACTAGGTAATAAAATTTGGAAATACCTTTTTAAATAACCCTACATATCGAAGCTACCAATTTTTTAAAGCTCAATCAAGCCTTCGTGAAGTTCCTGCATCTTTGCAAAGTAGACACCTTCACAGAGCTCACTACCTCATGGAGCACACTACTCCACGGAGCTCAGACCTTCGTAAAGAATAATTCTTCACAAATCATAGGTCATCACAGATCTCAAGTCATCGTAGACCGACATCCTTCATGAAGCTAAATTAGCCGCCATGATACTCCTTCTTTTATGAAGCACACTGCCTTCATGAACCTCCTTCGCGAGTTGAGAACAAAACAAATTCTTAAAAAACTCTCAGCTTATATCGAGGGGGTCTAGGCCTATTTATAAGAGATTCCACCTACCCTCGAACCTTTGGTGTTAATTCAACACCACGTCATCTCAAATCATGAAGCTCCTAAATTTGTTTCTAGAATTATCTCAATATTGAGAAGCACGACGACAATTTTCGGGTCGCAGAGCTCGTTATAATCATATATCATTCCATCAATTCCTTTGTGTCTTCATTATGAATCTCCACTAGCAATTCTCTTCTTCGCCTCAATGCTCTTAAATTATTTTATTCGTGCAACTCGTCATAATCATGAAGAACACCATCAACATTCTTCATGTCTTCTTGAAATCCACATCAAGAGCCCCATCTTCATGAAACTCATTCCTTTTCCATATTTTGATGAGATCTTCAAGTAAATCCAAATTTCTCAATGCTCACCAAACTCCAAATCGTTTACCCCAAAATTTTGTCAAACATTGAAAAAAGGAACCACCTTGCATCTGATATTTTTTACCACCTCCAGATCATCCATTCCTTTGTCATGGTTCGTTGTCAACATGGATTTTCAACAACATCTCTGGAACTTGAAAATTCACCATTGAAAACTTCTTTGTCAACAAACACAATCAACCTAAAAATGGTGTAATGTTACCAAGATGAATTTTTTTCCAACATAAGGCCATAATTTTTTTTCCTAATTATTATTAGACGAATTAAGTGAATAGTGTCTAAATTGGAAATAATGTTATTTTATGAATGAATTATTTTATTAAATTAATAAAATCATAAAAATATTAAAAGAGGAAAATTGGATAATATATGGTCTAAAATAACATTCATTCCCCATTTATAGACCATTTGGAACCTTTTTAGAAATAATTTTACAGATTTTAATCTTTTAAGAAATTACAAGAGTGCTTATGCCCTCAATTATAATAGGGGACCCCTCCTTTATCTTCTAAGAACCACATTTATCTTCCTATATTGACCAAAATATATCAAATTATCCTATTAAATACCCTATAAACATTATATAGGAGCTATTTTTCTCAAAATTCCTACCCTAGATCCCTTAATAGGGGATCTAATGGAGTTGTTTGAAAGAAGATTTAATCACCTTAACAAATAAATTTCTTTTTAATTCTTCTTTACCAACAATAAATCCATTATATTATTAATAAGATACTAAATTAGGAATCCTAAATATACTTAAATTTAATAATAAAACCACCTCTATTCACCCTCTTTCCGTCATATTTGAAGTGAAAGAAATGCACGTGTATACATACGGCTTACCATCGCCATATGAAAATAAAATTCATTTTCCATCACAAAATTACATGGAAAGTTATTATTATTGTTTTTATGTTTATATATAATATATATGACCAAATTATTATAATTTAATTATAATATTAAATCTTCTTTCTTACCTTCCAGACATTTTTAAAAATGATAATGTCACTCATGCGTATGAGTGGACTACCACCACCACCAAGTGATGTAATTAATTTTACATATCCATTTTACTTGGATGGTAACAAGGATGGTTTTAATGAATATATATAATATATATTATATAATAATTATTCCTTAAATTTGATTTATTATTTTACTTTCCTTCCTTCCATCCATTGAAAAATGAAAACATTGTTCATCTATACGTACGACCTACCATCTCCACAAATGATGTAATTCATTTTTCTATCTCTAAAATAAATTAATTATTATAAAATGTGTATAATGAATATATATTATATTAATATCATTATTAAAATTATTTTTATATTTTTAGCATAATAAAATCACAAGAACCAAAACTAATGAACTAAAACATACAAGAAAAATTAATCACATATCACCTAAACAATGATTTTAATAAATAATTTATAAATATGTGTGATAGATGGTTATAAATAAATATTATGTGTAATTATATATATTATTATAGTTCTTTAATTGATTTAAAATATATTTATATATATTATATAGTAGGTTCCAACTTATATGAAGGAATTCATACCTAAGGTAAGGGATTTTCTTCTCATTTTTATTTAAATGAGGCACATGTCATATTCAACACTTGTTTCTTTTATATGGGTATAAATTTCCCATAAATTAATTTTATTATGGTTATTATTAAATTTATGTAGATCTAAATATCCATCTATGGTTATTTATTTCATAGGTATTATGATTCAAATGTTACCAAAATGGTAAAATTGTTTATGTTGTAATCTCATTGTTTGTCAGGATTGTTTATGACTAAGTTTCTAGTGATGACTTATCATGAAATGACACAAAAAATTCAATAATGTAAAAATCTGGTAATTTATTGAAAATAAATTTTTTTCCTTTCATTTTCCTCAACTAAAGTACTCATGAGTCTAAAAATATGTTTTTAAAGAAAACAAACTTCATTTCTATCTTTGATAGAAGTTCTTTTCTATTATATGTACAATATTTCAAAAGATCAAGAATGTTTTTAATATTTTTCTATGATTGTATTAATGAATCTTTAATTAAGTTTAAATTTTTTGAAAAAAAATTAAAATCGATCTTCTTATCATTAAATAATTGATATACTGTTTTAATTTTTACAGAAGTATGAATGGATTTTTTAAGTCATATGACATGAATAGAATTTCTCACTATCATGACCAATAAATTATTTGAATCTTATATTGATAGTTTAAAATTTTATTTCAAAAGGAATGTTTTTCTATAATATCTTTTAAATGGATATATTTTAAATAAGTGATTTCAAAATAGAAAATATATTTTCTAGAATAATTTTTCAATGATATTTTAATAGTATTTATATTCATAAAATAAAAGATCCCTTGAAAACACTTATGATTTACTGGGTATATGATCCAAGGAAACTATCCATATTCTTTTACTGGATGTTATGTGTTTATTAAAACAATGTGTTTATGAAACTTTTTTCTTTTCAATGTGCTATATTATGATGAAATTTTTATGAAACCCATTTGATATTATAGATTATAATATGATGGATTTTTTATGACATCATGTAGTATATATGTATGATTTTAATTATGTGATGTTTGAGACCTCAATCTCCCTCTAATTCCTTTGGTAAATATTTATAACTTGGGAGGTAAATATGATATTCTTTAACATTATTTTATATTCACAATTTCATGCATGATCCTAGTTTCTATGTCTATAAGATGAAGAATGGACCTAGATTTCAGGTCCATAAAACTAATTATAGAATTATTTTTTATGTAAATAAGATTATTCAGAGACCTAGATTTTTTTTCCATAATATAAAGCATGGAGCTGGATATCACATCAATAAGTTTATAAATAGACCTGAAATTCATGTCCATATGATTACTTGTTGACCTAGTTCTATGTCTATAATATTATGTGAGGTATTTATTTCATATCCTTAACTTTATGAGTGAACTTATTTCTATTTATATGTGTTCATAAATTTATAATCTTATGTGTATTCCAAAAAATCATGTATTATTCCAATGTTATGCACTCATGGATCTTGTTTCTTGATTATTATATGATTCATGTATTATGAACCTCTAAAAGTTTTTCCATTCCTAGAGAATATGACATATGGTATAAGGGTATGAATTTCAAATTTTATGATCATGTTCTCATACCCTTAAGGTTATGTTATAATCAAATGATCATTAATTCCTCTCTTGTTTACCCCTATAGAGCATATGAGCACACCCTTTCTTATATTTCCTTTAACCAGGTAATTATGAAAGGTTTTAGGAATAATATGTCTCAAAAGGGTGTTAATTATGAAGTACATAATGGGTTAAGATTATTATATAGTTTTTTATGTGTCAAATATCTTAGGATATTATACCTATGTGGTTTTGGCATGAGTCGTTAAATGTAATGAATATTCATCTAATAATATGTAATATATATGTATGAAAGGTATGGGTCTCAATAATTAATGACCATGGAAAAACATTAGAATATCCAAATAAATATTTGAAGTGAAGGGAAGGTGTATATTATTATGATGGTGAATTTTTGACCTCACAGACTCACCAGTGTAGTGCACCAGATAGATTTTGCCTTGGTAGTAGTAACAATTCATTCAGAAGTTAAGTTAGATATCTAGTGGCTTTCTCAAAGTTTTACCTTTCTATTTGAATTCCATCCACTAGCCCTTGTCATGTAGTGGCTCACCGGTGGTGATTTCCCTAAAGTACCATTTTCTAGAAAACCCCTCGACTACCCCATGGTGGCTATCAAGTAATCAATGGCATCACATCATCTAATCCAAGACCATATTTTATTATGGTTAAAGTTAGTTGAATTTTGTCTTTCATGGATTTATGACCTCCTGGTGAATTCTTGAAGATTCCCTACCTCTTGGATCCTATAAAGGGACTCCCTAGGCATCTTGGAACTCTAATTTTTCAATGCTTTCTCCCTTCAATACTCTCAAAGTATGCTTAAATGAAAAATTACTAGAATACTAGAGATCTCCCTAAGATCGATCTATGAGTCATTATATCCTAAAAATGCTCTCAACCTTCCTCTAAAATATGTTATCCTCCACTGTTTTCATCCATCCAAATATATGACTATGTTTATCTATAATGGGTTTCCCCACAATAAACCTCTTTCTTCCCAACCAACATTCACTAATAGTTCTAACTCCAAAAATGTGAGGGATGGGTTCTATGGCTATGGGTGAAGCTCAAGATAGTGCTCACAAAGCCTAATTATTATGGATATGTTTCTTGATCACCATTTATATCGAGGTTTTTTTACTATTGAACTCTCTATTATAGGGGTGGATTCTTAGGGAAATGCGTTATTCTATTGACAATCTCCTTATTGATAGATATTTTCTTCTCATTGCTATTTTTTTGCACTGTTTAACAATAATTTTCATACTTTCATTAATTTGGTTTGATCACTTCTAACCTTAATTTACTTTAATATTAAATTTATTACTCAGATAAAATTTATCAAGTATATATCAACATATTTATCATTTTATTATTTATCAATCATTTTAATTTCTTATTTACCTTTTACTTCCACCTTAATTTTTAAAAGATAAATTCACCCCCGCCCCCCATATTTCTATATTTATTCAAAACAATATATGGTATCCAAGGAGTATTTTTATTTTTTATTATAATTCTATTATTTTAACAAAATAATATATATATATATTAAATCCTAAAAAATTTCAAATCCATATTTTATTATCCCATCTAATTCCAAGTCATAGGCTCCTATTATTCATTGTACTAGTTACACCTATTAGAATAATCAAATGTCAAATTTCCATGGTATTATTAGTTATCCCATATTAAAAATGGGAATTTATTACTATGGTCCCACCAAATAATATAAATAAAAATGCACTTCGAATATGTCATGAATTTTTAACTTAATAGTAACACTATGAATTTATTCTATTATTGTCTCGAATGAAATGAATTGAATAATTTTTATTCTTGTAAAATGTCTTATGAAATTATGGAAATTGTTATAATTCACACATGAATTCATAAATAAAGTAAAGGAAACTATATTATAAATGTATCGTAAATATTTTTTGGAAGTTTAACCTTTCTTTCTAATGAATATTTTAGAAGAAGGTTTATGATATTTACTAACATCTATAATGTTAGAAAGTCCCAAGATTATGTATTATATATAAAAACTTACCTAATAAAAATATTATGGGTTTTACATATCTCCTAGACTCCCAAATCCACAACCATTCAAGAAGATAAATATATGAAAAATATGGTTTTTAAGGATTGCGTTAACCCCCTAATAATGTCTGAAAAAACAAGGAATTGATATTTGGAAAAGAGTAAAGTGAAGGAAAATAAGTCACAAAAATACTTGCCTTAAAAGGTATAGATGACGAATATTCAATAAGTTAAGTTCTAGAATATAATAAACTTATGAGGAATATGATCAACTACTCCCAAAAGAAATATTTTGCAATTGATCCAAGAATGAGAATCAAAATGGCACAACTAGAAGTTACATGCTACAAAAGTAAAAAATAAAGGTAAAATCAAGCTAAATTTCCTTATATATAATAAGAAACTAAAATAGAAGAAAAAAGGAAAAAAAGTATTTCAAAGTCACATATTGGAGTGCATGTGACGACTATGGGGATCCAACTTCCCCATCCACTTCAAGTAACTCAAGCCTGAAGTGAATTATGAAACATGTTGATGAAGATGTATAGGTTAATAACCCTATTTATATATCCTCCTATTTTTCTATTTCTTCTTATTATTCTCCTATATCTTCTTCTTACTTATCCTCCAGTCACCTAAATTATGAATACCTAAAATTTTATCATAATCAATATGAAAATGGTTTTAATCAATTCTTATCTTTATACATAGAACATGAAAATAATAATAAGCTTATATTTAGAGAAAAATCATTTCTAAATGAAAAGGATGTTCCTCTAAAAGGAAAATAAGATCTGACCAGAAAAATTTGAAAACTAATGAATTTAAAAAAATTTAATCTACTATTAAATCCCTCAAAATGTTTAATTTTTAATTCACCCAAGGTGAAGAAAAATTAAATAAAATTTTTGGATATAAAAAATATAAAAAATAATGGGTTAAATTTGGTTCATCTATTCATTCAAGAATATCTAAAAATTTAGGGAAGATCACTTCTTTTAAATATTAATCCTATGATTAATTATGTAATTAGTTCCAAAATATTTGGGGATTAATTTAGGGATGTGAATAATGAAATTCAAGATTTTGGAGACCAATGTCAATCCTTATTTCTTCTAATTTTTCAAAAATAAAACCTAAAAATAGAAGTTCAACTCCAAAATCATTATTGTATAATATAAGCAGACTCAAGTTCATGTGGGTACAAATCATTCAATATTTTAATTTTATTTGAATTTTATATTTATATAAAACCTATTAAGATTTTTGGTGTCTAGATGGTGGTTTCTTAAGAAAAATGTGTGGTTACCACTCCAAATTCAATAAAATTGATAAATTAGAAGATGGTCACATCAATTTGTTTAAAAACTCTAGGGGTGATATAATTGTTAAAGGAACCATAGGTTTTTCAAATTCAACCCTTATAAAAAAATAATCATTAAAGGATAGAAACATAATTTACTTATCATTAGTTAGTTTTGTGATAGTAGTTTAAAAATATCCCTCCTAAATTTTTTTTTCAATATCACTTGTTAAACTCAACCATTATTAGTATGAGAGGGTACGTCTATGTCATCGGTACCAGCCTGTGCTTGCATGGGAAGCCTAACCAGACAGTCATGCAGAGGTGGAGAGCTACTATCTGGATGCTGATTCTAGGGAGGGGTAGTTCCTTGTAGATAGTCTGGTTGAATTCCCTAAGACCTTCGGGTCATGTAATCTCCTAAGCCTACGGGCCAGGTAATATCTGAGCCTACAGTCCTTGTAAGGGTTCCCACTCATCCCTTGAAAGGGGGTTATCAAAAATAAATAAAAATAAATGCCTTCGGGTCATTCATGAAGATCTTCCCAAATTGTATTTCAATAAATACATGGTTTTAGAAGTGTTCCAATATTGTAAGAAATATAAATTCTATATTAAATAAAAAAAGTAATTTAGTCAACAAGATATCTTAAAGAAGTTCCTATTGAATTTTTTATTCCTTCTCAAATTGAAATTCTAGAAATAAAATCCTATACTCTCATATTTGTTTATGAGTTTCCAAGATTAACATGGTAATATTTCTTATATTATAAAATTGAATCTTGTAAATAATTAATCAAGTATACAAAAAGGGTTGAAAATAAAAAGGTTTTGATTTTAATTCAATTAATATATATTATAGAAGAGAATTCAATAATATGGAATTTAAGGATTTGTGTTCTTATAAAGCCAACAATCATACTTTTTATTCTCCTTGAATGCCTCAAAAAACAAGGTGGTAGATAAAATAAATTGAACAATCAATGAAATAACTCAAAATATTTTAAATAAATTTTCTGTGAAAAAATAATTTTTGTGTGAGGTCATGAGTAATGAATGATATATAATTAATAGTGTTCTAATAAGACTTTTTCTTTAAAAAACTTATTAAATTTGAAATAAAAAACCAAAATTATATTTTTTTTAAAAATTTGTTCCAAATTATTTATATTAAACGCTAAATAAAACATTAGAAAATTGTACTATAAATCTGATGATGGAATATTTATTAGGTACTACAACTTTATAAAATATTAAAGTGTATTTAAAAAATTACTAAAACATTTTAAGAATCAATCAATGCTGTTTATTTTTAAAATTATTCAAAAAAAATATTCTCAAAATGTTTTTAAAAATGATGTTTTAAATGAACAGTTTTCAAATTAATTAATTTTAATAAGAACAAGAATCTACCTAAAAGTATCTCTATAATGTTTTCAAAAACCCTACAAACCAATCCCATAAAAATATCATCATATGTTTATAAAAAAATAACTTGTGCTCATAGATGAGTCTAAAATAAGGTTGAACATCTTGATTTTTTCTCTCACATTAAGCCCTAAAGCCTTAAAAATACCCTTAATGATGAAAATTGGGTACATACCATGCAAGAATAACTTAATTAATAGACTAGAAATGATGTATATAATCTCATAAAATTGCATAATAATCATCCTATTATAGGCTCTAAATAGGTTTTTATAAATAATCTAGATGATCCAAGTAATATTACTAGAAACAAAGACCATTTAGTTTCCAAAGGTTATAACCAATAATAAAGAATAAAATATAGAGAAACCATTTCACATGTCACTCATTTTAAATCTATTAGAATTTTATTATCATTAATCTTCAATCTCAATTTCAAACTCTTTAAAATGAATATCAAAAAAACTTTTTTAAATGGTTTTATCAATAAAGATGTTTTTGTGAAACAACCGCCTGGTTTTGAAAATTCACTTTTCTAAATTTTTCATCCAAATAATAAAACGATATTGAGGGTTTAAAATAATTCCCTCGGGCATAATATGGACATATTTCAAATTTTATCCTCTCAAATATTTTTAAAATGGTAAAAACTAATTTAAATAACTTTTTAAAGCAAATCTCAAATTATTTTTTACTCACTAAAATTTATTTTAATGATATGATTCTCAGATTAACTAATGAATATATTTGTTTTGATTTTTCTAATTAAATTAACAGGAAATTTTAAATGGTATTTGTGGTTGATATCAAATTAATTATCAGATTAAATATTTCTTATAGAAATAATGATATATTTCTAAACCAGGTAAAACACACTGATGAACTCTTAAAATGGTTTGGAATGGATCATGTAAAGAAATTATCATGCCCATTAGTACAAATTGTAGTTTAAAATTGGATGAATCTGGTAAAATGGTTAACAATAAAATCATATAAGTATGATTGGTAACCTGAATTTCCTTATTGTGACCCAACCTGGTCATGTTTAGTGATTTTCCTTGTGCTCATTTTCAATCAAATCCAAAGGGATATCATTTAAAATTTATCCAAATGAATAGAACTCAATTTCTCTTTCTAAATTTGAAGGGGAATCCATAGTTGTTTAGAGTTTTTATTCCCAAATAATATTAATGAAATACCCTATATTGGACTTAAAGCCTATATCTAACCCTATCTCTATCAAGTGATATAATACTAGGGCCATCAGTATCTCGAAAAGTCATATCCATCACTCTCTCGCCAAAGAAATAGAACTTATGATCCATTTCTTTAGAGATATATTCCATAATGGAGATATCATATTACATTTTTTCCCAAAATAATATAAACTCACAAATATTTTCACTAAAACTTTATTTTTTATTATTTTGAATTCCTTAAAGGTGAATTAGGAATGGTTTTCTTGTGGCTTCCTTCATTTCATCAATGGTTGTCTTAATTTTCCATTTTAAAACTGTTTTAAAATATTATTTTAAATCTTTTTAAAGAAATAATTTAAGGATTTATTATTCTATTTTATATTAGAAATGATTCATTTATATCACATGTGCTGTCATTTGGGGGGTAATGATCTCATTAATTCAAAAAAATTACTTAAGAGAGATTTTTTATTTTCAAAATTTGTCATTAATTTTATAAATGTTTTCTCTTATAATCAATAATTTTCAATAACTATTTTCAAAAATAGGTACTTTTTATATTATGAATATTTTTAGAAAGACAACCTATGATAGTTTTATTTTTCAAATTTATTTTCAAAATACATTTTCAAAAATAATTTATGTAAAAAGAAATTATTTTAATATCTATTAAATAAGACTAATAATGAGTAAAAATGTATTATATATACATGTCACTCTAACACTTTTCTTGTCTTGACATTATGAAGTGAAAATCTAAAAATATTTCTGAATTATGGTTTACATTAACATAATTTCTTCACAAACCAATTTTAATTTAAAAAGTCAATTAATTAAGGTAAATTCATTTCTTTAGGAAAAGTGATGTTATGGAAAATGTATGTAAAGGTTTGTTTTCTCTTTCTTATTTTTCTATACTATTTTTCTATTATTATTTATCATTATTAAATATTATTTTATTCATATCTTATTTATTTTCATTGATACTCTTTTTTTCATTCCTCTTTTTACTTTCCATTCTCCCTCTCTAATGATCATTTAATTTGGAGATTTTTGAAATTAAAAGTTATTTTCAAAATCATAACATGGTTTTCACACCAAATCATCTTAAGTTACTCAATAAAGTCAGTGTTTTTTTTCTTTTTGATAATTACTAAGGGATATAAATGTCCATAAAATATTATTTTCTACAAATGGGTATAAATTTCCTAAGAATATTATTTTTACAAAGGGAGAGAAATTTTATAAAAAAATTATTTTTTGAATGGGGAAGAAGTTATTACCTTATTAATTATTATTTATCTTTTCTATATATTTATTTTTTTTACAATGAGGTATATTTTGATAATTTTTCTTTATTATTGAATAACTTCAATATCTTATTAATATCTTGAATTTATTGGGCACATTGAATATCTTTTTAATATCATGAATCTCTTTATAATCCTGTTCATTATTGATTAATACTTAGTTTATGTTTTCAATTTAATTGTTAAGTTCATTAACAAATGGGATATTGGTTTACCTCTCCCTATAGTGGTGTTTTAATTACAAAAAACTCACCTGTTTTTCTAAAATTTTCAACTTAAGTGAGTTACATAATTTACATTGAATACTTAGAAATAAAATTTCATTTAATCTTAAAGATCTTATAAAAACTTGATAAAGGAATGATACTTTATCCTTACATCCTCCAAGATCATGGAAACAAATTTAAAGATCTAAATAAATATATTAATTAATGTGTATGTGGCCATGGTTGAAGAAAGTGTAGTGCATAAAGGACTAGATAGCTAAAGAAGGGAACCAGACCGTTGGTGCCTTGGTGGTTGTAATAAAATTCATCCATAAGTACCAATAGTCAAATGATATATGACAACCATCTAGTTAGTGCCTCCCCCAAAGTTACAGTTTTTCTGAATGCCACAAGCCAGCCACTAGCTAGTAGTATCTAGCATATTCTTATTTTCTAGAAGTCTTGAGTTCTTGGAAGCCCACCAACTACTCAGTGTTGGATACTAGGTAACTGGTTTCATCACAATAACAAATCTGAGAATAAATTTTATTATGGAATATATTCATTTAATTTAATCTTACATGGATTCATGAACCCTTAAAAAATTCTAGAATATTCCTAGCCTCTGGAATCCTATAAAACGGCTCCCTTGGAACCTTAGAACCTTACTCTATCAACTGATCTCATAGTTTGAGTCAACTATGAAGTGGTAGAATTATCAAAACCACTCTAAGAGACATCATCATGTTCTCATTTCCTTCAAAGGAAATCAATATTTCCCTCAAAGACCTCATCCTCCATTGTTTTCATCTATGAAATTTTATTTTTAATCTTATTTTTAATGGGTTCGACTTAATCAAACCTATATCTTCCTAACCTCCATTAACCAATGGTAATCACACTAAAAAATTTAGGGATGAGTTACTTGGATATTAATGTAGCTCAATAAAGTTCTCACAAACAAAAATTGTGAGGGAAAAGTTTCTTTATCACTGTTAAGATCATGGATTTTATACTATTGACCTATCATGTAGAAGGGTTCATATATAGGGTCACACATCATTTTATTGTCTAAATCCTTATCAATTGTGTTTTTCTTCACTTTAATACTTTTTATTTTCATCATTTAACTTTAAATTTTATACTTACAGAAATTTAGTTCAATCCTTTTTATGATTAATTTACTTTGATATTAATTTTCTAACTCAGATCAAATTTATCAACTATTGCTCAATCAATTTATTAATTTAATATTTCTTAATAATTTTAGTTTTGAATATAAAATTTATTTCCACTATAATTTTTAAAATGTCAATTCCGCCCCCCCCCCCCCATCATACCATATTTCTCCAACCAAAACTTATAGGATTTCTATATATGGAATATCCTATCCTTGACCCTTTATGCCATATTTAGTTGACAATATGTATATATATAATGTTATTTTCAATTTATCTCTTTTTTGTATACTTCATCTAATATTTTTGGATAGTTTGATAGGTATGAATTTATCATATAGTTATTTCATCATGTTTTTCCATATATTCAGTCTAGTAAGTCTATCAAAGGTGGATGGTATAAATTTGTTCCATATGTATAATGACCCATAGGGTCATGCGAGATTTTCATATGACCAATTATATGATTTCTTTTCTAAAGGGGACCACCACCAAAAGTTTTTAATTAATCACTCAATATTTACACCATCCACCAATAACTAGATGGTACTCTTATTGTTTCTGATGATGGGATTTGGGTATGGACAGGGTATTCAGTTCATGTTCATTTTAAAGTGGTATTAGAGTGACATTGGGTTATTATGTTATCCATTTTCCATATACATGAGATAAGAATATCTATACTTGAGAAGTAACCTATAAATAGGTTTGATCAACCTCATTAAGTTATATATCGAGTTTCTAATGGGTGTATGGGTAGTGAGTATGCACCATAGGTCTGAGTGAGTATATTTATTGGATATATCAAGTTTAATATGGGGATACTTGAGATGTGTATAGGGCTTGACCAAGAGATGGATTTTTTCTAGAATCATACATTATACAATTTAGTTTCATTTTAGGTTTTGGGAATCTCATTTATATTATAATTTAAAAGTGTGAATGTTCTTAATTAAATAAATAATAGATAATACTTAAAACAGCGTTTCCATATACACTTTATTAGGAGACATATAATTAATTGAATTCACTCACATACATGTTTGATCCTTAGAATGATACTTATTTCTATAAAATTGTATATTGAGAATATTATTCACTTATGTTGTATTCTTTATTTGTTAAATACCGTATATGCTTTATCATGTCGCATGTGTTATAATATAAATGTATCAAAACATTTTATATTGAATAAATACTTAGAACACTATTTGTTTTATGATTATTTTTAGTTTATGAACATTCCATACATATTGGATTAAGTTTTTTACAATTGATTATGATAAATATAGAATGTTATTTTTTTTGTAAGATAGACATTTTTATTATTCATGTACCCAAAAATTATATATGTTATTTGTTGGTAATGTATTGATATGGTGGTTTTAATAAAATGTGCCTATAACATGCTATTCAATAACTTTATTCTCGATTTTCCTATATATAAGTAAGTATAGGGTTATAATGTTTTTAAAATTAATAAAAATGACTTATAACCTCAGGTTTTAATAAATGAAATGGTTTCATAACTTTATGTTTTAAATGGGAAATGGTTTTAAAAGAGTTGGTTATTACTAAATAAATAAAACTATTTTATAAAATGAAGTTGGGAATCTATTTTCTATGAAATATTTCAAACAAGGAAGTGTTTCGAAAAATCAAAATTCCACGGAATGAAATGAATAGGAGACTTCGGGTAACTCTTATAGTTTCCATTTCGATAATATATATTGTTGTTTAATAATGATATTTTATGATTTAATATATAGTGAAGTGTATTTTGGGTTCTAGTTTCTTTTGGTATTGAACAATTGTAGTGATTTTGTGAGTTGTGCATCAGTATTATGGTGATTATTTATGAAGATTTATAGAGTTTGTTATGGAATTTGACATTTAGTAAAAATAAATATAGTTCAATTTTTGATTTAATCAAAATAAAGCATTAAATTACAATGATTATGTCAAAAAAATCATCCTAATAACTAAATAGTCTCGTGAAACTTCCAATTTAACACATGTGATCAAGATTAGTAAACACTAAAATTTGTTCTGGGATATTTCCCCCTTTTGATTATGTATTATCACTGTGTGTTGAATCAACCCCACATGTAACCCTAAAATATTAGCCAATCATATTGATTTAATGAATTATATAATCTATTATCAAATAATGTGTAAATAATTATTGATGATATTATAATGGTATGTCACATCTTTGATGTTCCTCAATTATACCCAACCTCAATTGATACATTCTGCACGTAGAAGAGATTACCATGAATCTTATGGTATTTTGAATTCTCCTCCTAATGTATCATTCATAATATTTTATAATTACTTTATTTATCCTAACCCAATACATCAACCGATATTCTCAATCCCTACTTGTGGTTAAATATTCCACCACTAATCACTAGTGGGAACTAATTACAAAACCTCTCCTTATTCCCCACTTTCCCACACTAATAGAATGGATGAGATGGATTTAGTATATTTGAATTTAAATTTCCCACTTTTCCTCACAAAAAAAATTCAATATTCCATTTCCACTAAGAAACATGGGAATGTATCATAGTTAAATTCTATAGATAGTCATTTCACTTCCTATTCTAGCCATTTAAAGGTTTATTTCCTCCATCAATACATGGAATAAAATATATCACGTTCCATGATTCAACTATTTCCACATCTACTAAATCCCTCATACTCACCACCACTATAGTGGTAGGTATACTAAGAATAAGGATACTGAGCCCTATCTATTTCCATATATATCATCTCAAGACATTATTACATGAGGTTTTAATTCATCACTAATTCTTTAACATGAATTAAATTATCAAATAATCTTGATTCTTACTCAACTATTTCTTCTTCTATAACCTTTATTAGAGAAACTTTAACATTGAATAATAGATATGACTTATTCATCTTCCTTTTTTCTCTCCTCCTTTTCAACATTATATTGGTAGAGATTTAATTGTGATCTATAGTTCATGAATCACAACCAAAACTAAACATAATTTTCAATATAGGAAAGAGGCTCAAATATTCAAAATGATAAAAAAAATTAAATTATAGAACACAATTGTCTTGAACTAATCCTATTATTCAATGTTTTAGGACCAATTGGGGATATAATGAATGCTTAGAGGGGGTAAATCAGTGCTAGAGAGTTTTACCCCTCTCAAAATATAAAAAAATCTGAATATAAGTAAAACTTAATTTATTATTGGTTTTTTTGATTATTAATAAACTTCTATAATCCCTTTCAATTAATATCCTTATGCTTTATCAATTCCCAAAATAATTAACACCACATCCTAGTGTTTATATCTTGTAAATAACCCCAACCATGGCCCTCAAGTTCTTTGGAATCCATAAAAACAAAAATATATAACTGATCTTCTCTAGTCACTCTTCTTCTTACTCTTCTGTATATTTACTCCAAAATAATGAAAGGTAATTTTTATAATATATAATGGATTATCAACCTCTATTGAACTATGTTGATTTTTTTTCCTATCAATCTCCATAATAAGGTATATAGTAGTTTCTACCAACTGAGGACCCACATGAGCATACCCCACCATTGTTTTCCCTCATCTACATCCACTCAAATATCTCCTAGGATATATATTATATATCATTCAATATATAACATTAAAAATACACGATCTCTCTATTATATATAATAAAAAATTACATTTTAAACAATTTTTATGTTTCTTACTATTACCTTGGTTATTTTTATTCCCATTCATTCATTGTAATGATTCAGTACAATTTGAAATTTTCATTCATTTCAAAATCAATATTGAAATTTAAAAAAAACCATTGATCCATTTGAAATAAATTTCCATTAAATAAATTCCTTTTTCATTTAAAAATATGTTATGTGATGCAACCTTTATCATGCCTTTCATGATGAATTTACTCTTTCTTATTTTGAACAGTCATAATTTAACCCATCATAAATAACAATAATATAGTGTAATCACCTACCTATTCCTTACATGTACTTCTTAGTAACTCATAGCTTACAATAATTAGTTATATAATACTTTTTTGGAAATATTCTGAGTATCAACCACCCTATAATCTACACTTAATGAATATTCTAGGATTGAATTTCAAAATATTAATATGATTCCATTTTTTTAAAAAAACAATCATCATAACCAAAATACTAAGAATCATGTAGAGATTTCTTATGCCATAAATTGCATTCCTTAATTTATAGAGGCAACTAATAAGCAATAGAAGATAAAATAAACCTTTAGGGAATAATTTTTCCTAAAGAACACAATTAAAAAAATACATGTAAATGTAAAACAGTACTATTTAAATAATTTAAAACATAATTTAGTAAAAAAAACTAGATATTATATATTTATAGAAATTAAATAAGAGACATTCTAAATGTAACACTCCAAGCTTCCACTGTACGTCTCCTTTGAATAATGCAGTATCTTGCATTGTACGCAACTTGGAGTTTTAACACACAACGACCAATGAAACTTGCCATTATGAATAGTAATACCTACTTTTTCAAAGTTTATAATTTTTAATTTTCAAAATGCAGATCATTTTTTGATTTGGAATATCAAAATTATCTTAGGGTGAATTTTTTTATTTTTCTGAGAAATTTCAATTTTTGATGAATAGTGAAAAACATTGTGTTATTGTTTAAAACCAACTTTTGATTTTAAATAATTATTTATTTTATTTTAGGTTAAAATAGATAAATAATACCTATATATGTTCAATTTAATTAATTTAAGTCATTTTATAATAAGTTTAGATATATAAAATTTTATTTAACTTTTTACCGTCTTTTACCCACCCTCTTGGAGCATTTACAAATTTGCATAAAACATAATTTTACCACTTCTATGAGTTGAATTTAAAAAAAATAAAGACACAAAAAAGACATCAGTGAGTAAAATGGGGTTCAATAGGATGAAAATAATTTTTCATGAGTAATAACTTTTGACTTTTATTAACACCAGTTAAAAGTAAATAGGGTAATTAAGTGTAAAAATGATATTATAATTACTCTAACACATGTACTAATTCTATTGGATAAATTTAATTTGACCAAAAAAATATTTTTAATAAAATATGATCATTTTGGTCCACTTGGATTAGATTAGGACATTTATTATTATTTTATTTAAAGAAGAGTTTAAAGTGTTAAATTCAAATTTTAATAACTAAACCATTTTTAATACATTGTTATACATAAGATAAATTCGAATATAAATATTAATTAGAAATAGAAAAATATTTCATGCGTAATGGTATTTTATTTATAATTTTTAGACCTTAAATAATTTAATTTATTTATGACACAATGATGATGCAGTAATTACCTTATTAATGAAATATTAAAATAATTGATAATTTAAATATCCAAATAAATGTAAATTTGGACTTATGATTAATTACACTAATTTTCTAGGTTAATATGACATGTTAGGGTTTATTAAATATTTTTTTTGAAGTAATCATGCTATTATGATTTTCAAAAAAAACGAAATACTAAATAGTGTCAAAATTGACATAATTGGGTTTTTAAAAAAAATACTATATTATTAATTGATATAATATTCCTAAAAATATAAGGATCCCAAAAAAGGACTTAAATAAGGTTATATATATTAATAATGATCCACTTGGGGTTCTCTTGGCTTGTTACATTAAGTTTATTAACCATAAAATATAAAAATAAAAAGAGACATGGTAAATGTCAAACTATTTAACTAAGATTTAAATCTAAAAGATAAGGGTAATATGGTGACCTAAACCTATATAAAAACTATTGGTTGAGATTTTTTCGATCCATACCCACCTTTTACTCTAAATAAATTATTTTTTATCCATTATAAACCAAAAATTATTTTATTATGAAATAATATTTCAAGCTTTTCCTAAAGTGACCCTCACCTCTGTTATAAAAGGTTACTTCCACTTCTCTTAAATTCACATGTCCAAAGCCATTTGGCTCCGCCAACCCCTACCCAAATATCCTCTCAACTATCCTCCCTTCTACCTAGAGGCCTTACTTTGATAATAAGGCCAACCTAATGTTCCCTTTTGATCAACTCAAAAGGAAACACCCAAAGAAGAGATAATAATTTCACCACCCTCTTTCAAGTTCCTTTCTTCTCCCACTTCCTCTTTCATTGTTGTTTCCATAAAAAAAAAAAATCCAGTACCTCATGCATACTTTGATGTTTTTATAAATATGTTACAACCATATTATTTATTCTATCCATCCTATAAATGAGAAATTCACCATACGTGCATACGTACGGCTTACCGTCTGCATGTTGTGGTGTAGTTTGTTATTCAAACACTTAATTATTTGGATGGGTATAATAATGAGTATAACTGATGCAAATAATAAATATAACATGTTAATTATTCAGTATATATGATATACCATCCAATTATAAATTATTTCACCATCAATATAATGATAATGTCTCTCGTGTGTATGTATAGATTACTGTCTCCAGGAACGCGATGAGATTCATTCCCCATCATAATCATTCAAGAATAATATTCATTTAATGATTAAAATTAATGTTTATGAACATAATATCATTATATATATGAAAAAAATACATCCTATCTATAACAAACATGGCTTACATAACCAATCATATAAAGGAAAACGAATCAGTTAACACCCAAAATGATGATACTACTAAAATATTGTTAACAAAGCAATATTATAAGATCCAAAAATGATATCATATTTATATATATGATTCTTGTATAATTTAAAAACAATGTTTTAACTATTATACAGGAGGTTAAAATACCATCATCTAAGGAACATTATAATGAAATGTTTAATTCCACAATCACTTTACTTATCCGAGGTTGTTAATACGTAATTATCTACTAGGACCTCTTTATCATCCACATCTGTGTTTTCTTAAAAATGTAATGATAAACATTTTTACTATTTACTATACTATGGGTTAAATTAATTTATACCCTTATATGACCATATATGTTTTGAAAGGAATCTTTCTATCGTTTTCCAAATAAGGTACTTTATAACCTTTTCGACAAAATTAATTTCAGAATGCATTTTTTTTAGCTTATACGGTGGGTGCGGCTATTTTCTGCTATTATAACATCATCTAAGCTTCCTATATAATATTATAAGTATATTCTCAAAAAAAATCTTTCTTTTATAATTATATGACTTTTAAATGATTTCAAAACATAAAGAGATATTTCTCTAAAAAGGTTTTGATTTCATCAATGTCAACAACCTTTGATGGATCTTAAGCTTATATGAAGTTGATTTATTATGATACAAAAATTAAATATTGTATTGAAGGTTTTGTGATATTTTTTACAATCTATTTTTTATTTTTTCACCATTCATGGTTTATGGATAAATTATTGACATTCATTATGCTAGTTTTAATAAGAATGTTTATGTTATGTTTAAACATTTTCATATGAGGAATGAATTGGACTTAGTAAATGATGGGTGGAGCCTGCTATAGCTCTTCGATGCATTGGTAGGTCTCATGAGACAAACTATTGTCTTGGCACTAGGCCTTTAAAAAATCTTATTTGTAGTCTTGGCACAAGGCCTTAACTATGTGGTTATGAAGTCTGGGATTATCCATTCATTCATTATGAAATTGGATATTTATATTTCATGTGATTATTCGACTAGTAGAATATCCATGTGAATAATTAAATAGAATTATTAGATTTATATTGCCCATATTATTCAGAAGATTATTTTTAAAATGATTACGTTTTAATCTTATACATTACCTTAATTTTTTATGCTTATTTATGAAAGTTTTCAATATATTGTCATCCTTACTGAACATCTGAGCTCACCCCTTTATATATTTTATTTTTCCTAGGATGTGAAGAAATATTTTATGGTTGACCTATAGGGATAGGCTAAGGATATAATTGTGGTAAATGGGGAAAAAATTTTGTTGACGTTTTTATTTCATGATGTAATATAAAATTAATGACTGTATCTAGTATTTCCAAGGCTACTAAACTGATCAGTATTTTGGTATTTGAACCCTTGTGATCATGCCAATGTTATGTAATATTGCACCTAATCTAGGTAACTGGGGTCTTGTCATTACAGTTGGTATCAAAGGAAGTTTAGTATAAACCTTAACGCTAGATTTATAAAAACTCTGATTAGAGAACATTACCCTAAGATAGACTTTGAGGATTAGTATAGAAGAACTTCCAAGAATTTTGGTAATGTATAAATTTTGTGGGTTTTTCAAGAAATACATCCCTATATGGATACAAGCAGGTAAAGTAAGCTCGATCATAGATATACCGAGGGGTAAAACCTAAAAACACCACTTTGAGCTAGACTCGAATGGGAACTTTTGCACGACAACGGGCCTTGCTGAACCATTGGTTACGACACTCCTGGGGGAAATGCTTAAAATAATTCACATTTTGTTTATAAACCATTATGAAGTGTTTATGAGTATATACCTCCTCAAAGAAAACTTTTTTAGGATTATGGATTATATCCATAAACTGTTCAATTTATGTTAAGTGTTTTACAAGTTTGGAATTTTGCATTGTGATTCATAAACTAATCTATTGTATGTCGTTTTTTAAAAATGGAACCTAGTGGAAGGAATGGAAATAGTATCAATGCACAAAATCCATATAGGGATTTCCCTCCTACTCAATATAATTATATTACAGCTAGTGATGCAACTGGTGCTGATCAGCTAATCACCATACTAGAAAAACTCACTCAGTTTATGAATAATAACCTTACCCGTATGAAGCACCCCGATCCACAATGCGGAGGACCAATGTTAGACCGCTTCATGAGGCAATTACCACCAAAATTAAATGGGTGTAAAAACTCATTAGTATCTGAGAAATGGATAAATTCCTTAGAGAAAATATTTCATGCTTTGGGGAGTAGTGAAAGGGAAAAAGTTGTCATTGTATTTTATCTCCTCATGGGAGATGTAGATCAATGGTGGTCATTAGTCCCAAAAACAAAGGAAGATGAATAAGTATCAAACATGTAATGGAGATAGTTTAAATATATTTTCTTAGAAAAATAATTTCCTTGTGACCATCAAGCAGATATGGATAGGCAATTTCTGAGTCTGAGGCAAAAGTTGGATGAGAATGTCGCAAAGTATGAGGCTAACTTTTAAAGGTTCATAAGGCATGAAACTGATTATATACCTAACTCAAGGAGTAAAATTTATCGATTCTTTGATGCGTTAAAACCATTTCTCTGTCGAGCATTAGTCTCACAATCCTTCTCATCATACGAAGATATAGTCTCGTGATCTATCAAGACAAAAAAATAATTCCTTATGTCTTACAAATTTAAAGCAAAGAAAAAGAAAAATAGATCTTCATAACACTCTATAAAATGAAAATAATGGGGAAAAGGGGAAATTTGAATATCCATCCTGTGGTAAATATGGGAAGAAACACCCCAGTACTTTCCTAAAGGGAATGGGAGTCTATTACAAGTGTGGTGAAAAAGGCCACAAAACTCGTGATTGAAAGGGGAAGAAAGAGGTTGTCAATGTTGAATTATAAAATTGTATATAAAAGGGTCATTATGCAAATGAATTTCCTAAGATCCAAGGGAACTTACCTTAGAAAAGGACAAGGTAAAAAAGTCCAAACTTATGCGATCACTACTACTGAGGTTGAAGCTCTGAAAGACATGATGGAAGGTAATTTAATGGTTTCCTCAAGTTTAGAAAATTATTTATTTGATTCTGGATCATTGAATTCTTTCATATCTTCCAAGTTTTCTAAAAAAATAGATATTTTCTATTTTACTTAACAAATGATTTTTCAGTCAAAAACCTAAGGGAAGTATCATCACAACAATTGTTTTTGAATCAGTTCCCATTAGGGCATAAAAATGTTCTTTATCTATTGATCTCATCATCATACCTATGATTGAATTTGATATAATACTCGTAATATATTGGATTTTGGACCATGATGTGAAAAGTTATTATAAGAAGAAGGGGGATACAATTTTTTATAATGACAAGCAGTACCTTATCTTTAGAGTAGAAACGTCACCACCAGATTCTTATCTTGATCCTCCCCTAGTAACTCTACTAAATTCAATTATTGGGGAAGAATAGAATGAAATAATTATGGGTGAGAAAAATAATGTACGAATAGAATACGTACCTATAGTGCAGGAATATTTTGATTGGTTTCCATAGGATTTACCTGGACATCCGCTAGAATGAGAAATTGAGTTTTCCATTGATTTAATTCCTAGTTCAAGGAACATATCGAAGACCCCTTATATAATGGCCACTATAGAATAAGTGGAACTAATGAAACAACTATAGGAATTGAGTAATAAGGTATTTATTTTCCCAAATGTTTCTCCATGGGGAGCCCCTCTCCTTTTTGTTAAGAAGAAAGATAGATCTATGAGGTTTTGCATTGACAACAGGGAGATAAATGTTATAACAATAAAGAACAAGTATCCCCTACCTCCCATTGATGATTTGTTTGATCAACTTCTTCGATATGAATATTTTTCAAAGATTGACCTTCGATATGGATACCATCAGTTGAGTGTGAAGAAGGATGACATTCTGAAGACATCATTTTAAACCAGGTATGGGCATTAATAGTTTACAATAATGCCTTTTGGATTGACTAATGCACCCTCTATCTTCATGGATCTAATGAATAGAGTTTTCAAGTAATATCTTGATGACTTTGTAGTGGTATTTATTTACGATATCTTGGTATACTCAAAAATATACAAAGATCATGAAAATCACTTGTGAGTTATTCTAAATACTGTTAGAAGAAATTAATTATAAGGGATGTTTAGAAAGTGTGAATTCAGGCTTTAGGAGATTTCTTTTCTTGGCTATATTTTCTCTAAGGATGGAATCTTTGTGGATCCTTTAAATACCAAAGCAATCCAAGAATAGCCAGCACCGATGAGTATAACTAATGTATAATGTTTTATTGATTTAGTAGGTTATTATCGACATTTCATCCATAATTTTGCCCGGTTGGCTAACCCATTAACCAATATCACACATAAAGGGGTTAAATTTTTTTGGGAAAAAGAGTGTGGAGAATGTTTTGAAGAACTGAAGAGAATATTAGTCAATGATCCTATCTTGACTCTACCATTAGGAACGATGGGTTTTTTATTTATAATGATACTTCAAAGAAAGTAATTGGTTGTGTTCTTATGTATAATGATAGAGTTACTACCTATGCATCATGATAGCTAAAAATTCATAAGAAAAACTATCCTACTCATGATCTTTAGTTAGCAGCTGTAATATTTTCCCTGAAAATATGGAGACACTATCTCTATGGTGAAAAATGTGAGATTTATACTGATCATAAGAGTTTGGAGTATATTTTCTCACTGAAAGAAATCAACATGAGGCAAAGACAATAGCTTTAAATACTCAAGGATTAGGATTGCACTATAAAGTACAACCCGGGGAAGGAAAATAAGGTGGCAGATGCTTTCAGTAGAAAGGATCATGGATTTTATATAAGAGTTGAAAGGGATCCTATTTTCATAGATCTAGTAAAGATGGATATGGTAATAACCATGGAAGGTGAAACATCAATACTTTTTAAAATGGTTGCCAAACCATCTTTACTAGAAAAAATAAAGAGTTCTCAGAGTGATGATGAGGAGTTTCAAAGAAGATTAATGTTGTGAAGGATGGGATATTGAGTGACTTCATATATGAAGATGGAATTTTGAAATTTGGGAAGAGAGTTTTTGTTCCTAACATACCTGATCTAAAAAGGTAATTTTTGGAGGATTCTCATAGCTCTAATTTCTCTATAAACCTTATGTGCACCAAGATATATAGTGATTTGAAAAAACATTTTTTTGGGGACAATATGAAGAGGGAGATTACTGATTTGGTGTCAAGATGCATGGTTTTTCAATAAGGGAAAGCTGGAAGGAAACAGCTGGGAGGATTAATGCAGTCTCTTCACATACCTGAGTGGAAATGGGATGGTATTATGATTGACTTTTTCATAGGGATACCAAAGACTCCTAGAAGGAATGATGCAATAAGGGTCATTGTTGATCATATTACCAAGTTAGCACATTTTCTTTGTATAAGAGAAGATTTACCACTTGAACATATAGAAAGACTATATATTAATGATGTTTTAATACTTCATAGAGTACCCCTATCAATTTTTTATGATCACGATCCCGGCTTTACATCAAGATTCTGGAAAAGTTTTTAGAGGTCCTTGGATACTGAACTTTGTTTGAGCGCTGCCTACCACCCTCAAACTGATGGTCAATCATAATGAACTATTCAAACCTTAGAATAAATTTTTAGATCCTTCTCACTTGACTTTCAAGGTATGTGGGATCAATATTTACCTCTGGTATAATTTTCCTATAATAATAGCTTCCATTCAAGTATTCAGATGGTACCATATGAATCATTATACGGAAAGAGATGTCTCACACCAACTTGTTGGGATGATGTTAGTGAAAGAAAACTCGTAGGACTAGAACTTATTGACGAAACATTGGAAAAGGGGAAGTTTATCCAATCCCACATCAAATCATCCCAAAGTAGGAAAAAGCGCTATGCCGATAACCGAAGTAAGGATTTTCAATTTCAAGTAGGAGACCATGTTTTCTTGATGGTATCTCTATGGAAGGGTGTTATATGTTTTTGTAAGAAGGGTAAATTGAATCTGAGGTACATTGGAACTTTTGAAATTCTATAATGAATTGTAGTTTTAGCTTATTGTTTGACAATTCCCCAAAGCCTCTCCAAAGTTCATGATGTGTTCCATGTATCATTGTTGAGAAAATACATTCTTAACCCAATGAATTTACTCCCATATGAGGAAATTGAATTAGAACCTAATTTGTCTTATTGTGTAGATCCTATCAAAATTCTTGATACAAGAGAACAAGTTCTGAGAAACCAGAAGACTTGTTTGGTAAAAGTTCTATGGAGAAACCAAAAGATAGAAGACGCAATGAGGGAACCTGAGGAAATTAGGATGAAGAACCACCCAAATCTTTTTATGCAGTAATATTCTAGAAATTTAGAGGATGAAATTATTTTAAGGAGGGTAGAATGTAACACCCCTAGCTTTCATGGTACATTACCTTTGAATAATTCAGTAGCTTGTGTTGTACACAACATGGAGTTTTAACACACCACGACAAATGAAACTAGCCATTATGAATATTAATACCCACTTTTTAAAATTTTATAAATTTTAATCTTTAAAATGGACTTCACTTTTGGATTCGGAATATCAAAATTATCTTAGGGTGAGTTTTTGGTATTCTTCTGAGAACTTTCAATTTTTGATGAATAGTGAAAAGCACTGAGTTATTGTTTAAAACCAAATTTTTATTTAAATAATTAGTTATTTTATTTTATTTTATTTTAGGTTAAAATATATACATAAGACATATATATGTTCAATTTAATTCATTGGAGTCATTTTATAATAAGTTGAGATATATAAAATTTTATTGAACTTTTTACTGTCTTTTACCCACCTTCTAGGAGCATTTACAAAGTTGCATTAAACATACTTTTACCAATTCTTTGAACTGAATTTCAAAAATATGAGATACATGGTTGAAATCAGTAAATAAAATGTGGTTTAACAAGATGAAAATATTTTTTGGTGAATCGTAACTTTTGACTTTTATTTACCATGGTTAAAAGTAAATAGGGTAATTAAGGGTAAAAATGATATTATAATTACCCTAACACATATCCTAATTCTATTAGATAAGTTAAATTCGACCAAAAACAACCTTAGGAATAAAATATGATCCATTTGGTCCCCTTGGATTAGATTAGGACATTTGTTATTATTTTATTTAAAGAAGAGTTAAAAGTGTTAAATTCAAAGTTTAATAATTAAAACATTTTTAATATAGGGATATACAAAATATAAATTTGAATATAAATATTCATTAGAAATATAAAAAAATTTCCTAAATAATGGTATTTTATTTATAATTTTTAGACATTAAATAACTTTGTTTTTTAATGACACCATGATGATGCAGTAATTAATTTATTAATGAAATATTAAAATAATTGATATTATAAATATCCAAATAAATTTAAATTGAAACTTCTGATGAATTAGATAAATTTTATAGGTTAATATGACATTTTAGTATTGATTAAATAATTTTTTTTCTCAGTAATAATGCTTTTATGATTTTCACAAAAACCAAATACTAAATAGTATCAAAATTAACATAATTGAGTTTTTAAAACAAATACTATATTATTAATTGATATAATATTCCTAAAAATATAAGGATCACAAAAGGACTTATATAAGGTTATATATATTAATAATGAACCACTCTTTGGTCTCTAGGCTTGTTATATTATGTTTATTAACAATATAATATAAAAATAAAAAGAGACATGGTAAATGTCAAACTATTTAGCTAAGAGTTAAATCTAAAATATAAGGTTAATATGGTGACCTAAACCTGTCTAAAACCTATTGGATGAGATATATTCAACCCATCCCCACCTTAGACTCTAAATAAATTATTTTGGATCCATTATAAATCGAAACGTATTTTATTAAAAAATAATATTTCAACCTTTTCTTAAAGTGACCCTCACTTCTCTTATAAAAGGGTTCTTCCCATTCTCATAAATTCACACCTCCAAAGCCATTTGGATCGACCAAACTCTGACCAAATATCCCCTAAAATATCCTACCTTATACCTATAGGCCTTAATTTGATCATAAATCCAACCTAAGTATCCCTTTTGATCAACACAAAAGAAAACAACTGAAGAAGAGGTAATAATTTCACCACCCTCTTTCAAGTTCTTTTCTTCTTCCACTTCCTCTTTCTTTGTTGTTTCCATAACAAAATAATAAATCTATAACTTTCAACATACTGTGATGTTATTATAAATATGGTTCAACCATATTTTTTGTTCTATCAATCCTATAAATGACAAAGTCACCATACGTGTGTACGTACGGCTTATCGTCTCCACGTCGTGGTGTAGTTTGTTATTCAAACACTTAATTTTTTGGATGGGTATAATAATGAGTATAAATGATGTAAATAATAAATATAAAATTTTATGATTTTGTATATATGATATACCATCCAATAATATATGATTTTTCCATCAATATAATGATATTGTCACTCATGCGTACGTACGGATTACCGTCTCCACGAACGCGATGAGATTTATTCCCTATCGTAATAATTCAAGAATAATTTTCATTTTATGATTAAAAATAATTTTTATGAACATAATATCATTCTGTATATGAATCAAATACATCTTATCCATAACAAACATGGCTTACGTAACCAAGCATATAAAGTAAAATGAATCAGTTAACACCCGAAATGATGATACTACTAAAATATTTTTAACAAAGAAATATTATAAGATCCTATATGATATCATTTTTATGTATATGATTCTTGTATAATTTAATAACAATGTTTAAAATATTATACAAGAGGTTAACATTCCATCAACTAAGTTAAAGTACAAAGTAAGGGTTAATTCTACAACCTCTTTACTTATCTAAGGTTGTTAATACGTAAGTATCTACAGGGACCTCTTTATCATCCACATCTAGGGTTTATTAGAAACGTAATTAAAAACATTTTTAGTATTTACTAGACTGTGGGTTAAAGTATTTTATACCTTTATTTGACCATATATTTTTTAAAGGAATCTTTCCATCTTTTTCCAAACAAGGTACTTTATGACCTTTTGGACAAAATTAAGGTAAGAATGTCTTTTTTTTAACTTATATGGCTGGTGAGACTATTTTTCACCGTTATAACATCGTCAAAGATTCCCATACAATATTATAAGAATATTTTCAAAATAAATGTTTTCTTTTATAATTATATGACTTTTAAATGATTCCAAAATAGAAAGAGATATTTCTTTAAAAAAAAGTTTTCATTTCATCTATATCAACATCCTTTGATGGTTCTTAAGCTTGTTTGAAGTTGATTTGTTATGATACAAAACTTCCATATTTTATTGAATGTTTTGAGATATATTTGACAGTGTATGTGTTATTTTTACACCATTCATGGTTTATGGACCAAGTATTGACATTCCATATGCTATTTTTAATATGAATGTTTATGTTATGTTTAAACCTTTTCATATGAGGAATGCATTGGACTTAGTAAGTGACAGGTGGAGCCCGTTATAGCTCCTCGATGCATCGGTATGTCTCATGAGACAAACTAGTGTCTTGGAACAAGGCCTTGGAAAAATATTATTTGTATTCTTGGCACAAGGCCATGACTATGTTGTTATGAATTCTAGCATTATGTATTCCATCATTTTGAAATTAGCTATTGATATTTCATGTGATTATTCAACTAGTAGAATATATATGTGAATAAGTAAATAGAAATATTTGATTTATATTGGACATATTATGTAGAAGTTTATGTTTAAAAGGCTTAGGTTTTAGTCATGTACATTGCCTTAATTTTTTATGCTTATTTATGAAATTTTTTGCTATATTGTTATCCTTACTGAGAATCTGAGCTCACCCATTTCAATTTTTTATTTTTCCCAGGATGTGATGAAATATTTTATGGTTGAACTACAGGGATAGGCTAAGGATATAAGTGTGGTCAATGGGGAAAAAATGTTGTTAATGTTTTTATTTTATGATGTAATGTAAAACTTATGAATGTATCTAGTACTTCCAGGGTTACTAAATTGATCGATATTTTGGGATTTGATCCCGTGTGATCATGATAATATAATGCAATAATGCACCAACTTTGGGTAACTAGGGTCAGGATATTACACTAAAATAAAACCATGTGCTCAAAACTCTATATTAAAACAATTTTCTATATATCTATGGTGTATTTAGAGATCTACACTAAAAAAACCAATTCATTCCCTTACATACAATATGTCTAAGTCAATATGTCCACCAATGATAACATATAGTGGTGAGTATAAACTCAGTTGGATTTCCCTAAGGTGCATAATATAGATTCATGCATGATAAATTCTAAATATAGTTCCAAGCCATAATGAAAATCAAAACATTTTAAAAACCAATTTATTTTTCCAAATAATCAAAAAAAAATTAAAGAACCAACATGGAATCTCAAATCCAAATGTCATAGTTCTTTTGGAATGTAACAAATCAAAACCATTGATTTAAAAAAACATAAAGCATGTTTTTCTACAGAAACATTATTCTACACCTCCATTATCTTGAAATTATATGAAAACAACCATTTTTAATAGTTAAGGTAAAATACCTATATTACAATACTAAAGTAAAATCACTATTTTTAAATTTCAATAGACAATATTTTTTTTCAAAAAAATTCTTATGTTTGGGTATTCCCATGAATAGTCCAATTAAAATTTAATATTTTCTAAAAATTTACCAATACCAAGATTTACCATGTTATGAATACTCATTCATACTTCTAAACTCAAACCATAGTGATTGTATCCATTTGACCTTAATTATCCCAATTTCCACCTTACTTAACACGCACTCTATAATCCATTTCATCACTATGTATGAAACTAAGGTGTTTTGAAAATAATACCTCACTAACTCCACTTTACACATGAACAAAAACAATGTGTGATAAATCCAATGAGTCACAAAAAAACAACTTTGATTCAAATTCATAATAAATGAAAATAAATTCAAAATATTCAAAATTATAAAACTAAGAAAAATAAATTGAAAATATCCAATTTTCAAATCTGAATTCCATTCTAAATCAACATTGGAATTAAGGACGAACTTAGGAGCTTGACTATTTTATACCGAGTGATACTTGGACTCCTCAAGCTGTTCTAAGGATGGTCTCAGAGGGAAGTTGATAAAATATTACATGGGTGGTACTTGGTCTCCCTTAGTGGACCACCATGTTTGTACTCAAATGGGAAATATGTTATACCACACCTAGATCGATACAATGATTCCCATGAGGGGTTCTTAATATGGGCTTGTAAGGTGCTTGGTTCATGATACAACAAGACTGATATATGGATTCCAAATTTGGAATGCCAATGATAGTCTCAGGTTCTCAAATGGTTATTTAATGAAATGATTTATAAGATGCATCTTACAAGACAAACAATAATCATGGACTTGGTCAATGAATTATACCTTATTGATGGGCAGTTTAGGCATCTTTTGATCACATATCTATATAGGGGATGTTGGGACACGTTTTGGGTCTCAAGACTTACTTATCAAATGACATTAATTAATTAAATAGACTTTATTATAAATTGATATAGGACTGAATATTTATTTTGATACATTCCAACTTGGCCGAATCATGTAGGAGAGGACAGGTGTCCATGGGAACCCAAACCTTTATGAGTTTTTTAATATTAGTACTTCCTTATATATTCAACTACTGCATGCACACTATTTTTGTTATATATTCACTAGATATATGTCACTAGAACTTTGGTTTATTACCTTATATAATTGTATCTTACACTTTGTTTACAGAGCTGATGATACATGAAAAAACTATATGATTGATGGTATGGATAATGGAAAGTGTCCTATTACATATTCTTGATTTCTATTTAGGAGTAGGGGACCATGGCACCAAGCTGAGGCTCATGATGCCAATTGGATTTTTTTGGTCCTTTTCGGTTTTTTTACATGTATTGTACATATTCCATGTATACCATTTTTAATCATTTTTTTGAGACATGACATGTACCATCATCATATGTATATGGGATTACTTCTGGATTTATTTTTTATTCTTATCATTTTTCTATTATCTAATTAATATAATGCTTCAACTACTTGACAATTATTTTATTATTTTCTGTTACACATTTTTAATGAGTGTATAATCACCCCATAAACACACCCTAGGCCCTCACTGAAAGTCAATGGCCTCTAGAATTTGAGAAGATTCACTTTTGTCTATATGCTCAACCGATCCTAGGGAACATTTTAATAGAATCTAGGTCTAGGACATTACAAAGTGATATCATATATAATTTTCTTTTTTAGTTTATTATTTGGTGACAATATAAAGGGATAATAAGGAAATTAAATTAGGAAATGAATTGTGTCAGGGCTTAGCGAACCCACACACAATAAAACACCAAATTGCCAGGAATGAAATTTTTGTTCTTTGGATTTTTCCTATTACAGTTTATTTGATTCCACCAATGGGTGGTGAAATTAAATTTTGATGTTATTATTGATATGATTGTGGTTTAAATTTTATTTCAACTTAGTGAGACGAGGGCATTACATCTAATGCATCATTTTGGGCACTTTATAGGAATCACAAGCTAGGCATTATGTCATTCCACATAGGATGCATTATATGATTGCATGTTGTTTTGATAGGTGTCGTGATAGATATATCTATTATGTGATAAATATTTCATGTAGGGAATTGGAAAACATGGTTGGTACTTAGAGTACCAATCATAACCTAAGTAGTGCCTCCTATATTAGAAAACATTAGACATCCTAAGAAGAAAATTATGGCACACTGAGTCATGGACCATGACCTTCATGGACTGAAACATGTTATTTTGTGGATTAGGTGGACCCCATATTTTGGTTTATAACTAGTATGGATCCTTATGGATCAGAATTTGGTGAACCACCTAGTTCAACCATTAAAAATCAATTGTTATAAAATCAAATTTGGATGAGAAATAAATATGAAAAAAATGGAGACTTAAATTGTTCAGAGAATATAAATAAACCCAGAACTGACCATAGTAGTGTGAAGTAGGTAGTATATCTTACTTATATATCATCTGTACGATGCACATGCCTAACTCTAAGAGTAGGAATAGGGTTATGTTCCTTATATAGGAAGTCTTTTACCAATAATATTTCAGTATCTATGATTTTTAGCTACAAACAATGATAAAAAATTTATTAAGGTGTGTGGTAAGCATTTGTATTGGCATGCCACCATGATGACCTCCAGTGGTATTCTAGGAGGGTGGCGACAACCACACTCTAGAGGTGGTGGTCCATGGGCTACTAGTTGATCCTCCCTTAGATCCAATTGTGGCAATAGCAGTACTAAAAGACAAAGGTGTTGAGGAACTGTCCTGTGAAGGCTTTATGTGATTCTTACAGACCATTTAGTGTGCACCATGACCTACCCTGACTATGGTAGAGTTGATGTGTCAGTTCCAGATACAGAAACTGCCCATATTTTCAGGGGATGGGGGACCATCGGCTGTGTAATCATGGCTAGAGGCCATGCTATAGATTTTCAAGTATTTTGATATGCCTCATGAGAGTATGGTAAGGATAACTATGTATATATTGTTTTATTCTTCCAAGAAATGATGGGAATAAATTACTCACAAAGATCTCATCAAGAGATAACATCGAGGGATTTTCATTCATCCTTCTATGATTACTTATATCCTAAGAAATTTAGGTCCAATATAGTATGAGAGTTCATGCACTTAGAATAGGGGGTGTTACCAATTTTGGATTATTATGATTATTTTATAAACCTCTGGTGCTTCATAGATGATTTTATGGGTGATGAGTTATCAAAATCCAGATGATTCCTGGAAGGAATCAAATACAAAATCTGATCACAGGTGAATGTCATTTGGCTTACTACCATTTCTAGAATATTGAATCTGGGACATATCATAGAGAATAACTTGGGATAGGATTGTGATGAAATTCAGGGCAATTTAGTAACTACATTCAGCGCTACATCATCCAGTAATATGAAGCATTGTCTGGAGCATCAATGTAGTGGTATTAGTTTCTAGATCACATACTCATATAGCAAGGTGAGGTACCAACAGTGTGGTAGAAAAGGGGATACAAGGCCTCATTGTATGAGGTACCTAGTTGAGTGTCGGTTGAGTGGAAAGATAATCCATCTAAAACAAATTTTCATAATTTTTTATACAAAATCGAGTGAGAGAGGGTATGCACCAACTCCACAAGTAGGTGTGCGATCAGCAGCTTCTCGTCAGGTAGGTAGCTGGAGTAAGTCTGGATGATTAGTCTAAGGAGGTGGTCATGTCCATGGTTGTCTGACCTCATATTTGCAGTGAAAAAAATAGTGGATCTTCTCAGGGTATCTTAGAAGTATCATAGGGTTGTGAATTAGGCCAGATATACGTAGTGAAACTGAACCCTATGGATTAGAAAACCAGACCTCCTAATGTGAAAGGTATTATTCTAGTAGCCTCTACTTTAGCATCATCCCTTTTTTATACAGTCTCTTCTCATGGTTTTATATCTATACCCATTTTGGATAGCCATGGACTCATTTTTCAGGGTTTTGATGGAATTATGACACTTGATACTTCTTTGGGGATTATGATGGAGCATGTACATCAATGTAGGGATTTCCCCCCTTAATATTGGGGGTTTCACTTCATATGGATCCTCTTTATCCTCAAAATGATAGGTTTTTACATCACTCTCAAGATGGACTGGTGGGTTACATTTCATGATTTTGTTTATTTATATCATATAAGGGTGACTTTCATATCACTAAAGGGTGGAGATTCTATTCACATGGATGAATGGGATGTCTAGGAAAGCTGATATGGACCCAAACATCATGGTTTGAGTTGGATGAAATCCTAGATTGTGAGTTTATATCCGGATGATCAGGTAACACTTCAGGTAGATTTCCCTTTAGTGGTTGACCATTTTTAGGAAGTTTTCTCGAACAATATTTCAGGATTACATACAATGATAGAGGTCGATTTATCTATCAATAGAGTTCTAGGAGATGCACCAGTATCCATTTTTACTTAAAATTTGGATAATACTGAGATGTAGGACCTCAAGAGGTAGTTGGTGGATTTATAAGAAAATGGGCTTATACGAACCAGTACCTCTCTGGGGGGGTCACTATTTCTATTTGCAAAAAATCTAGATAGAACTCTTAGGATATGAATGGATTACTAAAATTTGAATCAATTTACATTTAAGAAATCGAATCCTATTCCACATATAGATAATCTAATCAATCGGCTCCAATGATCTCAAGTATTCTCAAAAATTTAAATGAGATCCAGTTATCATCAGGTGGATTTTATACCATCAGATATAACCCACACACATTTTTATAATAGGTATGGTCTATACAAGTATTTGGTAATATCATACAGTCTTACAAATGTACTAACAGTTTTCATGGATCTGATGAACTGATTTTTCCTTTGTTATCTAAATTTTTTATCATAGTTTTCATGGATGACATCTTGGTGTATTCTTATAATCGAACAGACCATTCCAAACATCTTGTGATCATATTCAATACACTAATAGAACATCATTTATATGATAAGAACATAAAGTGACACTTATAGATGGATCAAATTGAATTCCTAAGAGGATCCCAATAATGTCTACGAGGTACAGAGTTTCTAGAGGCTAGATTATTATTAAATCCATTTCATACAGGACTTCTCATGCCTAGAATCACCGCTTACAAGCTTGAAAAGGAAAGGTTGGATGTTTTTATGGTTAGAAGAATGTGACTTGGCATTTCAAGAGCTGGAGAATTATTTACTTACGTTTCGATACTAGTTTTTCTAGAGCCGAGAAATAGTTACATGGTTTACTATGATGAATCTTATATCAGGGTAGGAGAAGTCCATATTTATAGATATGGAGTCATAGAATATGGATCTTAGAAGTCGAGTCCATATGAGAGGAATTACCTAATTCAAAATCATGAGTTATCTACAGTTGTTCACGCATTACATTGTTGTGAGCATTACTTACGTGGAGATCATTTTGTGTTATTCGTGGACAAAAATATAATCACATACATATTTATATTACATGATATAAATCCAAGATAGTGAGGGTGGGTTGATTACCTACATTATTCTGACTTCAATAATGACTAAATTCCTATTAAATGAAACACATAGGATAATTCACTAAGTATTAGGACTCAGATACAGGTAGTTTAGCAAGCCAATAGTGAGTGGAAGCTTATGATTTTTTTCACTCTGATGCACTTGGAGGTGCAAGATTTTTAGGGATAGACATGTTTATCATCCTTATCCATTACCTCTACCCTTATGGATAGAGTGAGGATAATGTAATTATCGGATTATGAGGGCCTAGTCTTATGGTAGAGTGTGGAAGATAAGGGCCCTCCTCTTGGTTGGACCGTAGGATAGGATGATATTTTATGAGTACATGGACACATATGGTTTCAACAGACATGAAAAAGGAGCTAAAGTGAGACTTTCATGGTTAAACATGGGAAGTTCACCCTAGAATCATAAAAATGTATCAGTATTTACATCCCCAATATTGGTGACCAGGTATGAAAAGGGATATAGTTGGGTTTGTCATGAGATGTTCCACCTATCAACGAGTGGAGGTGGAACACCAGCGACCATTCAAACTTTTATAGTAGATGCCCATTACCAAGTGTAAATGGAATGGCATTGTGATGGATTTCTTGACTGGTTTACCGAGGTCGTCTTGAGGTAATGATGTCATATGGTTTTTTGTTGATAGGATCACAAAGGTTGCTTATTTCCTACCTATTAAGAAGAATTTTTTAGTATATGAGCTTTGTAGGTTGTATATCAATGAGATAGTATGACTTCATGGGGTCCCCCATAATATTTTTTTAGATAGGGATTCTTAGTTTACTTCACAATTCTGGAAAGTTCTACAGAGGGAATTAGGTACACCTGTGATTTTGGCCACAACATACCACCCTCAGACTAATGGGAAGTGAGAATGCAAGATACAAGTGCTTGAGGACATGATGCAAGCATGCATCCCAGATTTTGGGAGCTATTGGGAGTGGTATATACCCCTAGTTTAATTCACCTATAATAATAGATTTCAAGAAACTATAAAAATGGTGTATTATGAGGATTTTTTTGGGGTGCACAGCCATGCGTGCATGTTTTTAGTTTTTTAAAAGTGGTTGAGACATGGTTTCTGCATGGTTAGTCCAACCATGTATAAAAATAGAGTGGGTTATCCCTTTCCTACAAAAAAGGGTGAACATTTGGTGCATTGTTTGGATAATCATGCAGCCAAACCATGTGACCCAAGATTTGTAGTGAATTTACCATATTTCTCTAATTTAATCCTTTATTGAAAACCCTAATTTCCTATTTATCCTATAGATAGTATCCTCTAAATTTTGGATCTCACATTGATTTTGAAACTAGGATTTGTGTTATCTTCTCCAACCAAACTCAGATTCAAGAGTTGTTTATCTCATTGGATCTATTCCGGTAAGATATGCATTCCTTTTATGTGATTCCTTGTTTTATTTTGTATCAGATGTTCTCTTTAGGTGTAAACTAATATGCCCTATTTATAGGTTCTTTGTCTATTATTCAATTTTCCCCTGATCTAAGTTGAATCAAGAGATGAATCTAGATGAGTTATCCACTACACACCTACTATAGTTGGTCTCCTAATATTCCTTCAAATTTTAAGTTTTTATATATATGTTGTTGTTCTGCATACCCAATTCACAAATTAACTCCCTTGAAATGAAATTTAATCCATGAATTGAATTCATAGATGTAACCTACTTAATTAATAGAACCTATTGATAATTGTATACATGTTAATAACCTATAATTGTAACACTTCCTTGGGGTGTGTTGTTTGGTTAATTAAACCAACAAGGGTGGCTGGATTTTAGATAACTTTTTTGGGTTCATTTTCCCCTTTCCTTGGGATGTTCAATAATGATTTTTCAATTTCATTGTAATTGAATCATAATTTGAATTGTGATATGAATTGTAAAATGAATTTATATTGAAAATGGAATGGAATACATGTTCCTAGAATCATACCTTGTAATTTCTTGATTAAGAATGATGATTCATCTTATAATTAAATTCTAGTGTGAGTTGATTAAGATAAAATCCTTATAATATTATCCAAAACTTAATCCACATTTTGAGTTGAGATTGGATTAAATTGATGGTGTTGATAACCTTTAATTTTATTACATGATATTGATTGAATGAATGTTTGTTATATTCCTTAGGTGACACATAAGCTCATATATGAACACCATGGATGGACTCACTTGGATTTTGCTTTGTTTATGGCTGAGTGAAACTAGGACTCCCGAGTGGACTTCCAAGGATGGAATTGGGGGCATGAATATTTTATGCCAAGTAATACTTGGAATCTTTATGGTTTTACAAGGATGAACTCAGAGGGAATTTGATCACATATGTAATGGGAGACACTTGGTCCACCTTAGTGGACATCAAAGGAAGGACTCGAATGAAAATGATGTTATACCAAACCCAGAGTGATACCAAGATTCCTACGAGGAATGCCTAGAATGGTCTTGTAAGGTAATTGGTTCCTAATACACCTGGGTTGATACCTGGATTCCAAATTATGAATACAAAGGACATGCATAGGTTCTTAAATGGTCGATTAATGAAATGATTTATATGACATGTCAACCAATCCAAAGAACAATATGGGATTTGGTAAATGACTTATACCTTAGTGATGGCCAGTTTAGGCATGTTCTGATCAAATATCTGTATGGGGAAATTTCAGCCACGTTCTAGGTCTTGAGAATTACTTATCAAAGGAGATTGATTGATTAAATGAACTTTATTATAAAATGAGATAGGGATGACTATTTATTTAGGGACATTTTAGCTAGGTCAAAGAAGGTAGTAGAGAATGGGATCACTTGAGCCTCATCCCAGTGGGTGAGGACTCCTTAAGTGCATTGAGGCCACCCGAGATCAAATCCAGGTAGAGGAATAATTTTCTAAGAGATTTTAGCAGTACTATAGCAGTACTATAGCAGGTACTGTAGCGGAACTATAGAGGAACTATAGTATGTACTGTTTGGCACTATAGTAGTTAGGAATAGTCCCCCATTTGGTACGTCAGGCAACCGATTTGGTCCCTGATTCCTTTAAGGCTTCAAGCCACTCAGGCCTTCAAGTCAGTAAGGCTTTCAGGCCCCCTCAAGGCCTTTGGACCACCATAAGGCCTTCGGTCCACCTTAAGTGCAGATGAAAACTAGACAACCTAAAAGAAACAAGTTCTAGAAGGAGAATGAGCAAGGGGCGTTCATCATTGTACAAGCTAAGGGGATTGTAAGAATGAGAGGGTATGGAACCTACCATCGAGACAAGCCTGTCAATGCATAGGAAAGCATAGCTGAACATCCATGTGAAGGTGGAGAGATGATTTCACGATAAAGATGCTGGGGAGGAGTAGTTCCAAGTAGTTAGTCTGGGTTGTATGTAATGTTTCAAGCCTACGGGCAATAAATTCCTCCAAAGCCTATGGGCCATGTAATAATTATTCTTATAGGCCTAGTAAGGGTTCCACCTCACCCCTTGAAAGGTGGATTATCAAAAATCAATAAAAAATAAAGGCCTTCATGCCATTAGAGGAGAGAATGGTATTCCATGGGAAGTATGAGTTGTTTACATTCAATAAATCCCTACATATTCTATTATTTCTTAAACACTATAGTCATTATATATTCACTAACTGGATGGAACTAGACCATTGGGTGTTTCTTATTAGGATTTCATATCACACCATGTTTGTTCTATCGATGGTAATAGAAAATACTATATGATTGTAGGTATGGATAAGGTAAAGTGCCTTAATATAAGTTCTTGATTTCTTCTTAGGAGTAGGGGAGCATGGGACTGAACTAAGGATCATTATCCCTACTAGAATACCTTAGGTCTTTTTTGGTATATTTGTTACTTGTATTATATGTCTTCCATGTATACCTATTTTTTCCATTTTTTAGACATGTGACATGTAACATCATTATCTATATATATGAGACTAATTCTGGAATTATTTATTTATTACTACAACTTTTCTATTGGATTATTATTATAATGCTTTTGATACTTGAATTTTATTGTATTCAGTTGTGTTACACTCTGGTAATAAGTTCATATTCTCCCAACATACACACCACATGCCCTCCTTTCTAGTCAAAATCCACTAGTGTTTAGGTGGATGCATTTGAGGTCATGTGGCCAACTAGGCTTGGGGCACCTTTTAGTGGCATCCAAGTTTGAGAAGTCACATACTATCTATACATTCCATGATTTATAGCTTATAGATACACAAAATGTGGCCAAGGGGTGCATGAAATGTGATATTTTTCTCTTCCGAAAACCCTAAGCATAGATTCCCCATAGCTACATGGCATGTGGGTTGGAATCACACATCATGTGCTTATGACTTCGAGCACATACTATATAGTTCTCCTATAACTATTCCACCATCACCATTCTTGTATTATTCAGTCCAAAAATATTCCAAAAACATATTCAAATGATTTTATGACACAGAAATTGAATTTATGGTGGGTATATCAAAATAAACACAATTTAAATTTATTTACACACAACACCCCCCTGACTCGACACACTGCTACACCAGAGAACACATGTTGGTTTTCCTTTTTGGGGTTATGTAATTATTATCCATCAATACTACATACCACATTACTCACTTCCACATACAAAATACATAGATCACAATACCCGGCTCTTGGTCACTAGTTGGTTCAGTCCCCATTCATCAAACCACCAACAATATTGATGTTCGACGATTAAATTGAAAAGAAATAGAGAAAGAAATAGCAGAGAAATGAGGGATTGATTTCTATAATGATCACTTGATCACCAAACTTGTGTGTAAGTTTCCAATAATAATAAATAAAAGTAAATTGGTGAAAAAATAAATAATTTTATGCTAAAATAGAAATAGGTACGTTTGTAGGGGCATATGGTTGGGATGAAAATTCCAAAACCAAGATTCCATGCTCAAAATCACAAAGAACATAGTGAGACATAAATAAAAAAATCCATAACTCATGACAAAAGATTTGTTTCTTCAGTCCATCATTTATTCCGTTGTTATGTTCATCATCATCACATTCATCGGTTTTATCATAGACAAGGTCACATTCACCTGATTCGAGATCAATTCTACCATGATTTATTCTCTCCACCCTCTCTCTCTCTATAGATTTTATGTCAAAAACAAAAAATATTATCCCCTAGTATACATTATAATATGGATTTTATATGGTGATTTTAGGGTTCTCACCACCAAAAAAACATACAAAATTAAAAATTATTAATTAAACAATACTCGTAATAGTTATTCCTAAGGGTCTCAAGTAAAAAAGTTAAATTACAGTTTCCCTAGGGTAAATCTTACATTACGGATATAACCACAATGTCAGTTTTCTCATATGGTAATCATTTTTTATGATATAAGTGATTCATCAAAAATTATTATGCATGGACTAATAATAATGTGTATCTTTTTTAATTTTATTTTTAAGTCTCTATAATTCTTAGATATCCAAAACAACTCAATGATCAACCTCAAAAATATTATAGAAATATTAAAAAGTTTTGAAATAAAAATTTCTATATTTTCAAGATGTCCCAATCCATGCTCACGATATAAATATATATTTAACTAATAAATACTAAAAATCCCTCAAAATTACACAAACATTGAAATTAACTAATTCTTATTATGAGGGTAAAAATTTCACCATGTGATAAATAATAAAATCATAAAAAAAATACAAGTTTTCATGCTAGGCTAAATTTACTATTTTACCCTCAGGGTGGTCCCAAGACATCGAAACCTTAAAATTAAGTTTTTTTTATAAAAACCCATTTCACTACAATGGTGACATTTAAATAAGGTTTTTTTTAAACTTATGTATTCTTTATGGTTGTTGAATTTGTTAAATTTCAACACCAATTGTCTTCTAGTTGAAAGAATATATTACATACCAACGTAAGATCACTTCTTTTATCGACTTTATTATATAACTCAAAGCTTCTTCAAATATTATATCTTATAAAATCCTTAACTTCGGGACTTTTTGTCTTCACTGCCTCATGTAATTACAAAATCCACATTGTGTAACTTCTAGAATAACATATTATCAATCATTAATGTAAACCACTTCAAAAATAATGTTTTAAGGGTTCTATCTTAGATATTCCTATATCCTTAGTTATTCTTTTGTAAGTATCATCATAATATTGTAACTTTCATATAAAAATTCCTCAAATTTAAATCCCCCATCATCATTCATGTGTAGTTATTCTATGAAAATTAGTTTTATATGCTTTATAAACACATGGATAGATTCTAAAAACATCATAACAAACATGTATTTCATATTTCTCTTAATTAAACTTCAACACTTTTTATAAGTTCACACTTAATTATAGTTCAACAATCATCATATTTAACTACCTCATGAAATATTCATCTTCACATGATAATATCATTAGATTCATTTTCAATATATACTCACCTTTATTGATATGGGAAACGTGTCATCATCCTCATCCAAATTAATCATCAAGAATTACAATCTCTTATAGTGTTACCTTTTGAATGTAGATTAGGACTCTCCCTGTATTTATGAGTGTTAATGTTTGAAACACCTAATACATTTTGACTAAATTGTTCTATATTTTACATTACTTTCTCATCTAATATAACCCCAAGGGAGACTCACTGTATTTCTTTACTTTATTCTTATTTATTTTTTTGCAATTATAATTTCAGATATAACTGAATCAAACATAGTAGGTGTAAAATATCACTCATCATCATAGTGGAATATTATATTATAACATCCATATAATATCTCAATATATTAGAATATTTTATATGTAGGTATATTTACCTACCTCTATGAAATTTTCTTAAATTTAGTAAGATTTTTTTACATCAGTTTTTCTACCATTCAGTATAAAAATTATTTATATTTAAATAATTGAAAATTTATACCAAAAGTAATTGTTAATTTGTTTGAACATGTCACAAAACAAAAAATATCCAGTAATTATTTATTTCTTCTATTTTTGGTAATATTTTTTCTTTTAACACCAATTTTTCTAAGTCACACATCCTTCCTTTTGGATAGCTTGTGGAGAACTCCTATTCTTATATGTGTTCACATATAACTTTTTTAAAGTGGTGAATTTATCAAAATATTTATCCACCCACTTTATCTCATAATTTAAACTGAAATATGAACTAATAAAAGAAAAAAAATAGTGCAAACATAATTTTTAGAACCAACGGTTACATTTTTTGGTGTGCTTGAATTATATTTATATTTCTATAATTTTAACCTCTTCTTAAAATTAGTTTTTTTCTTCCTAAAAGTATAATTTTTTTATAAACTTTCATGGAATAATTTCTTATTTTACCATGTTGGGAAGCTTCGGGTTGAAACTCTTTTAGATTTCATATATTAATTTTAAATTCTAAAAACCAATATGTGGAGGGTATTTTTCATAAACTCCAACGAACTAATACTCTCTTATTAACCTTTAATAATCTTCTCGAATTGATGTTCATGTAATTTATTCAATTTTAGTGGAGAATTATTGTACTCATTTTCTCTATTGGAGTTGACATCTAACTAAGAGTTCATAAAATCAATGATATCTTTATAATATTCTTCCAGTGAAAGTATCTTCCCCACAAAGTTTTACTAATCTTAACTTTTCCATTATTTTATATTTTTAATGTTTCATTGTCCAAGGAATAAATTTACTTACAAATTAATAAGGTTTGTTCCTTTTCTTAAAAACATTGGGTGATAGTGTTTTACTTTTTAAAATTTTTAGCTAATGTTTTTCGATACCATCCTCTTCCATATATTCTTGGGGTTTTCATTACATTTTCCTTTCATAAATGAAAATATATAGTTTAAAACTTTAATGAGAAATTTTTTAAAGTAACCTTTAACTTAAATGTAGAGTTATTAAATTAATTCAATAAACTCATTCAATACATAGACTTTGGTTCCTAAACAAGATGCTTCTGGAGGAACATTCTCAAAAGATTTATCAGAAAAATTAAAACTTTCATTTATCTTATGTAGTGATATATCCACTTCATTCTATTTTAGAGAATATGACTTAGTTAACTTATTATACACTCTTTTATTCTATTTTTCATGATTTTTATAGAAACATATATATTGGTATTAACAAGAATAACTTATTTATTCTTTGACTGAGACAACTCAATAAATTCTTCTAATCGTCACTTAATATAAAGAAGTTGAAAACCTATAGGAGAAAAAATATATATTCAATCACATGAAACCTTTATTCTATATCATAGTAATTGAATTTCCTTATATATCATGCAATCTCACTGAGAGGGGGTGAATTAGTGCAAAAAAGTTATCAAATTCTTATAAATTATTATTTTATCCTATTTTTTAGTCTAATTGAACCTATGCACCAGTTAGGATGAATGGATCTCATATTTTCAACAATAAATTAAAACTTCATACAAGAAGAAAAAGTAAATAGAGCATAAAACACATTATTTTTAATAAGGTTCAATCTCAATGTGGGTGCATACTCTTTCCATTGTTTGGGTTTATTCTAAGACATTGATATCCACTATATTATTCATGTGAATAAAAATAGCTTATGACTCTAAAATCCTTTTCCATATCCTTATAGGTTCATTATATTAGTTCCTTCTAGTTTCACAGTCTCGTAACTATTTATTTATATGGGATCACACTAGTTTACAATGGTAACTCAATAAGAAGAGATTATGATCAATTTTGTTTAGGTTTATTTTTCGCTTTACATTGTTTCACAAGAAATGATTATATTTCTCTAATATTTCACAATAATCTATATTTTTATGTGATCTCCTCTTCATGAACTAATCATTTTTACCTTATACAAGATCATAATGGTTCTCTTTCTCACTTATTTAAGTGATTCAACATTGGGGTCGTATATGTGATCAAATATTCAACTTTCTCACTATATTCTAGAATATCTATTTTCAAAACATGTTCTTGTTCAAGTACATTAATTTGATAAATTTACAAGTTTAATAGTGTATAGTGGTCCTGATTACTAACATTAGGTTTATTAACATTTTTAATCCTCTCATGGATACTTCATAACTTCTAGTTCTAGATCCAGAAAAATTTCAACCTTGATGATCTATAAAACTTTTTGGCTGGATTATCCTTTTATCACTCTATTTCTACCTATCATCACTGATCCAAGAATGAGTTTACCATTTATATAATAAAACATAATCTAATAAATTTGGGGAACATGGGAACCATAATTTTTATTTAATGTTCATTAAAATATTTATTTAAACACCTTTTATGCCTCCCAAAATATCATAGTTTGACTTTGTCAAAGAATCTAAATAACTCAATTTCTACTATATTCAAGATTCCAAAAATATTATATAGAATCATGACTTAAACTTCATTATTTTTTGTGTTATGAATTCTATATTAGCATCTCTGCATTAACATTGAATTTACATAAATTTAATATGAAATATCTTATAGATTTAGCAACTTCTAGTTCTCTAACTTCTATATACTTAAGAGTGTTTTGAAATAAAATTCTTTATATTTTTAATATAATTTCAAAATTATCCTTTTCATTACTCAATAATCTAAATCCCTTGTATCTTCAAACTAATTCTGACACAGCACGCATGCTTCTTATATTCTTCTTATAAAGCTCCAGCACATTGTTCAAACTTAGGATCATGGAGTCTCGCCTTCCTGCTAAGCTTATGAACTTCTTAACTTACAATCATTTTAATCTTATGATATATTCAACTTTAAAACATAAAAAATCCTCAGGTTCCATTATCTCCAACCTCCAACCATCTAGAATTAGGAAAATTTCCATCTTTAAATAACTTTCAGACTTAACTCAAAATCTATCACCTACAACTCTGAATTTCGTAGAGGTATTCTTTCAAATTAGTTAATCCTATATATGTTTCTTATACTACTAAATTTATTAATCATTTTTATTAGTAAATTACACAAGAATTACTCTGAATCATTCAAATTTAAATTAACTAAATTTATCAACTTTATTAACTACTTTCACCTATTAACTCCCCATCAAGACATTATTGTTCTCTGAGATTTAACATTTAGACATGATTCCCTCAAGATCATACATAACATCCATTATTTTAGGTTCTGTATTAATATTACAGACTCACTCAAGTTCAATCTTATTTTACCATTTACTTTTTCATTTATTAGAAACTTCAACCTTCTTATGACTCAGTAAATGCCTTCTCTTTAGCTACTTTTACAAGTCATCTTTTATGATAATATGATTCTATAATTTCTTATGTGCCTCTATCAATTAAAATAATCTTAAATCATTTTTTATTATTAACTAACTATGATATTTTTTACATTTAAAGGTCATAATACCATCATTGAATTAACTTATATACCTTTCAGATAGTTTGAACTTCAAATATCTCCTAGATACCTCATGTATCAAATGAACTGTAGCACAACATCCATAGGACACCATGTAAATTTCAAATAGTAGCTTCTAGATTTCTCACTTAATTTCAAATAGATAACTATTATATAAAATTGTTTAAATATTATATATCACATAAGTTTTTTCAGTATACCCCATTTTTTATGAATGGTAACCCTTGCATAAGGTTTTTTCTACCATTATGTATTACACAATGCTTTATCCTTTGTTAAATAACTATAGAAACCATATTTCATATGAAAAATATTATATATACCAACATACTATATTTTCCATTGTTGACTATTACATATAACTAAAAGATTCCTAAAATTATTTATCTTTTAGATTACTTATCTTCCAAAATTTTGATCTCCACTACTTCATGTAACTACCAGATTCACTTTATGTAACTTCACAAATTATATCAATTTTATCTTAAATGTAAACCAATTTTATAAATAGTTCTTCCAGACTTAATCTTTATATATGTTTAAATACTTAGTTTTTATTTTGTAACCAATTAATAGTGTAACATTTAGATAAAAATTCCTCTAAAATAACTCCTTTGTCATCATCCAAATTTTTTTCAACTTTAAACATCAATTTTACATGATTTTTAAATAGAAGGACGGATTATTAAAAAAATAATCACAAATATGTAGTCAACAATGATCTTTATCAACCTTTATCACTTTTCATAGTTTCACAATTTGGTTCAATTCAATATTTATCAATTGTAAATACCTCCTAAAATATTCATCATCACAAGGAAGTAACATTAACACAACATTCAATTTTTACTCACCTTTATTACTTTTGTAAAAATATCCTCTTCTATAATTTAGATTAATCATATAGACTTAAAATGTATTTTAATTTTACTAGCAAAAAATAGATTTGGTACCTATCTATATTCTAGAGTGTTAACTTTTGAAACACATGATGATTTCATTAAAAATTCATTCTAAAAATTTCATTTTCATTATATAATGGTTTTAACAACTATTTATAGAAAATATAACACTCATCATAACACCACATTGGGATCTTCATTCCCATATTTATTTATTTATTTAATTACCTTATCAATCATTGGAAAAATACTTCTATTCCAAAGAAAATTATTATTATAAACTAGGACACCAGTGGAATTCATTAGCTTTAAGTGTGATTTACAATCTAAGATATTCATCCAATTAATAATAGTTCTTTTAATTATACTAAATGATCACCAATAAATTCAAATACCACCAAAATAATAGAAAAATGTGTAACCCTACTAGTCAATAATAAAAAGGATAATTAGGGTTTTATTTAATTCAGGTACCTTCCTTCATATTCTATTTTTATTTTATTTACTAGATAATCAACCATTTAAATGGGATGAAAGGGAACACTTACAATATCCTGAAGATCCAGTGGCCTGAAGGATGAATACATGTGATTTTCCCTCATCGTTATTTCATGAACTAGATCACCATGTTCTAAGACCCTAGGTTATATTACATCACCTGGAACATCACACTCACAGCTCCCTCATACATCATGGTTGGTCATCCTATGTTGTGGGATCCTTCCCCACACTCCATCACTCAATAACCATGCTACATTACTCCACATGTAATTTCCACACTCAGTATTATTATATAATTCTCCTAGTCCTTTTTCCTATGTCGTGGTTTCTTCCATTTTCTATGGATACAACCCTTGCACTATACTGTCATCTGCAAATTTCAAAAATTAGGGGATTCCAATTTATTTGATCTAAAAATTTGAAAAATAGATTGTCTATAATTCATTGAAATATACACTAATTCATTTAAAATTCCATGAGAATTTTTTATATTTTTGACTTTGTGAATTCTGGACATAATTTTTAATTGGATCAAAACATTGTTATTATTGATTTTTTAATTTTTGGAATTATAATGATGGATCCATACATTAATTTCTAAACTATTGAAAATGATTTTTTATTTTAATTTTGAACTGTGATTGTTTTATTAAATCTAGAATTTAACTGTTTAATGGATTAATACATGTGTTTTAATAATTTTATTAATTTTCTAAACTGTTAATTTAAAAAATATATTTTTTAATGGATTTAATAAAATATAAAAATTTAGTTTTAAATTTAATCTAGAAAGAACCTCCATTAAAAAATTATTATGAATTGTATAAATATGGGAAGAAAAATTTATGACTGAGGCCATCTACCATTAGTGGGAAAAATATATGCTACTTTTAGAATAATTTTTTCTAGCACCACTCCTATATTCTACCACCATAGGAATTATTTTGACACCTCCACCTTCAAATAATTTTATTGCTTGATTTTTGAAACCATAAGAAATCATTTTCTAACATGCGCATGAAGGAGTCAAGAGGATTTTTTAATGTCCTTGCCTCACCAAATAAATTTAATATTTTGGTGGGAATGAATATGAATCTAATTTAAGTTTGAATATGTTATGAAGATCTTTGATGTCAAAAGCTAGGAAAAATTAATGACATCACTAGGATGACTATCTGAGTTCATCAAATTTGTATTTGAGACACATCAAGGGAACCTGAAACCAAAATATGAGGGAGGTAGAGTTCATCTATGGTTTCACAATGTTGAAGTAGTATCACTAGATATATAGTTCATTGAATCCTGAGGAAGTAATGAAAAAAATATTTGTATCACTAAACAAGATAACCTAAGAACTTGATTTTCCTAATGTAGGAGTAGACTATGCATGCAGGGGAAATTGGTAGATAATCTGATTTTAGAAGATGAGGTCATGATGAAAGATGGATGGGATTGGATGTGAGAGGCTCATGTGAGGTTTAATGTGATCTGTGAAATTATTGTTGAGATTTGAAAAAGGTTTATGGACATATTTTGTATGGTTTAAAGGTGATGTTTGAGCTATATAAGGGTGATGTTAACCCACATAAGGGTTACTATGAACTTGTATAAGGGTAATATAAAACTAAGACAACATGTATAATTATAACATATATTAAGATACCATGTAAGGGTTTAGTGATCCATTCATAAATGTAACCTCCTTGCACTAAAATTTCTTAGTCTGTATCTTCTCAAATGGAATTATATTTAATCTAGGAGAAATCAAAAAACATTATCTAACTAAATCATACAAGACCTCTATACAAGACATGTACCACTTGTCTAGTTGAAAAGGTAACACGCTTATTACTACACTATAAAAATGGGATGAATTAAGAAGATGCCTTGATGCCTTTAAATACATTTTTTTCTTTCTTCAGGGGAATGATATGGATCATTCTGTTTATAGCTAGCATTATTGTAATTTATCTATATTTTACTTCCAATTATGATTTACATTCTATTAATTTATATTATTATTTAACTACCCATATTCTTTGTGTTTATCACCCATTTTAAGGACATGTGATCTCTAAATTACCTATTGATGATAAGAGGATAACCCAAGGATCGCCTTTCAGAGGAAAACAAGTGGTCGAGTCTCTGAACCTGGTGATGTTCTATCTAATTTATTATAAGGATCTCTGGATAGTGAGAGACTATGGAGATGATCATATCACATGTCTCTCACCTTATAATTTTCTTTCATACTTTTAAACATTATTTCCTCTCCCATAGTTAGGAACAATGTTTTACAGTGAGAGTGGTGATCTAAATGGAGGATAGTATCATGATTGTGACCAATTTGAAAGAGTGATTAGCTGATCACTTAAGAGATTATCCTTCATTGTGAAATTACATCACACAATTTACATATTAATTTTATGTGTAGTATATTAGAAAATATAGAGAATGAAATTTAAGGGTTAATTCTTTAAGATAAGGAAGGATCAAAAAGATGAATCTAGGGGTGTCTCTATTTCCTTCATCCATTTTATCTTGTATTTTCATTTTTCCATTTTACGTTCATCAAAAAAATAACCCATCATTGATATCCTAATTTAAAAATTAATTAAATAAAAAATAGAAAATAGAAAAAAAATATATAATATTGAAACTCACACACCTTATACCATGATATATTACAATGGATATCTATAAGTTTTTATTATGAGTATAGAGAATTTTTATTTTATCATGGCCTATTAAAACTACATGAATAGCATGTAATCATTTCTATGGATTATGGTAAAAGTTTCATTATTCTTCTTTACAATGTAAATAATCTTTTAATTTTACAAATCAAAACCAAAAAAATGGATCAATCATGGGTATCACAAAGGGTGTAAGATATTTTTTTATGCTTAAATAAGCAATAGTAGTGTTACATGTGAACATTTTGTTGAATTAATGGTTGTATATGAAAAAATGTTGTTGTATTTTTATAAATAAACAATACTAAAAGGGTTTACCAGTGGATCATGGAACAAAACATAATAATCCAACATATGATGAGGGCATCCTATATGTCAAATTGTGGAAATATCCCAGTCCCACAGGCAGTTATGAGATGATTCATAAGGCACTAATGATTAAATAAGGGATCCCAACTAAATAATTTGAGGGGAATAATCAAACTCTTGGCTCTATTTCTTTTAAATATTCTAAAATTAAATTGGAATCTAACCCCCTTATTTTAAAGATATAGATTCAGTGCCATTGGAGTATAATTTGGAGATAAATAAATTTGATGTTGATTTTTTATCTTAATATCACAAAAAATGAACTCTCTTAAGGGTTAATGTGTCTTAATATTGTATGTTCAATAATATTACTAGAGACCATCCTTCCATAATAGGAATATCCCCCCAGATGTACCAATAAAATCATACATTGGGAGGTAAAATAGAGAAGAATACCCTATTATTACTTCATAAATAAGAAAAATTTAAATTTTATATATATAAAAGAGATAATTAAGATTTTAATTCAATTGGTTTCAATATTATAAAATATGAAATATTTATTTACTATATCTTTGATGAGTATTATGAATTAGAATTTATGGAGCTATAATTAGAAGAAAAATAATCTGAGACATTTGTGGAAGAGACTAAGGAGACATAGTACATTATCCTTCCACTTCCAATATAATAAAGACATCACAATTCTAATGGGTTGGACCTAAAGAAAACTTTTCAGCGGTACCTCTAAGAAAAATTCAAGATGAAGAGCTATGTAAGAACAAGAATGTGGTGGATCTTACCATAGGATCTCAACCCATAAAAATATTGGTAATGACAATAAGATTGTCAAGTTATGGACTATCAAAATATAGCCCCTCTTAGGGGGGGACCCAAGCCTGAATTCTTTACACTTTCTTGTTCCATTTTATTTTAATAAAATTTATTATGCTTATTCTATTTCTATATGGAGTTCCCCAAAGTTAAAAGAATAAGATAATTTCTTAGGATGTTTATAAGTAAACCTAGTGGTGAGTTTACCTAAAACCTGCTAATCAATAGACACCATATTGTTTCATTCCTTATTATTTGATTTTTACACAACTAATTAATAATTTTATTTTATTCAATAAATTTCATGATAAAAAACATAGAGGGTAGTGTCCCTAACAATTATGGGGGAGATATTTAGACCAATTTGGATATGTTTTAAATGATTTTTAGGAACTATTTTAAAATTTATAAATAAAAAATGGTAATTGTTTTTGGTGAATCTATTCTTAGAAAACCAAAAAAAAGTTATGTAAAGAATGTGAATATATTTTTTATAGTTATTTATTCTTTCAAATTTATTTAAGAAAAAAATTCCTACCTAGTTCTAGTTTAATTATTCAGTTAAGTATGTACATTGGTTCTAAAATTGAATAAGTTAGTTGATTTTTGAGTGAATTTTTCACTTCTTTCATAGATAATTCTGTTTTTGAACTACCTAAAGGAGTGTCAGCAAAAATATATTTGTGGAATAAAAATTATAAATTGAGGTAACTATAATTTTTTAATATAATATGAGGTAAATTAGCCACTATTAAAATGAACATATTGGGGATAAACTCAAAATAAATTGATATAATCCCTTTAAACCATGATAAAATGAAAAAATATGATCCAACGGTGAATCTATGAGATAATGGCATTGGGTGTGTGAGTCTAACCCCTCTATAAAATTTTCAATATGTTATTATTCATAATGCTTCACACATACATGGTTGGGAGAAACTATAAAAGAATAATAATGCTCTCATATGTAAAAAATGAATTCATTTAGGAGAGGGGAAGATAAAACCCATATGAAGAAAGGGAAAAGTGACTTATAAAAAATAAAATTAAGTTGTATCAATGAAGTTTAATATTAAAATATGATTTAAGGAACTTAAGGGAGGTCAGATTGATGTATTTATTTTTAAAACTTTTATTCTATTAAATCTAGTTTGATCCACTCTAGAACTTATAACAATGACTGGTTTGATGTAAGGAGTGATTTGAATCACAAAAATCGGCATTATGAATTCATAATGGATGGACCTATGATATTCTTCTATTATATATTGTATATTTAGGCCTATGAAGGATAAATTACTATGTATTTTACTTTTAATAAATGAAATTCAATGATAAAAAATTTTTATAGTGAAATAGTTCATGTTTGGAGGGTAATGAGAGCTAAAATTTTGAAAAACAATTTGCCTCCTATTAATTAAAAATACCCCTGAATGTAATTAAAATCCTAGGTAAATTTGTGATTTTTATGACTATGAATTCTCAAAATAAATATTAATTGGATATAAATATGGTTTTTAGTGATATATTAATTTTTATAATTATAATTATGATGAAATAAAATTATTTTAAAAAATTTTAAAATCGATTTTGATGAAAATTTTAAACTGTGATTATTTGATTCAATTAGTAATATAAATGTTTAATAGATTAATTGATTAGTTTCAATTATTTTATTCATTTATTTAAAACTAGTTGAAAATACATAAATTATAATTTTTTAAAAAAATATAAGAATTCAATTTAAATTTAATCTATAAATTTCATACACTAAAAATATTTGGATTAGGAATTATAAATGTGTGTGAAGAATAATTTGTGACTCAGTTCAGCTACATTTAGGGGGGTATCTTTTTGGATCGGGTTATACCAAATATACACAAGAGGGGGTTGAATTGTGTCTTTTAAAATTTCTTCACAAGATCATGATATGTCATTTCATCCTTATCCAAATGATTAAGAAGTGGAAAATAAATAGAAAATGATGCATGATGTATAGTGGATTGGGGAACAGAAGGCCCCTTGTCCACTCCACCAATGCTCTACTCCATGAGCTTGGTGATTTTCACTATTTGGACCCCTTATTAATATATTGTTTCACAACTGAGTGCAGGCAGTTGACACCTTTAGAACTTTAAGTCAAAACAGAGCCTTCTGGTTCATACATAGAACCAAACACAAAGCTTAATATGAGAAGTTATTCACTCAAAGTAAAAAAGTATTTGATCTTTGAAATGCATTCCTGTTGTTCTTCATAATTGCAATAGTATGCAATTGACAGTCGATGGATCATCGATTTCAGAAATGATGTTCTTCAGGTAAAGAGTAGTTCTGAGTCGGTCTAGGTGTAGTAGATCTTGAAATTTAATTCACAACTTTTACAGTAGTCGATTCAAAAAAGATATTCAATATAGAATCGGTGAATCTTTAATTGATTTTCTTCTTCTTTAGAAAACAGAGCTTTGTATCTCTTCATAACAGAACACGTGTAAGTCTCAATTGTCTCTGTAAACTGTAGTAGTGAAAAACTCAAGATCTTGATATTTTTTTTCTTTTCAATCATTCGCCTCTATACCTATAATACAAAATAAACTAGGTATATATAGAATAAATATGAGCATTCTCCTTTTAAAATTAGATCCACAAAATTCGTCTTTAGAATCGTGATATTCAAATATTTGAATAACTAGAGTAGTTGTAACTCCCCTTAAAATTATCCATGAAAAGATCCCCTTAAATTGAACTTTTGAATCATAAATAGACAGCTTTGAATTAGTAAAATACATGATTTAGATATGGGATTTTAATTTGGTTTTAAATCAACCTAATAATCTGAATAAAGGACGTTACTTTAATAAATTCGTAATTTAAATCTTCGATGCCAAACATAGGGTTGAACTGCATAGCATAAATTCTTTGTATGTAAGATTCACAACATAAGATTGATCACAAATGTAAGGTTGATCACAAATTTAAGGTTGATCTCAAATGTATGGTTGATCACAAACTTAAGGTTGATCTTCCATACTTTTATCTTCATCTCTCAAATGAACAATACATAATCCATCAGCTTCAAAATAAAAGGTAAACGATTTGATGTAAGGTTGTTTACAAAAGTAAGTTTAATGAACCATACATTTGAGAAACAAACATGAAGTTTCATATTAATGTAGGATTCTTCTTCCATACTTTTCTGATATTCCAAATGTAAGGTTCCCTCCAAACGTAGGGTTCTTTCTTCCATAATTTTCTGACAACATATAGTTGTTTAACCATACTTTACTGATAACCCATAAGAGATAGTTTTCATCCATACGCTAGGCTCCTCAACGTAAGGTATGAACGGTTTTTTCAGAACACGATAATGTAATTTCCGAACACATTGAGTATGAACAGTGTTTCCAAAACACGCTAACAAATATTCCAAGTGGATTAAAAGGATTAAATATTATTTCAAAATAGAGAAATAAATAATATTAATTTCCAGAAATATACTCAAATTAAAATCATTATAATAACAAATAAGGGTATTTTTTTACATCAAAATCATCATAAAAACATAGAGTATTTTTTAGAACAACACTTACACAACAATCTCCCCCTTTTTGATGATCACAAAACCCATGAAATAACCAATAAAATTATCTTAAAAAATTAATTGTATATAAATTATAATTTTGAAAATATAAAAACAATATTGTATTTTAACAAAATTATTTCCTAATTTTAATATTTTCTCCCTATTTAGAAAGTAATATTTTAGAATGTAAAATAATATCTCTTCCTTTATAAAAAAAGAATTATCCCTAAAGAATATGTTGTGTTTATCCATATCCTCCCCCCCCCTTGTGTGATATCAAAAAGAATGATAGAAGAAGTAATATAACACATTTTAATATAGCACTGAACTTAAGTAAATGTTATGGTAAACTAGTTAATAGTATATGAATTTGGATTACTGGAATTCGAACAGATACAGTACTATAAGACAAATTAATGAAACATAAACATGTAAATAAAATATATATTATGCAAAACATAATTACAAGTAAAGTAATGACAATGAGAATCAAGTTTGGGCTATAAAGGTTTGGAAAATAGGTTTCATTTCCTATGAATGATTTCCTTGAGCTCTGATAGTTGTAGTATCAACCTTTTCATTAGTTGATTGCCTAACTAGACTATGAGATATCATACATCCTGAGTCTGATGAATTTCTTCAATCAAATTGAATCTGAAAAAATCATGTAACCTCTCTTCCTTTTCCACAAAAAGAGTGAACTTAACAGTGAATTGATTTAGCAAAACACTAAATTCAGGTTAATTCGTAGTCAACTGGTTAATAAAAAACTTCTGATTGTCCAAAAACATAGATAAAGGATCACTATTACATTGAAGAATCTGTAGTCTGTCATTCATATTGCCCATATCTACTGTAATGGCCTGAAATCTTCTGATCAGATCAGGTGAACTACTTGATGTACTAGCTTCACGATTTCTTGCTACTGCAAATTATTCCACTATGAAAGATTTAAACTCTAGTAAATCTGACTGCAACACCATTTCAGATTTTAGATTTTGAACTTCAACTAACATTTCCTTCTTGAATTTTTCAACTTCTTTCTTGGAAACAGAACAGGATTTCAGTCTCTAAAATTTCATATTCTCCTTTTCTAATTCTCTTCATAAAAAAGTATTTTCTTCTTGAAATTTATTAAATTTTCAGATCAATTCCTCCACATAATAATTATCATAATCAGAGGTACCTTGGGCTTGATTCTCAGTCTGAGCTTCCACTGGATTTATCAGTGCTAGAGATAGGGATTCTACTTGAGAAGGCACGTAAATATAAGAAATTGTTGGCTGATCAACTTGTGGTACTGTAGATTCTTAAAAAAAATTGTATCTTAGAAGAGGTTAAGTTGTTCTAATATTTGATTAAACAGGTTCTTCATTAGATTGAGCTACTCTTGGCCTTTTCCTATGAATTCCTTCTTGACATTCCTTATCAGCAGGTGTATCAACTACCTCAATCCATATTCTCCATGATACTCCAATTTTTCTTGATTCAGCTACACCTTCCTTTGATTTTGTAGGTAGTTTCTTAGCACTTTATTTTTCTTCTTCTGCTCTAACAGGCATGAGTTTTCCTTTTATTTTTCTCCAAAAGAAACCAATTTTCCGTAGTGTTCCATCATTGAAAATGTTGTATGGTGTCATTTCACTTGGGCATCCAGTAGCCTTATCATATCTGTCTTACATAAGATCTTTGAAATGACCCTTCAAAAGGGATAGAAGGTCATCCTCGCTTCTGGTTGGCAGCAGTATCTGAGATATCTGATCAAAAATCATGGAAAATTCAAATTTATATCACTCACAAATAGAAACATTATGTACATATCAGGGTACAATATTTTCTCCATCTCTAACATTCATGGTGAAATACCTATTTGCAAAAATTTAACTAAAATATTCTGGTGAAGCTCTAGATATTTCACTAACAAATTAATTATATTTTTAAATCCAAATATAAAAGACATAATATCCTCATACTTATGGACATTATCACAAATATTATTTAAATCAAAGTGGAATACTACCTCATAAGGGAAGTGAAGAGTCTTGGTTATCTCTAGAGACGAAATCGAAAAATCTATGTCCTCAATCTTAGATATTATTCAATCTTCATCATCTCAAAGATAGAAATTAATTGATTTAAAAAAATGGAAAAGTTATACCTCATATAGAAACTCTGTATAGTCCCTAATGATGGTTTTATCGACCTTCTGAAATGCTTATACTAAAATGAATTGATTTAAAAAAGTGGAAAAGTTATACCTCATATAGAAACTCTGTATAGTCCTTAATGATGGTTTTATCAACCTTCTGAAATGATGGGGCTTGCCTTAGCATCAAATATGTTTATTACAACCATTTTAGATCAATCACATTTCCTTACAAAATCTCTCCCCCTACCAAGCGTTGCTGCTTACCGTTGTTGGTTTCTGGCTCATCAGTCCTTTTGATTTTGGTAATTGTTGTCACAAATTTCTAAAGGTTCGAAAAGGTAGGGTTTGGAAGGTTCAAGTGCAGATAGAGAAGATCAGTATAAGTTCTCAGGGTTTCGAAGGGTTTTGAAAAAATGAATGATTTTGGAATAGGAAACAATTTCTAACATTCTTGATTCCCATGTCATTACACACATAGTAATTATTACAATATTTTAAAGTAAAAACTTACCTGAAAAAGTTTAAAATAGAACTGAGGAAAAAATTTTAATTAATAAAGACAAACAAAATTAAAAATTAAAAATAGAAATAAATTCATTTAAAAATAAATAAACCTAGCTCCCCCTTAATAAAATCAAACCCTCCAGTGGGAAGTGGTTTAGTAAAAATATCAACTAATTAAATTTCAGTGCTTAAAAATTCTAATAATATATCTTTTTTAAGAACATCATCTCTAAGAAAGTGATGTCTAATATCAATATTCCTAGTTCTAGAATGATTAATAAGGTTTCTAGAAATATTTATGGAACTAGTATTATTAAAAAAATAGGTGTATTAATAAAATTTAGTTCAAAATCCATAAGGGTGTTTTTCATCCACAGAACTTGTGCACAAAAACTACCAGAAGATGCATATTCTACTTTAGCTATTGATAGAGAAATTGACTGTTGTTTCTTACTTTGTTTTTCTATAATCAATAGAATCATTTAAACTCCTTGAAACAATGGCATTCTTAATCCCACCTATTTGAGGTTGCCTTAAATAAAAAATTTTAGATATGTGTCCTCTTTTTCCACAGTAATTATAGATTACTTTTTTAGTACATGGAACAAAGTAATTTTTATATAGTTTAGGTTTTTCACCATTACTACTTATTCAATATCTTTCCTTTTTTATCACATTTTTTTCCAATTATTTCATTTAGTGTATTCTCTATTTTTGTAAATATAAGTATTGCACTTTTATAAGTTTCTACTTCTCTTTGTAGTGTTTTTATATTAATTTCATAATATGTACAATTAGTGTTAATTAAGTTATATTTTTACAGTAATTTCTGATGTTTCTTAACAGAGTATCTCTCTCTCATAAAACAGAATTATGAGTATTATTCAAATACTTGTGTTTCTTAAATAAATATTCATATTTTTCTTCCAGCATAGTACAGTAGGCTGCAAGTTTATTATTTGAATAGCTAGAAATAAAATTTGAATTAGATGAGTAGTATGATTGTACCCCATCAGCTTCTACTATAAAGTGCATGTTTTCTTTCAGGTTTGATTCTTCTTTTTATGATTAAGACTTTTATGAGATGCTAGAGTCTTTAGAAACACTCAATGTGGATTTTATTTCCTTTTTTCGTTCTGCTCATAGTCATTTCTCTTGAAGAATTTCTTTTTTCTTATCTTCCTTTAATTGTGGATAGTTAAGACTGATATGAACAAATTTCTTGCACTCATAACATCTGACTTCCTTCTCATCCTTTCTAAAAGACTTTCTAAAACCTTTTTTATTTCGATAAAACTTACTGAATTTTCTAGATATCTGAGCCAGTTCCACATCTTAATTGGATGTATTAGAACTTTTTGATTTCACCTTTATTTCCTTTATCCTCATCTTTCTTCTTTTGCTTTGAGATGACACCATTAAGGCAGTTTCTTCTCTCTTGATCAGAACCTTATGCTCCTTTGCTTCATCCTGCTTCTTAGCCTCATACATCATAAGAGTTCCAATTAACTCTCTCATTGTTAAATCTTTTATAGTTGAAGATTGTCTGATAGCAGCAGAAATTCCATTCCATTTTGGTGGTAGTAATCTTAGTACTTTTAGGGATTGATCAGCTTGTATGATCGAATCTCCCAAGGCAATGATGTTGTTGAAAATCTCTAGAAACCTTCCATTCATTTGGGTGATGCTTTCTCCTTCAAACAATCTAAATGTATCGAATTTTATTGTAGCAGTAGCATACCTCATCTATCTAACATTCTCAATTCCTTTATAAGAAACTGAAATTGTCTCCCAAATATCATAAGTCATTGGGCACTGAGATACTCTATTGAATTAATCTAGTCCAAGACCATATATGATAGCATTCATAGATTTCAAGTTTATTTCGTACTTTGATTCTTTATCAGCGCTCCATGTTTCATGTTTCTCTGGAATCACAAAGGGAGTTAGAATTTTTTAGTAGGCTTTATATCCAAGGTTCTTTAAATAAATGATCATCCTTGATTTCCAGCATCCATAATTTTCACCATTGATGTAGGGAGCTCGAACCATTGACATACCCACTTTTGTATCATCCATTCCTTTTTATAATTCAAAAACATTATTCTTGTTACAGCTTTGACAAAAGATCCTCCTTTGATACCAATTATTGGATCTGGTTATACCAAATACACAAGAGGGGGTTGAATTGTGTCTTTTATGATTTCTTCACAAGATCACAATATGTCTTTTCAACCTTATCATAAATATTAATCAGTCTAAAATAAATAGAAAATGATGCATGATGTATAGTGGTTCAGGGGATAGAAGGCCCCTAGTCCACTCCACCAATGCTCTACTCCACAAACTTGTTGATTTTCACTATTTGGTCCTCCTATCAATAGACCATTTCACAACAGAGTGTAGGTAGTTGACACCTTTACAACGTTATGGAAAAATAGAGCCTTTGGGTTCATACATAAAACCAAACACACAACTTAGTATGAGAATCTGGTCACTCAAAGTAAAATAGTATTTTATCATTGAAATACTTTGCAGTTGTTCTTTGTAATTGCAACATGAAGCAATTAACATTCGATGGATTGTCGATTTCAAAAATGAATTTCTTCAGGTAAAGAGTAGTTCTGAGTCTATCTGGTTACCTAAAAACTTGAAATTTAATTAGTAACTTTAATATTAGATGATTCACAAAAGATATTCACTCTAGAATCGGTGAATCTTCAATTGATTTTCTTCTTCTTTAGAAAACAGAGCTTTGTCTCTCTTCGTAACAGAAGATCTGTAAGTCTCGATTGTCTCTATAAACTATAGCAGTAAAAAACTCAAGAGTTTGATATATATTTTTCTTCTTTTCAATGATTCACCTCTATATATATAACACAAAATAAGACTAGTAAATATAGAATAAATATGAACTTTCTCCTTTTAAATTTAGATCCACAAAAGTCACCTTTAGAATCGTGATATTCAAATATTTGAATAACCAGATCAGTCGTAAATCCCATTAAAATTCACCATAAAAATATCCTCTTAAATCGATCCTTTGGATCATAAATAAACAACTTTGAATACATTAAAGATTCCATTTAGATTCAATCTTTTAATCTGGTTTTAAATCATCCTAATAATCAGCATAAAGATCGTTGCTTTAATAAAGTCGTAATTTAAATCTCCAATGCCAAATGTAGAGTTGAACTGTATAGCATACATTATCTGAACGTAAGGTTCACAACGTAAGGTTGTTCACAAATGTAAGGTTGATCTCAAATTTAAGTTTGATCTCAAATGTAAGATTGATCAAAAACGTAAGGTTGATCTTCCATACTTTTCTCTTCAACTCTCAAATTAACAATACATAATCCATCAGCTTCAAAATGAAGGGTAAATGATCCAATGTAAGGTTGTTTACAAAAGTAAGGTTGATGAACCATGATTTTGAGAAACAAACATGACGTTCTATATTAATGTAGGATTCTTCCTCCATTATGTTCAGATATTCCAAACTTAATTTTCCTTCCAAACGTAGGGTTCTTTCTTCCATACTTTTCTAAAAATGTATAGTTGCTTAACCATACTTTACTGATAACCCATAAGTGACAGTTTTCATCCTTACACTATGCTCCTCAACGTAGGGTATGAACAATGTTTCTAAAACACGCTAAAGTGATTTCCGAACACATTGAGTATGAACAGTGTTTCCATAACATGATAACAAATATTCCACATGGATTAAAACACTTAAATATTATTTCAAAATAAAGAAATAAATAATATTAATTTCCTTAAATATTCTCAAAGTAAAATCGTTAAAATAACAAATAAGGGTTTTTTTGGACATCAAAATCATCAAAACAAGACAAGTTATTGTTGAAAACAACACTTTCTCAACAATCTCCCCCATTTTTATGATCACAAAACCCCTGAAATAACCAATAAAATTATCTTACAAAATTAATTGTATATAAATTATAATTTGGCAAAGATAAATATAATATAGTATTTTAACAAAATTATTTCCAAATTTTTACATTTTCTCCCTCTTTAGAAAGTAAAATTGTAGAAAGTAAAACAATATATCCTCCTTTATAAACAAAGAATTATTCCAAAATAATATGTTGTGTTTATCCATATTTCTCCCCCTTTTTTGATTTTAAAAAAGAATTATAGAAGAATAAATATAACACATTTTAATATAGCACTGAACTTAAGTAAATTCTATGGTAAACTAGTTTAAAATATTTAAATCTGGATTACTGGAATTCGAACAAAGACAGTACTGTAAAAAAATTAATGACACATAAACCTTTGAATCAAATATATATTATGGAAAACATAATAACAAGTATAATAATGACAATGAGAATCAAGGTTGGGCTATAAAGGTTTGGAAAATAGGTTTCAAGGCCTCTGAATGATTTCTTTGAGCTCTAACAATTGTAATCTCAACCTTTTCATCAGTCCATCACCTAACTAGACTATGAGATCTTGTCTTTCCGAAGTCAGATGAATGTGTTCAATCAAATTGACTCTAAAAAACTCATGTAACCTCTATTCCTTTTTCATAAAAAGAGTTAACTTATCAGTGAATTGATTCAGAAAAACACTAATTCCAGGTTCATTCTAAGTCAACTGGTCAATAAGAAACTTATGATTGTCCAACAACACAGATAAAGGAGCACTATTGCATTGATGATCCTACAGTCTATCGTTCATATCTCACATACCGACTATAATGGCCTGAAATCTTCTAATAAGATCAGGTGAAGTACCTGATGTACTAGCTTCACGATTTCTGACTGCTGCAAATTGTTGCTCTATGAAAGATTTAATCTCAAGTAAATATAACTGCATCCCCATTTTAGATTTGAGATTTTCAAATTCAGCTAACATTTACTTTCGAATTTTTCAACTTCTTGCTTGGAAAAAGAACTGGCTTTCACTCTCTGAAATTTCAGATTCTCCTTTTCTAATTCTCTTCTTAAAGAAGCATTTTAAGATAGAAATTTATTAAATTTGCGGATCAATTCCTTCACATAATAATTATCAGAATCAGAGGCACCTTGGGATTTATTCTCATCCTGATATTCCACTAGATTTATCATTTCTAGAGGTAGGGATTATACTTGAAGAGGTACCTCAATTTGAGAATCTATTGGTTGATCAACTTGTCGTACTGTAGATTCTCTAATAAAGTTGTAGCTCAGAAGAGGTTCAGTTGTTCCAATATTTGATTGAATAGGTTCCTCACTAGCTTGAGCTAATCTTGACCTTTTCCTCTGAAGTACTTCTTGACTTTCCTCATCAGAAGGTGTATCAACTGTCTCAAGCTGTATTCTCCTTAATACTCCACTTGTTCTTGAATTAGCTACTCCTTCCTTTGATTTTGTTGGTAGTTCCTGAGAACTTTCTTGTTCTTTTTCTGATCTAATTGGCATGAGTTTTCCTTTTACTATGCTCCAAAAGAAACCAATTTTCCTTAGTGTTCCAGCATTGAAAATGTTGCTATTGTGACATTTCACTTGGAAATCCAGCAGGCTTATCATTTTTGTCTTAAATAAGATCTTTTAAATTAACCTTCCAAAGAGATAGAAAGTCATCATCACTTCTAGTTGGAAGCAGCAGTTGAGATATATGATCATAAATATTTGAAAATTAATCTTTATATCACTCATAAATAGAAACATTATGTACATATCATTGTAAAATATTTTCTCCATCTCTGATATTCTCTGTGAAATACCTATTTGCACAAATTTAACTAAAATATTCTAGTCAGGATCTAGATCTTTCACTAATATCTTCCTTATATTTATATAGCCAAATATAAAAGACATAATATTTTTTGACTTATAGAAATTATCACCAATATTATTTAAATCAAAGTGGAAAAATCCTGCATGAGGGAAGTGAATAATTTTGGATATCTTTATAGACGAAATTGAAAAATCTATATCATAGATCTTAGCTATTATTGAATCTTCATCTTCTCCCAGACTGAAATGAACCGATTTAAAAAAGTGATGAAAATATAGATCATATAGAAACTCCATGTAGTTCTCATTGAAGGTTTTCTCGAGTTTCTGAAATTCTAGGGCTTGCATTAGCTTCAGATCTATCTGGAACAACCATTCCAAATCGATCACCTTTCCTTGAAAAATCATTCATCTTGCCGAGCGTCGCTGCTTTACATTGCTGGTTTTTGGCTCATCCGAACTTTTTATTTTGTTCATTGCTATCACATATTTTTGAAGGTTCAAAAATCTAGGGTTTCAAAGGTTTAAGTGTGGATAGAGAAGAGCGGTAGAAGTTATCAGGGTTTTGAACAGTTTTGAGAAAATGAATGATTTTGGAATAGGAAACGATTTCTGACATTCTTGATTCCTATATCATTACACACATAGTAATTATTACAGTATTTTAAAGTAAAAAACTTACGTGGAAAAATTTTAAAATAGAACTGACGAAATTTTTAAGTTAATAAAAAAAAATTCATTTAAAAATAAATAAACATATTTCCCCCTTAATAAAATCAAACATTGTAGTGGGAAGTGGTTTATTAAAAATATCAGCTAATTGAATTTCAGTGCTAACAAATTCAAAGAATATATCCTTTTTAAGAACCTGATCTCATAGAATATGATGTCTGATATCAATATGCATAGTTCTAGAATGTTTAATAAGGTTTTTAGAAATATTTTTGGCACTAGTATTATCACATTAAATAGGTGAATTATTATAATTTATTCCAAATTCCATAAGAGTTTTTTTCATCCACAAAACAAGTGCACAACAACTTCCAGCATATACATATTCTGCTTCAGTTGTTGATAGAGCAACAGAGTGTTGTTTCTTACTAGACCATGACATTAAGGATTTTTTTAAAAAGTGACATGTCCTTGGGGTGATTTTTCTATCTAATATAAAACATCAAAAGTACGCATATGAATATGAAATTAAATTAAAATCAGAATTTTTTGGATAGAGAAGAGATTGAAAAATGGTTCCCTTCACATATCTAAAGATTCTTTTGATAGCACATAAATGAGATTCTTTTAGATCAGAATGAAATATAGCAAAAAGACATACTTAGTACATTATATCTGGTCTACTAGCAGTAAGATATAATAAACTACCAATCATACCTCTATATAACTTATTGTCAACTGATTTTCCAGTTTCATCCAAGTCAAGTTTTATATTAGTACACATAGGAGTTGCATATGTCTTGCTATTTTCAATTCTAGATTTCTTAAGTAAATTAGTAATGTTTTTTCTTTGATTCAAAACATTTCCAAAATCTTTTTGATAAATTTGAAGTCCTAAAAAGAAAATTAATTCCCCATCATACTCATTTCAAATTATTTTTTGCATTAAATTTGAAAACTCATGACAAATCTTTTTGTTTGTTGAACCAAAAATTACATCATCAACATAAATTTGAACCAGTAAAATATTAGAATCTATAGTTTTCTTAAAAAGTGTTGGATCTGCCATTCCAACAGTAAAATCGTTTTCTAATTGAAAAGAACATAATCTTTCATACCAAGCTCTAGGTGCTTGATTAAGTCCATAAAGATCTTTAGTAATTTAAAAAAATGAATCTATTTTTTGTGAATTTTCAAAACTAGGATGTTGCTCAACATAAAATTCCTCAAATAAGTAAACATTTAAAAAGTCAGACTGAACACCCATCTAAAATATTTTAAAGTTCATATGAGATGTATAGGATAAAAGGATCCTAATGGTTTATAATATAGCTACAGGAGAAAAGGTCTCATCATAATTGATACCTTCTTCCTTATTATAATATTTAGCTAAAATTCTTTCTTTATTTCTATTTATTATTCCTTGATCATCTTTTTTATTTCTAAAGACCCATTTGGTTCCTATAACTGGATAGTTTTGAGGTCTTTCAACTAAATCCCAAATATCATTTCTCTTGAATTGGTTTAGTTCTTCCTACATTTTTATCATCCCTATTTTATCAACTAAGGATTATTCCAATGTCTTAGGTTATAATTGGGATAGAAAGGTAGATAATTCAACAAGATTTACTACATATATTCTAGTTTTTATTCCAGTTTCTAGGTCTCCTATAATAGTTTCTAATAGGTGATTCTTTAGTGTTCTATATTTTCTAGGTAGTACACGGTTATATTCTTCACTGTCATGTTCCTTTGGACTGGACTGAATTTCATTTATATCTTTTTCAAAATCATCTTTTAGGTTCTCAAGTCCTGTGTTATCATTAGAGTCAGATTCATAAATTTGGACTTTCCTTTTATCAAAGGGATTAGATTCATCAAATTTCACATGAACTGATTCTTCAACAATCCTTGACTTTTTATTAAAAACTCTATAAGCTTTGGAAGTAGCAGAATATCCTAATAAAATGCCTTTATTAGATTTTGTATCAAACTTACCAAGATTATCCTTGGTGTTTAAGGTGTAAACCTTGCATCCAAAAATTTTAAAGTAATTTACTTTAGGTTTTCTATTATTCCAGAGTTCATAGAGTGTCTTTTTGAAAATTGGTCTGATTAAAACTCTTTTAATTATATAACAGGTTGTTCTTATAGCTTCTTCCTATAAATAGGAAGGAATATAGTTTTTATTTAGAATAGTCCTAGCCATTTCCTAAATAGTCCTATTTCTTCTTTCAACAATTCCATTTTGTTGATGTGTTCTTGGTGCATAGAAGGTGTGTTTAATACCCATATTTGAGCAAAAGGAATTAAATTCCAGATTCTCAAACTCTCCACCATGATCACTTATTAATGAAATTATTTTAGAATCTTTTTCATTTTGAATATCTTTACAAAAACTTTCAAATATAGTAAAAGCGTCATTTTTATATTTTAGAATATAAATCCAATTAAATCTAGAATAGTCATCAACTAAGAAATATACATATAATTCATCATCCAAGCTTTCTATTCTTGAAGTTCTAAACAAATCCATATGGATAAGTTCTAGAGGTTTAGATATAGAAATTTTTGTTAACAGATTTGAAGGATGATTTGTGCTTCTTGTCAAGTTGACATGCATTACAGAATCTATCACTTTCAAATATGAGACCAGGAAAACTAGAAACTAATTTTTTCTTAGATAACTTATGTATATATTTCAATGTCCAAGTCTTATATTCTAGATCCAAGATTCATTTATTTTAGTAGTTAAGCATTTTACTTTTTATTTACACAGGGAATTTAAATCCAGGGTATAAACATTATCTGTTCTTGGTGCTCTAAATTTGACCAATTTATCTTTAAAACAGAACAATAGTTATTAGAAAAATCAAAAAAATAACTATCATCATAGAGTTGAGAGATACTTATCAGGGTTTTTTTCAATCCTTTTACATAGAGTACTTTATTGATTGAGAATACTTATGGATCTCCAAATTTTTTGAGGCCAATAATCTTGCCTTTGGCATTATCACCAAATGTGACTAGACCACCATCCTTTTGAGTTAGAGATCTAAAATTTGATAAGTTTCCACTCATATTTCTGGAGCATCGACTGTCCATATACCATATTTTAGTTTGGATTTTATGACCTACTTTCTACAATGGTATGTAAACAAGGATTCGTTTTGGTTCCCACATTATGTAGGGTCCAGTAGTGTTAGTTAGCAGAGATCTGGGAATCCAGACATACTTTTTCTTTCTATAATCAACAGAATTATATAAACTGCTTATAAAAAAGTATTTCTTAAGCACACTTATTTTCAATTGCATTAAATAACAACTTTTAGATATGTTTCTTCTTGTTCCATAATAATTACAGATTACTTTTCTAGTGCTTAGAACAATGTAATTTTTAAATAGTTTAGGTTTTTTACCTTTACTGCCTATTCCATATCTTTCATTTTTAATCACATTTTTTCTACATATTTCATTTAGTGTATTTTATCCTTTTGTAAAAATAAGAGATGCACTTTTATATGTTTCTACTTCTATTTGTAGTATTTTTATTTTAATTTCATTATCTGTACAGTTAGTGTTAATTAAGTTATATTTTTTCTAGTAATTCCTGATGTTTCTTTTGCAAAGTATATCTCTCTCCTAAAACAGAATTATGAATATTATTTAAAGACATATGTTTCTAAAATAAAGATTCATATTTTTCTTCCAGCATATTATAGTAGGCCGCAAGTTTATTATTTGAACAGATAGAACTAGAATCTGAATTAGATGAGTAGTAGGATTGTACGTCATCAGCTTCTTCCATAAAGCACCTGTTTTCTTTCAGATTTGATTTTTATTTTTCTGAGTAATACATTGATGAGAAACAGGAGTCTTCGGAAGCACTCCATGTAGCTTTCATTGCCTTTTATTCTTTCTGCTCATAGTCATTTCTCTTGAAGAATTTCTTTCTATTTTTGTTCCTTTAATTTTGGATAGTCAGGTCTAATATGACCAAATTTCTTGCACTCATAACATCTGGATTCCTTCTCATCCTTTTTAAAAGTCTTTATAAAACCTTTTTTCTTTCGATAAAACTTACTGAATTTTCTGGCTATATGAGCTAGTTCCACATCAGAATTAGATGTATCAAAACATTCTGGTTTCACATTTATTTCCTTTTTTCCTTATCTTTCTACTTTTACTTTGATATGACACCTTTAAGGTACTACCTTCTCTCTTTATCAGAACCTTATGCTCGTTTGCTTCATCCTAAATCTCATCCTAATACATCAATAGATTTACAATTAACTCTCTCACTGTTAAATATTTCACAAGTGCAGATTTTCTGATATTAGTAGGAATTCCATTCCATTTTGGTGGTAGTACTCTTAGTAATTTCAGGGCTAGATCAGCTTGTTTGATCGGATCTCCCAAGGAAATTATTTTTTTGAAAATCTATTTCAACCTTCCATTCATCTGGGTTATGATTTCTCCTTCAAACATCCTAAATGTAACAAATTTTAGTTAAGTAGTAGTATAACTCATCTGTCTAACATTGTCTATTCCTTCATAAGAAACTGCAATTTTATTCCACATTTCATAAGTCATCAGGCACTAAGATACTCTATTTAATTCATCTGGTCTAAGACCACAAATGATAGCATTCATTTCTCTTGAGTTTATGTCGTACTCTGCTTCTGTATCAACACTCCATGTTTCAGGTTTCTATGGAATCACATAGGGTGTCAAAATTTTCGAGTAGACTCTCTAACCAATGTTCTTTAAATAAATGATCATCCTTGATTTCTAGCATCCATAATTTTCACTGTTGAATTAGGGAGCTCAAACCACTGACATACCCTCTCGTGTATCATCTATTTCATTGTATAATTCAAAAAAATTCATCTTGTTACCACTTTAACAATATCTCCTCCTATGATACCAATTTTTGGATTGGGTTATACCAAATATACACAAAAGGTGGGGTGAATTGTGTTTTTTACAATTTCTTCGCAAGATTGTGATCTGTCCTCTCGACCTTATCAGAAATAATAAGCATCATAAAATAAATATCAAAGGATGCATGATGTATAGTGGTTCAGGGAACAAAAGGCCCCTAGTCTACTCCACCAATGCTCTATTCCATGAGTTTAGTGATTTTCACTATCTTGTCAACTTATCAATAGATTATTCCACAACTAAGTGTAGGCAGTTGACACCTTTACAACATTAGGGAAAAAAGATCCTTCTGGTTCATACACAAAACCAAACACATATCTTAGTACGAGAATCTGGTCACTCAAAGTAAAAGAGTATTTGATCATTGAAATCCTTTCCAGTTGTTCTTCATAATTACAAAAGTACGCAATTGACAGTAGATGGATCGTTGATTTTAGAAATGATGTTCTTCAGGTAAAGAGTAGTTCTGAGTCAATCCAGTTGCATTAGATCTTGAAATTTAATTCGCAACTTTAATAGTAGTCAATTCACAAAAGATATTTGATGTAGAATTAGTGAATCTTCAATTGACTTTCTTCTTATTTAAAAAATAGAGATTTTTCTCTCTTCATAACAGAGGATCTGTAAGTCTTGATTGTCTCTATAAACTATAGCAGAAAAAAACTCAAGATCATGATATATATTTTTCTTCTTTTCAATGATTTTCCATTATATCTGTAATACAAAATAATACAGGTATATATTTAATAATGAAAAGTGTTCTCCTTTTAAATTTAGATCCACAAAATTCACCTTTAAAATCATGATATTCAAATATTTGAATAACCAGAGCAGTCGTAACTCCCCTTAGAATTATCCATGAAAATCTCCTCTTAAATCAATCCTTCAAATCATAAATAAATAGATTTGAATCAGAAAAATATGCACATTAGATTCTGGCTTTTAATATGGTTGTAAATCATCCTAATAATCTACATAAAGGTCACTACTTTAATAAAGTCATTATTTAAATCTCTGATGCCAAACTTAGGGTCGAACTGCATAGCATACATTCTCTGAACATAAGGTTCACAATGTGAGGTTGATCACAAATGTAAGGTTGATCTCAAATTTAAGGTTGATCTCAAACGTAAGGTTGATCACAAACGTAAGGTTGATCTTCCATACTTTTCTCTTCATCTCTCAAAATAATAATACACAATCCATTAGCTTCAAAATGAAAGGTAAATGATCTAATGTAAGGTTGTTTACAAAATTAAGGTTGATGAACCATAAATTTGAGAAACAAACATGACTTTTCATATAAACGTAGGATTCTTCTTCCATACTTTTATAATCTTCCGAACATAAGGTTCCTTCCAAACGTAGGGTTCTTTCTTCCATACTCTTCTGACAACATATGGTTGTTTAACCATACTTTACTGATAACCTGTAAGAGACACTTTTCATCCTTACACTACGCTCCTCAACATAGGGTATGAACAGTGTTTCCAGAACATGCTAAAGTAATTTTTGAACACATTGAGTATGAACACTATTTCCAGAACATGCTAAAAAATATTCCTTGTGGATTAAAATGCTTAAATATTATTTCAAAATATATAAATAAATAATATAAATTTCCTGAAATAAACTCAAAGTAAAATCATTAGAATAAAAAATAAGGGTATTTGTGAACATCAAAATCATGATAAAAAGATAGAGTATTGTTAAAAACAACACTTTCTCAACAGATATATACTACTGTTAGAATAAGAGTTTCAACTGACACTCTCATATTCTACCACTAGATGATGTATTGTGATACCCCCATCCTTAAATCATTATATAGTCAAATTTATGTGACCATGAGGAATCATTTTTTATCATGTTCATAAAATAGTCAAGATGAGTTTTGAATCTCCTTTCCCATCAAAATTGATTTGAGCTTTTTGTGGTCATAAATATGAATCTGATTTGAGTATGACTGTTTTATAAAGATATTAAATGAGAAAATATTGGGTAGATTAGATAATTCACTATGATGATGATAAAAGTTAATCAATATTGTAATCAATCCTCAACACATGAACCTAAAACCAGAACATGACGGTGGATGAGTTTATCCCTAGTTTTACACAACTAAAGTTGTATCACTAAAGATAAGGTTGATTAAATCTTAAGGGATCAATGATAATGAATATTTGAATCACTAAAGAAGTGATAACTTGATTTACCTAATGCATAGGTCAAATCCACTTTCTAGTCCATTACTTGATTGATAAATTTCAGAAGATGAGGTCACAAAAAAAGTCGCATTATATTGGATGTGAGGTTGAAAATTTTTACATAAAGGTTAATTCCTTCTGCATAAAGGTTGTGTACACCACATATGGGTCTGTGGGAGTCTCTTATAAGGGTTAATTCAATCTACAGTAATGTATTGGGGTTTTGAATATGTTTCATGGCTGAGTTGTGTATGGTTCAGCAATTGCATAAGGGTGATAGACGAGATATGTAAGGGTGGTGCCTGCTCACTTAAGTGTCATTGTGAACATGTATAGAGTTAAAATTAGCCCAAAACATATGACGAACATGTAATGTCAGTTTAAGATCCCACATAAGGTTACATGGGTTCCTATATAATGGTAACCTTCCTACACTAAAACTTTCTATCTTGACTCTTCTCAAAAAGAATAATTTCAAGGCCGGGACAAATTACAAAAACACTCTCAAAATAAATCATCGAAAACATTGATATTGTAATCATGGAACTCATCTATATAAAAAAATTAACTCACTTATTTCTAAATTTAATGAGAGGTTATAAATAAATAATATTGTATAATGACTTTAAATACATTTTTCCCTCTCCTATAGAATGATAATTCAGATCTTTCCGATTGTAGCTATCATTATTTTAATTTCTTTACATTTTAATTCCAATTATCATTTTTTTATGTAAATTTTATTTTTCTTTATCTCCTATTTTTCTTCATGTTTCTCATCGACTATGAAGTCATGTGATCTCTCAAGCTCTCATAGATGATCATAAGTTAACCTAAGGATCACCTATTGAGAGAAAACTAGTGATGTAGGGTACATGAACCATGCATGCTTCCTTCTAATTTTTTCGAGGATCTCTAGATACAGAGAGCATAAGGTGATGGTTTAAACTCTTATTTCAATCCTTCCAATTTTCTTTCAAATTTTGGAACACTTTTTCCTATCCCAATATTTAGATCAATTTTGTAAAATGGATACTATGATCTAAATAGAGGATTGGATCAGGATTGTGACCCATTTGAGAGAGTGATGAGATGATCACTTAGGATATTCTCATTGAGTGTGATGTTTATTCCCAAAATTTACATAGTGAGGTTGTTTGTAATCAATTGAAATACACCTAGAATAGAATTAAAGCTTCAAGGTTGTGATATGGGGAAGGATAATAAAGAGGAATCTAAGGGTGTCTCCCTTTATATCATCCATTTTATCCTGAATTTTCATTTTTTTCCTATTTTCATTCTTCAAAACAACCACCCCTCATTTCCCTCTTACTTTAAAAATAAATATAACAAAAAAATACCTAAGTGATTTTAATAGTGAGACTCCCATGTCATACTCCTTGAGAGATGACCCTAGTAAATCACTTGGCTTCATTAGGAGTATAGAAAAATTCTATTTGACCATGGCCCGCAACAATCATGTGATCACCAGGGTTTGAACGCAGGTTGATGCAGAATGAAAGGATCATTTTACCACTTTTCTCAGACTTCAAATAATTAATTTAATTACCCATATAACATAATTTAGATTTTTTAATGTACATTTATAAATCTAAAAAGAAATAGGAATTATTCTAATTATATAAAAACTCTAATTATTCCTTAAATATGCATCACCATACTCAACTTCACTTAGATCAGAGAATTATTTTCTCCTCAAACACGTATGGAATGATCATTCTAATTCAAGGACCCACTCCTCATACATTCCACTCATATATATATTATGAAAATCATAAATATCAAAGTCCTACTCCATCAGCAAGGAATTATTAATTCATTCCACATAATTTTTCTTCTTTTTAGGAAAATTCCTTTCAATATACATGGTTTTATTAGGATAATAATGCTTAATAACCCTACTGTTGGACTTAGACTATATTTTTCTATATTTTTTCTTATCTCTCTACTTACCCCTAAATTTATTTCATCTCCTACGATTTTTTCCATTGGACCCTATCTTAAGTGGGCATCATTTTGGAAGTTCTTTTGATAATAACACATATTTAACCTTTTCAAGTGAAAGAGTATCTCAAATATATACAATATAATCCTTTAAATAGTAATATGGATCAATTAATGATATTAAAAAAATAATTTTAAGGTATTCATTATTTATTTTAACAAAAATATTTGAAAAATCCAAATATTATCTTTTAAAAATTATTGAAGTGCATCTTAACTAATGTTCCAAGTTGAATTGTGAAATTATACATTATAGTAAAATGTTCATTTAGTGGCCATTTTCAAAAACACAATTAACTGTTTCATTTTTTGTGGTAGCTTTAGAAAATTACCGCTAATTTACAGTGGCTTATTAGAAACTACCACCATTTAATAGTTGTTTTTTAATAGTGATTTTTTAAAAACCATCATGGAGTTAATGATAATTAATTATTATTGTAGTTATTAATTAAAATTTTAATTATTATTAATAATTAATAATTATTTAATAACTATTTATTATTTAATATTTATTATTTAATATAAAAAATCACTTTTGATTTATTTTTTATAATTTTAATTTATTATTCTTCATTAACTATTAATTAATAATAATTATTTGTTAGTAATTATTTAAAAATAATTAAATTATTTATTTATTATTAATTATCAGTTATTAGATATTTAGTAATTATTAATTATATAATAATTCATAATTTATAATTGGTAATAATTATTTATTAATTATTTATATATATATACATATAAATACCCACACAAAAACACACATAAATACATACATACATACATACATATATATATATATATATTAAAATTGCAGCCAAAACTTCCTCACATAACTAATATTCTAAGAGAAAATAAAAATCTGTCTTCAACATCAAAATAATAATAAATTTTGATCTAGGTGTGCATTTCTCTTTGTGGCCTATCAAATCAAGACTTAAAAAAATGACTAAGTTTATAATGTATAAAAATTTAGTAATTATAGACAATAAAAAATTTATTCATGTTATTATAACACCCCGTGTCATGGGCGTTTGGTTTAATTTATTTAATATTAATTTTTTTTATTGTATTTTTTATAATTATATGACTTTTAAAGGGGTGCATAGTTATCCAACAAAGTTTTTAAAACTATGTGGGGATAAAATAATTTGGTTATGTATTGGGGAAATTTCATTTGAAATGGTTGGTGCATAGGTTGTTAACCTATGCAGGATTATAATAGTAATCATGTGGGGGTACTTTTTCCTAGGATGTGTGGTTTGTATGCTCACCATATGCTTTGGAAAAAAGTGTAGGACACCTAGATTTAAAAAAAAATCATTTTGTGTTATTTTCTTTTTTTATCTATTTTTTTCTTTTTCTTTCCCTCTTCTACTCTCACCTCATCATCCTTTCATGAACCCCATCTCCCTCCCTGATCCAATCACATAAACCCCCTTCCCTATCACATGATCTCTCCATGTTGAGGGACCTCCTACCTCGCAACCCCCTATCTCGATCTCACAACCTTGTCCAAGCCCCCTCCCATCAGTGGCCTCCTAAATGAAGCCCCATGTTGCACATGCTTCCCTATCTCAATCTACATCCCCTGCATACAATTCAAAAATATTTTTTTGGAGATTCTTTATAAGATATAAGAGTTAAGGGTTTTTCTTCCTCTACTTTTCCATTTCCTCTTGATTTCATCTACACTATAACTATGATTTGTTTTGAAAAGACATTGTGGGTTTTTTAATGGATTAAATTTTGGGGGGGTTTATTTCTAGGGAACATATGGTCATTATTGGTCTTGTAGGAGAATTATTCATCCAAGGTGACACATTATGAATCACTAGTCACTGCTTTGACATAGGTCTTCCCATAAACTAATCACTAATTTTAGAACTTTTGATTACTTATGCTTATAAACTTATGTTTTAACATTTTAATTATATCATTAAATGTATTTTTATAATTTATAAGGTTGAAATTATATTTTTTTCTTAATTTATAATATAATACAAAGGTTTTACTATTTTAAAGTAAGTCTTGAAATTAATTCATGATTTTCTCACAAAGGTTATATTTTTAATCACCCAATTGTCCCATTATAAATTTTTATGGAAGTTTTAAATTATGTATTTGGTTTTATATCTAAATTTATAATTTATTAATTGGAATTTAAATGTCTATTCTTGTATTGAAACAAGATGTCTAATCTTATCAAGGAAATTTAATTCTAAAGATTCCCTTTTTTAAAAGTATTTTTGAATCTATTCACCCTTTTTACTAGTTTCATTTTAAAATTATGAGTGTTGGAAAGTGAATCAAATGAAAATATAAAAGTGTGTGTGTGTGGATGTGAAAAATAATTCGATAATCTATGAATTTGAATATATTTTTCTAATCTTATATATACATGAAAGTAAATATTTATATGTTCAAGGTAATAAAGTTGGTTTTGAAATAAAATTTTCCCTTCTCTTGAAAGAATATTGATTTTTTTTATGGTTTTATTTTCAATTATATTATTGTTGTAAATGGTTTTGAATTCATGTCAAAGACTCCATATATTTGAGTTTGTTTTTCAAGAAGGCCCATATGGAAACTTAAATATTTTTGGAAATATTTCTATATGTGAAACCCTCTATATCCCCCTAATTGTTTATTTTCTCTAGATTACCCCTTTAGAGGTTTTACTTTCATAGAAATTTAAAAATTATGTATTCAGGGGTTGTTTAGCGGGAGGATTATTTTTTGTTATGATTTTATAGATGTGTATTCCTTAGAGTGAGTTACATTCCAAATAAGTTTAGGAACCTATATAGCCTAAGTTATCTATTGGGAATGTTTATTTCATAGTTAAAGTGGTGTGCTTTATATATGGTTTATAGGATCGGATATCATGAATAGGATACTGAGATAGTATAGGATTATAGTGATAGCCTAGGGAATCATTTTGTTAGTTTAGATCATGTTACACTATAATCAAGGGGATAGGCCAAGATACTTTCACTTAAACTGCTAGATGTTTTATGGGATTCATATCTTCTTCTTGATTATTCTTATCTTTTCTTGTATTGGTTGTGAAACCTTTCCCTTTATTACTTTTATTGTTGACTTATTTATTGTGGTGCCTGTATAAAAACATGATCTATCATGTTTTTTTAGTCTATTTTATTTATAATGGATTTTAAAATGGTTTAGGAAACTATTTTAATTTAATTTTTTTATCCTTAATTTTCAAATTGGATTTAAAATGGGTGTTTTGGTTTGAAATAGATTACATTAAGAAAAAAAATTCAAATTGATTATTTTCATTTATGAAAACAAATAAGGAAAAACTATTTTCTAACAAAACACAAACTATATAGGAAGGAATTTAAAATTAAATATAAGGATTGTGGCGAGGTGGGGTGGCCTACTGAGTACTTGTATTATCATGCCTATAGTATATCTTAGTTGTAAGTTTAGCATCGAATTATAGCCACTATTATAACATTGATTAATTTTTTCTTTAAGGTTAGTTTTATTTTATAGCATTTGGATATGTGTACTGATGATATAATTTATTTAGCATTGTCTCTATTTTTATGTGGCCCTTTAAATGATTTATTTATTACTTTCCATTTTTGATTATCTATGGTTTCCATTATTTATGTGGATACATGATTATTCTGGAGATACAGTACATTGAGGGATCTTGGGGGTAAGTTAAGTTACTCAAAATATAATAGGTAGTTTGGTGGGAAAGCAAATTAATTAGTTTATATCTATTTATATATGTTGTTGGATTTTGTTTTGGTTTATTCCTTACATGAATGGTTAAACTATGGATGGGTCATCCATGATTTTTGTTAGAAATATTATGATTATTTTATACTAATTTAAGGTAGATATCATTCCAATTGTAGATGTACCTATTTCCATTTTTCTCATTACCAACCCATGGGGATCATGAATGCACCTAGGGTTAGTGTTTAGTCGGTTTAAGTACTGGTTTAGAAGGTAGCCTGGGTTAGGTTGTTATAAATAGTATTGTAGATTTTTTTTGGGGAAATAATGATAGTATGGGATTAGGGCCTTCAGGACTCAAGTGGTAAGTTTAAAAGGAGATTATATATTTATCTTTTCTAATTTGAACCAAGATTTTCCAGGGGAAGTTGGAATTTGGCTTTTGTTTTAGGTTTTTTCTATTAATAAATATATAATTTATGGTGATGTGATTTGTCACTTATTATCATGATGATTTTTCTTGAGGATCATTCACAGTTTTGGTGTTGATATAAAGATAAAGTCAAGTATTTTAAGTTTTATTTCATGTCCCAACTAACCACGAAACAACAAAATTCTTGATTTTTTATTCGGTTTTTTGAATTAATGAATGATTGGTTCATGAATCATTAAATTATAATAAATTTAGGCATGATTATACATCTTATTTTGGTTTTAAAATTTATAAACACTAGATCTCATATTTCCTAGGGTGTAAATGGAAATGGGGATAGAACAAATGTTTTTGTTTTGATATGTTGACGAAATTAGTTTGGATTTAAGAAAATACCATCTTGGGATCCATTTGGATTTTTGTTATATCAATTGTTTGATTAATTATTTGTGATTTATTTCTTTTACACCATAGGGAAATTATTTTCAACATGGTTGATTATAGTATAAAAACCCGAGTTTTGGAAAATAAAAACATGTGTGGTGATATGAGGTGTCTGTAAGTGATTTGTGAAAGTTGTTTTAATTGAGATGGCTCATGGAGTTAGTAATTTCCAAAATTATTAGAATTTTAAAATATTATTTGATTTTATTATTCAAGGAATTCTAAAAATATGGAATCTATTAAATATATTTTTCTATTGAATTATAATGGCATGAATAGGTAATTATAATTCCTTGATATAATTTCCCTTTGAATGATGAATGAGATGTTTTGATTGGTGATTTTTGAAATTAAATAGTGATTTTATTTTTATTTTTTATAAATTATTATATGTGATTTTAATTCATGATGATGTTATAGATAATTCTCATGAGGTGGTCATTATAAAGAAAAATATCTAATGGGAGGTTGTGAATACTCTCTTTAGGAAGGTTGTGAATACTCTCTTTAGGGAGTTTATGAATACTCCCTCTAGGGAGGTTGTAAATAATCCATTCAATGAGGTTGTGAATTCTCCCACTATGGAGGTTGTGAATACTCCCTTCAGGGAAATCATGAATACTCCCTCTGAGGAGGTTGTGAATATTCCCTTTGGACATGTCATGAATACTCCCTCTGGGGAGGTTTTGAATACAAACTTCGATGTGGTTGTGACACTAAATAAAATACTCAATGGGGTAGTCATAATATAAATAATAGGTCTTACATGGATGTAGAGCCAAGATAATTAGTTCTCAGTAGAGTAGGGTGTTCCTATTAGGTGATATCTATCTGGGGATTACGAGGTCTTTGATGGGTGTAGTTGAGACTTCTGGACTATTGGGGCCGAACTTCGAGGAACCATTGTATACTGGGATGGTGAAATCATGATGTTTTAATTATTATATGGGAATTCCCCATATCCTTATATTCTATATCAGGGTGATATTATCCCCAGTATTTAATTTTTATACCAATGTGAAAGTCCCATGGGTTGTTATATTTGTTGGAATAGTCACCATGACATGATCAGAGACATTTTTTCACCAGCTAAACCAGTTATGGTCAATTGGGGATGTGATCCCAAGGATTGACCATGATTATTATTATCATTAATGGAATAGTCCAGGTGGTATTGTTGGCATGATAATCATAAAAATCTAAGAGACATTCATACATTGGATGAAGTGGTTATGGTCAAGATTCATGGTGGTCCATTTAACACCCAACGACCCAACGTGTATGATTTATTTTCTTATACTCATCTACGATTTTAGTAATCTTTGATTGGAAACTTTAGATAGAACTAATTTATGGATGTTTTTTATGGTTATCTCTTGATGATTTCATAGGTTCCTTACGGATGATCTCTTTCATAGCTTATAGTTTCTTTTCTAACTATTTAGAATATTTCTAAATTATGGGAAGGGTTAGGATTAGTTACCCTTTTCTTTTAGAGTAGTAATGGTCTCCATTATCCATTACCTTCTATTTTGACCAATTGATTTCTGGGAGAAATAACCATTATAGTAGGGAAATTTTAACACCCCATTTCATGGATTTTTTACTTAATTTATTTAATATTTTTTGTGGCATCGAAATTTTTTTAAATTTTAAGAGTTTTAATTGGGTTCACAATTAGGCAACACAAATTAGAAAAATGGAGACCATGATATTTGTTTTTTATTTTAGGGTAGTATCATTGGGTACAGTTGGCACATAGATTTATAGATCATTGGGATCCTAAGAATAACTGTATTATGGTCCCTTTTTTAGGCATTGGGGGTCACACAGTTGTGCACAGTTTGGAAAACCATGAGGGTTTTCCAATTTTTTTTAAAAAAAATTGTTTCATTTGATATTATTATCTTTTTTTTCTTTTTTTCACTCTTTCTGTCTATAATGTCATCCCATAATGATCCCCCACTATCTCTCAACTCCCATCATGCACATACCCTTTAACCATTGTGTGGGTTCCCCATGGATGGTGGAATCCTCCCTCATTCCCACCTCTCATAATTGCATGACCTTAGCTAATCCCCCTCAGTAATGTGACCTTCTGGATAAATCCCCCTACCAAACATGCCTATTTATCCATATATCATTCATTCACTCATGATTCCAATATGATTTCATGGAAGTTATTAGTTGGATCTATAAGGAAAAGTTTTAACTTATCTCTCCTTCGATTACCTCTTGATTTTGACGCCCCTATCACCATGATTTGGTTTAAATGAACCCTAGGGTGTCAACTTGGATTTATTTTACTTTATTTTATCCCGAAAATGTCATTATTATTATCTTTATATCTTCCACTATCAAAGGAAACATGTTTCATCTTGATCCTCATCACTCTAAGGTATGTTTTCCAATGTCTGAATCTTTTATTTTAAAATAGTCAATTTCTTATGATTCAAAAATTTTGTTTTGGCCATTCTATTTGTTTAGTTAAATATATTTATTGAATCTATAAGGTGGAAATTATTTTTTCTATTTATTTCAATTAAAATAGAAATATTTTCATATTTTAAATAATGGTTCAAACTTAATTCATAATTTACACTCACTAGTTATTTTTTAATTATATAATTATCCATTTAAAAAAATTAATAAAAGTTTTAAATTGTTTCCTTGGTTTTACTTATGGATTTATAAAAAAATGGACTTTTACAGGGTGTTCTTATATTAAAAAATTATATTTTATCTTCTCAAGGAACTTTAATGTTTGAGGGGGCCTTTTTTAAAGTGGTTTTGATGTTGGTCACCCTTTTTCATTATTTTATTTGAAAAATGTGAGTTCCAAAAGGTAGATCCAATTAAATTATAAATATATATAGGTATTAGTATTTATTTGTGGATGCACATGTTTATAAGACAATATGAAAATGTTTTCATAGGGTGTTTCTCTTATATATATATGACACCATTATTTTCTAATCAAAAGCCTATGATTGGTTTGAGAGGAGAAAGAGGGATGATGAAATTATTTTTCATATGGAACTCGATTCCATGGTGTAGTGAGTATTATGCACTGTGGTGGGTGTGGTAGAGAATTGGTTGAGAAAATGAGGTTTGGAATACTTTTTTATGGTTTTAGTTTTTTTTCTCTAATTATATCATGGAGTTTTGGTTACAATGTGAAGTCTTGGAAGGTGGAATCTATAAATTTCTACACAATTTGATATTATTGCACTACTGATGGTGATTATGGAATAGTGTTAGTGTGATGTCTTGAAGGCTACATTGTGATGATAAAAATTGGATCATTTTTTCTTTACCAGGTTTATAGTATCTCATCAATTACCATGGCATGGATTATAGATACACTTTGGACCAGAAACCATTGCAAATAGAACATATCCTTTGTACCATAGATTTTACCTATTTTGGAACCATTGTGGTGGATCCCTATGTGTTCTATCATGATTCATGTTTTCAAAAATTCAATATAAATTAATGAGTACCTTTAAACATTTCCTCTTATTATCCTTTCCTCTAGTTTAACACCCCAATATTTCATAGTAAGTTATTTTCTTTAAATTAATTCAATAGCTTGCGCTACACGCAATATCGAGTTTGAGCCCACCATGACTTTCCAAACTAGCTGTTCAAAAAGAAGTTATGAATAGTATTAACTGAATTTTGAATTTTATATACTCCATATAATTTAAAAATATATATTATGTGTTTCTTAGAAATAATATAAGAACAAATTCATTTTTTCAGATAAAAGAAATATTTTTCAAAAAAATTAAATTTTACCACCTTTTAATGGAATCCCATTTTTAAAACCAATATTTGACAGTTTTATATATTAAATTTAATGAAATTAAATTATAATTTATAATTGGGACATAAAAAATTATTTTGGATAAATTTTTGGTACTTTTCAGAAAACTTTCATATTTTGATGAATAATGAAAAATGCTAAATTTTAATTGAAAACAACTTTTTTAATAGAAATAATTTATAGTGTTAAATTATTTATTTGAATGGTTTGGATTTATAATTATATTATATTTTTATCATTTAATACAATGTAGGTCATTATAAGTAATTTCACATTTAAATTTGACATAGACACAAGTCAATCTTTTTATAGTTTTTACATTTTAAAAACCCACTTTTCGATTTTGATAATGGAAATTAATTTTAAATTAAATAATTAAACTTCTATGTTTATAATTTGCTAAAATATAATTCATTTTTGAATTTGGAATATCAAAATTAGCTTCGGGTAAATTTTTTTTATTTTTCTGAAAACATTCAATTCTTGATGAATCGTGAAAAACACTACGTTATTGTTAAAAATAGACTTTCTATTTAAATAATTATTTATTTTATTTAAATTTATTTTAAGTGAAAACAGATATATAATACCAATATAAGTTCAATTTAATTCATTGGGGTCATTTTATAACAAAATTAGATGTATAAAATTTTATTAAACTTTTTACCGTCTTTTACCCTCCTCCGAGGAACATTTAAAAATTCGCATAAAACATAATTTTACAGCTTCTGTGAGTTTAATTTCAAAACATTGAGAGACACGGTTAATATCAGTATGTAAAATTTGGTTCAATAAGATGAAAATATTTTTTGATGAATAGTAACTTTGGACTTTTATTTACCGCGGTTAAATGTAAATAGGGTAATTAAGGGTAAAAGGGATATCATAATTACCCTAACACATGTCTTAATTCTATTGGATAAGTATAATTCAACCAAAAACAACCTTGGGAATAAAATGTGATCCTCTTGGGTCCACTTAGATTAGATTAGGATATTTATTATTATTTTATTTAAAAAAGAGTTAAAAGAGTTAACTTCAAAGTTTAATAACTAAACTATTTTTAATATAGGGTTAAACACAATATAAATTCTACTATAAATATTAATTATAAATATAAAGAGATTAGAAACATAATTTTATTTTATTTATAATTTTTATACATTAAATAATTTAATTTATTTATGACACAATGATGAGGTAGTAATTACCTTATTAATGAAATATTAAAATAATTTATATTATAAATATCCAAATTAATGTAGATTGATACTTTTGATGAATTAAACTAATTTTCTAGGTTAATATGACATGTTAAGGTTGGTAAAATAAATTTTATTTTAAGTGATAAAGTTTTTATGGCTTTCAAAAAAAATCAAATACTAAATAGTGTCAAAATCGACAAAATTTAGTTTTTAAAACAAATACTTTATTATTAATTGATATAATATTATTAAAAATCTAAGGTTCAGAAAAAGGACTTAGATAAGGTTATATATATTAACAATGAACCAATTGGGGTTCTCTTGTCAGTTTATAGTAAGTTTATTAACGATATAATATAAAAATACAAAGAGATAAGGTAAATGTCAAACTATTTAACTAAGAGTTAAATCTAAAAGATAAGGTTAATATGGTGACCTAAACCAATATAAAACCTATTGGTTGAGAGTTTTTAGATCCATACCCAACTTATCCTCAAAATAAATCATTTTGGAGCCATTACAAACCAAAATTGATTTTATTATAAAATAATATTTCATGTTTTTTCTAAAGTGACATAGTATATCATGGATCCCTTTATTATCATGATATTATAAAGTTTTTATTACCTCAATTATTTGTATTCAAGTGTCTCTCATTTGGTTAGGAACTCTAACTAAAATGAAATTTTAAATGTTTTAAAAATTTATTCTTCTAAATATTTCTCATTAATGTCCATGTTTTAAAAATGGTTTTAAAGATTTATTTATATGGAAATTAAGGTTTAAAATTGAAATTCATTTTAAACGTTTCAAGGTGGTATGGGACACTTTTATTCAAAAAAAGATATTTTAAATAGCTTCTTGACAAATATTGATAATTTTTCAAGACAAATGGGGATATTTTTCTCAAATAGTTTTGTTGATTACTTTCTTCTATGTCAATATCCTTCAGTGTATTTTATTCTTGATTGAGGTTGATTTATCATAATACAATCATCTATATTGCATTGAAAGAGTTATTTTTGACTGTGGATGTGTTATTTTTATACCATTCATGGTTTATGGTTAAAGTATTGACATTTCTTATGCTAATTTTAATAGGAATGTATATGTTATATTTCAACCTTTTTATATGAGGAATGTATCAGTGAATCAATAGGTCTCATGAGACAATTAGACGTGGAATTGGTCGAGGCCTTTCCCAATTTAATATATGGTTTTGGCCGAGGCCCAAATCATTTTTAAACATATTGGTAAAGGCCTTGACAAAATGTTTAGAATGTATGACATTATACATTCCCTCATTATGAAAATAATATTAATGGTTCTTGTGGTTATTCGACTATTAGAATACCCATGATTGTGTTTTATTATGGAATTATTTACTCAACTCATATTCCTACCATAAATTATTCATGTTTATTATTTGTAAAGGAATGTGTTTTCAATTATTTACTATACATAATGTTTATGTTATCTTCTGCTATATTTCTTACTCTTACTGAGCATTTGAACTCACCCTTTTCTTATGTTTCATTTTCATGGGATATGAAGAAGTTAGTTATGAGTGACTTGCAGTCATATCTAGGAGGCTTGAATGTTTCTAATGGAATAAATTATTGTTGTATTTCCTTTCAAGTTGTAATGTTGAACTCATGTATGTATCTTATTTCCAAGAATACTAAACTGATCGGTCCTTCAGGACTTGATTACTTGAATCATGCTAATATTATGTAATAATACACCGACTCTGGGTAACTGGGGTCGGGGTGTTACAGTTGGTATCAGAAAAAGTTTAGTACAAACCTGGAAAACAATATTTCGAAAAACTCTATTAAAGAACATTACCCTAAGATAGACTTTGAGGATTAGTATTCAAGAACTTCCTAGAATTTTGGTAATGTAGATATTTTTTTGAGTTTTCCAAAAAATACATCCCTGTCTAGATATGATCAGGTAGAGGAGGTTGTGGCACTGGTGTACCTAGGAGTGAAAACATAGAAAAGGAGTTTTGGGCTTAACCTGGGCTATCCTGGTACACGACAATGGGCCTTGCTTCACTTTGGGTTACGACACTCCCTGGGGATATGCTTAGGATAATTCACATTTTCTTTACAAAATGATTTGAAGGATTTTAATAAAATATAAGAATAAATAACCTTGGTTAATCCTAAGGTTTTTTAGATTAAAAATAAGGCATTATGATATTCTATAAATGATTTTTTGACTCACACTATGATTTCTTATGTTAGTTAATGGATGGTTTCCAAGGAAGTCATAGTAACATTGAACATGTTGTACAAGGTGGGTACGGTGGTGGAAATAAGCAACGAAATGGAATGTGGATAGGTGTAAAAGATATCATGTTCATGCCAAATTAGTTTTCTGAAAATATGATCACCAACACATATATGAACCAACTCCCGAACTCCACAAAGAAGAGAAATTTGGTGAATGATAAGAGCTCCAGGAGTGGAGACCATGGAGAAAAGAAATCTCAATTTCCATCATGCAGAAAATGTGGAAGGAGACACCTAGGAAAGAGTCTTAATGGAACAAATAAATTCTTTATGTGTGGGAAATAAGTACATAAATTAAATAATTGTCGAGAAAAAATGAAGAGTGTTATGGAAGAAAATAAAAAAAATCTCAATAATTCATTTACAGTCATTTTCCATAAATATAGGGGACTTGGGAATTACCCAAGTGAATTCCCTATTCTATAGGATAACCTCTTGGTCAAGGAAGATCCTGTGTGGAAATAAATGGATGGTGAAATGATTAAAAGTATTAGTGCTCTTTGTTGATGGGATAACTTTGGAATACTTCTCTCTTTTATGTGTAACCCTGAATTTGGTTATGTTAAAATGATATTTTAGGAAGAATTATCTTTTCTATTGTTGATATAATTATAAATAAACATTTGGTTTTATATGATCCTTGAATTTGAGGTAATTTCATATTATTAAATTTTGGGATGAAAATGCGAGGTATGAGATAACATCTGTGGTGAAATTATATTATGGTTATTTTGAGAAATTTATCTCATTTTGGGAATGTGATAAAATATAGTTTTTGAAAAAAAACATGTATACCGTGTGACAACCTGTCGCATCAGAGAAAGTTGTGGGAATCAAACCCACAACCAGAGTGTGATTGGTATTTATCACCTACCACTGAACTACGTTAAATCCCTGGTTAGTGTGACTAATTATTTTTAGTTAAATGATTTTATTGATCAATAATAAGTTTATATGGGATCTTAGGTCTTATCAAATGTATATCCTTAGTATAGAAAATTGATTTGGTGATTAAGTGATAAATGTTATTTTGGAAGACGTTTGCTCTTTTGGGTTCACTAAATGCCTAAGGAAAATAGAATACTATGGGATTTCATTTGAGGAGTAGTGGTGGATTTTTATCTATGTTCTTATTTTGGATTTATAGCGATTTGGGTTAGTTATGGAAATTATTAACTTATCATAGAGAATATGTGATTAGTTAAATTACTTTTAAGTATGTGACTTTAAGAGTATTCAATGTTATTTGGAGATACAATTTAATGTGGAAGACTATGTTATCAAATTCTTCTAAGTTTTGGGTTTCAATATTAGTTTGGATTATATTAAACGATTTTAAGGACAATTGTTTATTAAATAGTGTTTACTGAAATTTTGGTATTGTTAGTTTATTTTAGAAATTAAGATTAATATTTCTTTCTCTAATTAATTATCCTTTTTGAGGATCATCTGATCTTGTACTAACCATTTTTGTTTTGGTTAATCTATAAAGAAAAGGTAAATATATAGTTTATCCTTTGTGGATCATGTGATTCTGTAGAAGTTGATTCTAGCGCTTCAGGTGTGACCAAGTCATCTTGAAAACTCATCATTTGAAATAAAATCTGAGTTGGTGGTAAAAATTTATTAATGGATGAAACTCTAAATAAAAATTAAGTATATCTCTTTATTTTCTTATTCAATATCTTAAATAAATTCCTCTAATTTATGAAATGGAACTTAAAACAAAAAACGTTGTCCGTTTACTTTTCCTACTAGAAAACTAATGACCGTTTATCGCATCACAAGTTTGTGGTTTTCTTGTTGTTAACTTTCTCCTGATCTTGTTTTCTATCACTCTCTATCAGAACTTAACACTTAGTTTATCTTCCATATCCATGTTTTCCTACATGTAATCCTATTATGGGTTATCTCAGGTGTCCTTTGTACTTCTCTTTCTTTCTTTTAAAGTGATATTTTTATTGGCTCTTTTTCTGATGTTGGACTCTCAATGAAGTTCTGAAGCCCAATTTTAAAATTAGGAGGGCATAATTCCCAAAATTGTGGAAGAATGTAACACCCCAAGATTTTATAGTAAGTTATTTTCTTTAAAGTAATTCAATACCTTTTGTCACACGCAACACCGAGTTTGAGGGCACCATGACTTACCAAAATAACCTTTCAAAAGGCGGTTATGAATAGTATTAACTAAATTTTTAATTTATATACTCCATATAATTTTAGAATCCATATTATGTTTTTCTTAGAAATAATATAAGAATAAATTCATTTTTTTGATAAAAGAAGTATTTTTTAAAAAATGAAATTTTAACACCTTTTATGAAAAACCCTTTTTAAAACCAGTATTTGACATTTTTATATATAAAATTTAATGAAATTAAATTATTCTTTATAATTTGGACATAAAATTTTATTTTGGATAAATTTTTAGTACTTTTCTGAAAACTTTCATATTTTGATGAATACTGAAAAATACTAAATTTTAATTGAAAACGAATTTTTTAATTGAAATAATTTATAGTGCTAAATTATTAATTTGAATGTTTTTGAAGTATAATTATATTATATTTTTATCATTTAATACAATGTAGTTTATTATAAGAAATTTCACATTTAAATTTGACATAAACACATGTCAATCTTTTGATAGTTTTTATTTTTTAAAAACCCGCTTTTCAGTTTTGACAACGGGAATTAATTTTAAAATAAGTAATGAAAATTTTATGTTTTTAATTTGGTAAAAAATAATTCATTTTTGAATTCAGAATATCAAAATTTTCTTAGGGTAAATTTTTTGTATTTTTCTGAAAACATTCAATTTTTGATGAATGGTGGAAAACACTATGTTATTGTTTAAAACTGAATTTTTATTTAAATAATTATTTATTTTATTTAAATATATTTTATATAAAAATAGATATATAATACCTATATAAGTTCAATTTAATTCATTCGAGCCATTTTATAATAAAATTAGATGTATAAAATTTTATTGAACTTTTTACCATCTTTTACCCACCTCATAGGAGCATTCGCAAATTTGCATAAAACATAATTTTACCACCTCTGTGAGTTGAATTTCCAAAATCCAATAGACACAGTTAACATCAGTATGTAAAATGTGGTTCAATATGATGAAAATATTTTTTTTTTGAATAGTAACTTTTGACATTTATTTACCACGGTTAAAAGTAAATAGGGTAAATAAGGGTAAAAATGATATCATAATTACTATAACAAATGTCCTAATTCTATTGGATAAGTATAATTCGACCCAAAACAATCTTAGTAATAAAATATGATACACTTTGGTTCATTTGTATTAGATTAGGACATTTATTATTATTTTATTTAAAGAAGAGTTAAAAGAGTTAAATTCAAAGTTTAATAACTAAAACATTTTTAATATAGGGTTAAACACAATATAAATTAGACTTAATTAGAAAGATAAAAAAATTTCCTACATAATGGTATTTTATTTATATTTTTTAGACATTAAATAATTTAATTTATTTATGACACAATGATGATTTAGTAATTACCTTATTAATGAAATATTAAAATACCTAATATTATAAATATCCAAATAAATGTAAATTTAGACTTCTGATTAATTAGAAAAATTTTATAGGTTAATATGACATGTTAGAGTTGGTTAAATAATTTTTATTTGAAGTGATAAAGTTTTTATCACTTTCAAAAAAACTAATACTAAATAGTGTAAAAATTGAAATAATTGAGTTTTTAAAACAAATACTATATTATTAATTGATATAATATTCCTAAAAATATAAGGTTCAGAAAAAGGACTTATATAAGGTTATATATATTAATAATGAACCGCTTGGGGTTTTCTTAGCAGTTTATAGTATGTTTATTAACCATATAATATAAAAATACAAAGAGACATGGTAAATGTCAAACTATTTAACAAAGAGTTAAATCTAAAAGATAAGGTTAATATGGTGACATAAACCTGTCTAAAACCTATTGTTTGAGAGGTTTTAGACCCATCCCCACCTTATCCTTGAAATAAATCATTTTTTATCCATTAGACAGTGAAAATTATTGTATTATAAAATAATATTTCAAGCTTTTCCTAAAATGACCCTCACCTACCTTATAAAAATGCACTTCACCTTCTCTTAATTTCACACCTCCAAATCCTTTTTTCTTAGCCAACCCCTACCCAAATATCATCCCAATTTCCCTCACATGAACCTATAGACCTTAATTTGATCAAAAAGCAAACCTATTGAGCCCTTTTGATCAACTCAAAATGAAACACCTGAAGTAGAGGTAATAATTTCACCACCCTCTTTCATGTTCTTTTCTTCTTCCACTTCCACTTTATTTTTTGTTTCCATACCAAAATAAAAAATCCAGTATCTTATACATATTTTAATGTTATTATAAATATGGTACAACCATATTATTTATTCTATCCATCCTATAAATGAAAAATTCACCATAAGAGTGTACGTAAGACTTACCATCTCCACGTCGTGGTGTAGTTTGTTATTCAAACACTTCATTATTTGGATTGGTATAATAATGAGTATAAAAAATTTAAATAATAAATATAACATGTTAATAATTCTTTATATATGATATACCATTCAATTAAATATGATCTCACCATCAATATAAGGATATTGTCGCTCGTGTGTACGTATGGATTACCATCTCCACGAACGTGATGAGATTCATTTCCCCATCGTAACCATTCATGAATAATTTTCATTTGATGATTAAAAATAATTTTTATGAACTTAATGTCATTAATTATATGAACCAAATAAATTCTATCCATAATAAATAGTGATTATGCAACAAAACATATAAAACAAAACGAATCAATTAACACCCGAAATGACGATAATACTAAAATATTATTAACAATGCAATATTAGAAGATCATATATGATATAATATTTATATATCTGTTTCATATATAATTTAGTAACAATTATTTAACTATTATACTGGATTTTAATGTACCCTCAGCCAAGGAAAAGTTCAAGGTATGGGGTTTTCATATCACTTTTATTCCCGTGAGATTCATGATATATTTTCAACTATTACATTTTTTGTGGTGTATGTACTACCCATGAGTTTATTTTTGCATAATATAATTTAATTTACTAGTATTTACATCATCATTGGATGAACCTTATTTCATGGGGTGTATATTTTGTAAGTTACTAAATCGGTAAGAGAATTATAAAATTTCAATTTCCACTCATTCAGTTTTACGCAAAATTAATTGATTACTTTACTCCAAGATTATGTGTAAAATCACTATTTATATACCTATGTAGTAATTTAAACTCACCTTTGTGTGGATATACCTCTGAATCATATAATCACTCCATTGATAAATTATCAAGTCATTGATATGAACTTGATAAATTTTAACTCAATTTTTATTCATTGTGTTAAACATCAAAGTCATTGGTGTTGTTTTAACAATAATATGTGTGAATATAATATGATTGATTTACACTAAATATCCAATCATATTGAGTGTATTTATATTTTTCACACATAAATACATCATTGATTTATCCTTAACCCAAGGATACGGTCTTTATAAAAGAATTCATCTCAACTTCCATTCCATTGAGACTTCCTTGTTATTATGCACCAATTCACTTTTATTTGGTGTATATAGTGTACTTTGACATAGTATATCATGAATACCTTTATTCTCATGATATTATAAATTTTTTATTACCTCAATTATTTTTATTCAAGTGTATCTCATTTGGTTAGGAACTCTAACTAAAATGTCATTTTAAATGTTTTAAAATTTTATTCTTCTAAATCTTTCTCATTGATGTCCATGTTTTAAAAATGGTTTTAATGATTTTTTATATGGAAATTAATTTTTAAAATTGAAATTCCTTTTAAAAGTTTCAAGGTGGTATAGGACACTTTGATTCAAAAAAATCTATTTTAAACAGCTTCTTGACCATTAGTGAGACTTTTTCAAGACAAATGGGGATATTTCTCTTAAATAGTTTTGATGATTATTTTCCTCTATGTCAATATGATTCAATGTATTTTATTATTTATTGAGGTTGATTTATCATAATAAAATCATCCATATTGTATTGAATGAGTTATGTTTGACTATGGATGTGTTATTTATATACCATTCCTAGTTTATGGTAAAAGTATTTACATTTGGTATGATATTTTTAATATGAATGTTTATGTTATGTTTCAACCTTTTTATATGAATAATTTATTGGACATAGTAATTGATGGGTAGAGTATAGAATCCCTACTTTTATAACATAATTTTTCATTACATTTTACAAAACTGAGGATCTTTAAGGTTTAGTGTCTTGGAAACTAGGAACTTAAAACATGAAAACATAAAACATTATTCTTAAACACTTGAAAGGATTATCCTTATGTTTATCCTAGGTTCATTACTAAATCTCATTACCTGGGTACATACATCAAAATAAAGGGTGAGCAGAAGTCCCAGTAAGGGAAACAAGGGGAAACATTTAACATGTAAACTTGAGATACATCAATAAAGTCATGATAAATAGCTTTAAGGAATGAGAAAGAGATAATGAGGCATATCATAATGGAAAGAACATGATACATAACTTTAATATGTGGCTAAATAATTTAACTTAGACAATCATGAACATATCACCAAATTCCATCCCCAAGGTTTCATTTGAAATTACCAAGGTTATACACCAAGGTATCGTTAAAATTGTAATCTCTAGTGGTTACATCATTACCCAATGCATTGGAGCGCTATCAGGGCGCACCCTTAAATTTGTCTTTATTATCATGTGATCCAAATATATTATCATCAAACATTTCATAAATAACCCATATAGCATAAAATAAATGGTTTTCTATTCATAATCATAATGTTTTAAAAACTGCTTTTTAAGACATGATCTTTATATCATTTTAAAACCAAGAAAAAAAAATAAAGTGGGTTTCATTTATGTAAATCCAAGAATTTAAAATAGGACATTTTGATATATATGTGAATAACCCTTTAGAATAAATATTTTTGAGTATTCACTTAATAAAATAAAAGAATTTGAGAAAAAGAGAGAGACATTTTGAGACGAAAATTCAGCAGCATAACGGCTATGTTGCAGGGTTTTAGAAAACATTGAAAAGAGAGAGGACATGGGTCACCCACTCATAAATGATCCATAAAATAGTATAGGGTTAGAATATAAAGGATATAATAACATGGTAATGAAATTTTAAATACATACCATATGAAATGAAAAACATGGAAGGAAGACAAAAATAAGATTTCTCTTATGAAAATTCGGCAGCCTAATGGCGTCACTTAAAACTTAAAAAAAATTGATGAGATCAAATAGGGTATCTCATAATATGAACATAAAAGATCATTATTATATATATAGATATCATACCCCAACATAATAAAAAGTAACATGAAAGAGTTGACATGAAAATAGAACTTGAAAATGAGAAGGGTGAAAGAATCCCTTAAAAATTTAGCAGCCTAACGGCGCCACTTAAACATTATTAAAATGAATTGATGAGAGAAAGAGGGGGTCTCTAATCATATGAACATGAAAATGAAAGTAGGATGAATATAAAATTATATCCTCCAATATAAGAACATAAATAATAAAAGAACTGACATAAAAGAGAGTGCTTGGAAAGAAAGAGATAGTTAGGATCCCTTACCTTGAAGAGTAACTTCAAAATCTTGAAGTTTGGGACCTTGGGTGGCTTAAGGGAACCTTGGGAGGACTCCTTGGGAGGTAAGGAGACCATAACTTAATTTAATAGGATTTTGTAATCGAAAGGATGAGAGAATGGCTTGGTATTCATAGGGGAAGTGAGAGGACAAGGCATTAATGGCCAAGGGACACCTCATTGGTGGTATTGGAAAAACCATGGGCTTAACCATGGTATTTGACCATGGTATTGGCCACTTGGGACACCTCATACCTTATATTACTATTCATAAGTCAACCATATTGATTACATACTTAATACATCATTTAATGATGTCATTAAACACCCGTAACTTAAAAACTGTATTTTCACTATTCACCAAAAATTCAACTTTCTCATAAAAATACCAAAATTTCACCTTAAACAATTATCTATGCTCTAATTTCAAAAATGAACTCCATTTTATAAAAATATTGTTCTAAATATTTTTCATTTAATTTTAAAATAAATACACTATTCACCAAAAATTCAATTTTTTCAGAAAAATCCCCAAAAACTACTGTAACATAATATCGATGCTTTGAGTTCAAAAATGAACTCCATTTTATAAAAATATTTTTCTAAATATTTTTCATTTAATTTTTAATTAAAAAACACTATTCACCTGAAAAAATTGATACTTGACTAATAATTTCTGAAACAGTTATTTACCTATTTTATTGAATCACATTACTTAATCAAGGTGCCTAGATTATAATAATACTTTCTTTAAGTAAGATTACTAATCCATTTGGTCACATTACGAATCCTAAGCATAAAATCACTATTCATAATTTACTATTCATCAAAAATCAAGTTGATCTTATTAGACTCTAAATTTCTTAATGAACATAATTGTAGAAGACCATTTTTTGAAAATCATTACACATAATTAATTATTTAAGGTTTACATAAATATTTTCAAATATCTTTTTTCTAGAATTAATCAAAAATATGTATACTATATTTATCCACACATTTGAAAATTCACAAACTTCATCATAAGAAGAAATCACAATTTTTATTTAAATCAAAGGATTACACAAGGCAGTTACGGTCTCCTTACATATCCCCTTATAACCCCAGCATAGGACCTAAGTGTAAGGTGTGCTAAAGTGAGAGAATCTGAGGGTAGAATGACCAACATCGCACGAGTAGTAATTTCTATCAGTTTGAACTTCTCGCGAAGGCGATTCCATTCTAGCTTCACATGATGAATTTCGGCTTGGTTTTGGTCCATAGAAAAGCCCAGTGGTGCTAACTCCTTCCCAAGTTCTATTATATGGGATTAGATTGGCCCGAGACTACTGGATGAGGCCATCAAATCTTCTTTCTATATTAATTAAACAAGATCACTTATATTTAGAGACAATAGTCGGAACATTTATTTTCCAATGGTCATACTGACTAATGGTCATATAATAGTCAAAACCCAACAATCTAATTTTAATTATACTCATTTTATTAAATGAAAAATATTTTTTGAGTATGAAATAAAATAACACAAAAAATTAGGAAACAATATTTATTCAAAATTCCAGGTCGTTACAATCTTCCCCCCTTAAGAAATTGCATCCTCACAATTTTTAAAATTGGGCTTGGAAATTTCATTGAACATCCCACATCGAAAAAAGAGTCAGTAAAACTATTACTTTAAAAGAAATAAAAGTAAGTACAAAGGTCACCCGAGTTAACCCATACTAGGATTACATGTAGGAAAACATGGATATGGAGGAGAAAACAAAGGGTCAAGTTCTGACGGAGAGTGATAGAAAACATGTCTAAGAGGAAGTTAACCACCAGAAAATCACAAACTTGTGGTGGGTTAAATGGTCTTTGATTACCCAAAAGGAAACATAAACCAACAACATTTTGTTTTACGTTCCTTTTAATAATTTTTTGGAATTCATTTACTACATAGAATAAAAACACAAGGAAATATATTTACCTACAAGTAGATTTTCATCCCTTAATAAGTTTCCACCAAGACTAATCTTTTTTTTAAACAAAGAGAATTCAAAACTACTTGGTCTCATCAAATAACAAGAATCATATTCTAGAGAATCACGTCATCCACAAAAGAATAACTATCTATCTTTAATCATTTATCCTTAAAACAGAAAGGGTAAGATAAAACAACTCTTCAAAAAGAAAGAACCCCATAGGAAGGGAAACTACTTTAAATCTTCAAAGTTCCATGGTACTACCCAATGTTCATCATAGACCATTCCATAAATAAATGTCCTTAAAATTCCTCAAAATAAACAAAACTAAGATTGAAACCCAAATATAAGAAGGATTTGATAACATATTCTTCCAAGATAAAATTTATCGTTCATCTCCAAACAACATCAATCACTACTAACATCTTATAAAAAAAGTAACTAACCTAAACATATTTTCCCCAAGATAGGTTAATCATTTCCTAAATTACTATAATTTCTCCTTAAATTCGTTGATTCTTAAAAATATAAGTCAACCTTTACTCCTAAAAAAATAATGTAGTAATCTATTTACCTTGATCATATGAACGTCTTCTAAAACAATAATCATCTTTTAATCCCCTAATAATCTTTTTTTTTCAAGAAGAACAGCTTCACAACATCAATATGTGGTACATAAAAATAGATGTTTTCCTTAATGATATAAAACCATCTTAGGTAGTGACTCGATGTTCTTAGAAAACATTAAAGATATGCTCATAGAGCACGAACTAAAATACAACATGACATAGACAGTTATTGCGAAGAAGTTGCATGTACTTTAGTCATCATGATCCATCTCAGTATAAGACTTGCATTGTTCCCTTGTCCTTGAAGATTGTTGATGCTCATCATTCTTCTCATCCCTTCCAAGAGAGAATTGCCTTGGATAATGTCCAAATTCTCCACATTTACAACATTGAAAAGTAAAAGGTACATTAGATCAAACCTTATCTCTATTCATCACATTATCCATTTTTTTGAAGCAATTGGCTACTTTATGCCCAATCACCCCACACTTAAAACATCTTCCGGTTCCTTTGTGACATTCTCCTTGGATCCCCTTTCCATAATTTTTGCACAAAGGAAATTGGGTCTTCTTTCCCTTATCACCTTTATCAGATGAACATCCTTGAGACTTCGTCTTCTTCTTCCTTTATGAATTTGGGCATTCAACTAGGTACTAATTATTAATTGTTATTTTTGATATCTAGTTTGGCATAATATCAATATGTTCAACTTGATCTCTCGTCATCTCTGTCACATTAATTGGGCAATCATCACATTTCCTATCACATTGATTTTTGGTACATGTTCTTCTATTTCCCGCCATTAACTAAGAAAAGAAAGTATAATTAGGGGCTTAAATACTTTTCCAATAGAAAACTTTAAGCATAGAAGGATAAAATTTTACAAGAAGAGTATATCCAAACTTGTGATACCCTATATTCCAATATAGGTTAACCATGATCATATATTCTTATGTGAATCTTTATTTTATTTTATCTTTGTTCCTTTAATAATGGTTCATACTAAGCTTATGAATTTACCAAATCATATCCCTCGGGAGTGTTGTAAACAAGAGTGCAGCAAGGCCCGTTGTCATGTACTAGTTCCCGTTTGAGTCCAGCTCTAGTGGTGTTTTTGGGTTTTACCCCTATGTATATCTGTTCCAGAGCCACCTTTACCTGCTCATATCCAGATAGGGATGTATTTTCTTGATAAACCACTTAATAAATACTCACCAAAATACCAGGATAATTTCCTATATTTAAAAAATTTTATAGGGCTATTCCTAAAGTTTTCATATCCTAATTTCCACAAATAACTAAACCATCATTTGATACCAACTATATCATCCCGCCTTTTAATAATATAACTTTTCATTACATTTTACAAAACTGAGGATCTTTAAGGTTTAGTGTCTTGGAAACCAGGAACTTAAAACATGAAAACATAAAACATTCTTCTTAAACACTTGAAAGGATTATCCTTATGTTCATCATATGTTCATTACTACATCTCATAACCTGAGGACATACATCAAAAGAAAGGGTGAGTAGAAGGACTAGTAAGGGAAACAAGGGGAAACATTTAACATGTAAACTTGAGATACATCAATAAAGTCATGATAAATAGCTTTAAGGAATGAGAAAGAGATCATGAGGCATATCATAATGGAAAGAACATGATTCATAACTTTAATATGTGGCTACAACATTTAACTTATACAATCATGAACATATCACCAAGGTCCATCCCCAAGGTGTCATTTGAAATTACCAAGTTTATTCACCAAGGTATCGTTAAAATTGTAATCTCTAGTGGTTACATCATTACCCAATGCATTAGAGCACTATCAGGGCACACCCTTAAATTTGTCTTTATTATCATGTGAGCCACATATATCATCATCAAACATTTCATAAATAACTGATATATCATAAAAGAAATGGGTTTCATTTCATAATCATAACGTTTCAAAAACTGCTTTTAAGATATGATCTTTATGTCATTTTAAACCCATGAAAAAAAGAAAGTGGGTTTTATATATGTAAATCACAGATTTTAAAATATATAATTTTGATATATATGTGAATACCCCTATAGAATAAATATTTTTGAGTATTCACTTAATAAAATAAAATAATTTGAGAAAAAGAGAGAGATATTTTGAGACGAAAATCCGGCAGCATAATGGCTATGTTGCAGGGTTTTAGAAAACATTGAAAAGAGAGGGTACATGGGTCACCCACTCATAAATGATCCATAAAACAGTATAGGGGACGAATATAAAGGATATAAGAACATGGTAATGAAATTTTAAAGACATACCATATCAAATGAATAACATGGAAGGAACACAAAAATAAGATTTCTCTTATAAAAATTCAGCAGCCTAATGGTGTCACTTAAAACTTAAAAAAATTGACGAGATCAAATAGGGTATCTCATAATATGAACATAAAAGATCATTATGATAGATATATATATCATACCCCAATATAATAAAAAGTAACATGAAATACTTGACATGAAAATAGAACTTGAAAACGAGAAGGGTGAAACAATCCCTTAAAAATTTGGCAGCCTAATGATGCTACTTAAACATTCTTAAAATGAATTGATGAGAGAAAGAGGGGTTATATCATCATATGAAAATTAAAATTATAGTAGTATATATATAAAATAACATCCTCTAACATAAAATCATGGAGCATAAAATAACTGACATAAAAGAGAGTACTTGGAAAGAAAGAGAGAGGTAGGATCCCTTACCTAAAAGAGTGACTTAAAAATCTTGATTTTTGGGACCTTGGGAGGCTTAAGGGCACCTTGGGATGACTCCTTGGGAGTTAAGGATACCATAACTTCTTTGAGGAGGATTTCTGAATCGAAAGGATGAGATAATGTCTTGGTATTTATAGTGGAAGTGAGGGGACAAGGCATTAATGGCCAAGGGACACCTCATTGGTGGTATTGGAAAAACCATGGGCTTTCCCATGGTATTTTCCCTTGGTATTGGCCACTTGGGACACCTCATACCATATCTTACTATTCATAATTCGACCATATTGATTGCATACTTAATACGTCATTTAATGATGTCATTAAACACTCGTAACTTAAAAACTGTATTATCACTATTCACCGAAAATTCAACTTTCTCAGAAAAATCCCAAAATTTTACCTTAACCAAATATTGATGCTCTGATTTCAAAAATTAACTCCATTTTATAAAAATAATTTTCTAAATATTTTTAATTTAATTTTTAAATAAATACACTATTCACTGAAAATTCATTTTTTTCAGAAAAATCCCCAAAAATTACCTTAATATAATATTGATGCTCTGAGTTAAAAAATGAACTCCATTTTATAATAAAAATTTTCTAAATATTTTTAATTTAATTTTTAATTAAAAAAAACATTATTCTCCCGAAAAAACTGATACTTGACTAATAATTTCCGAAACAGTTATTTACCTATTTTATTGAAGCACATTACTTAATCAAGGTGCCTAGATTATATTAATACTTTCTTTAAGTTAGATTACTAACACATTTGGTCACATTACTAATCCTAAGCGTAAAATTACTATTCATAATTTACTATTCATCAAAAATCAAGTTGAGCTCATTAGACTCTAAATTTCTTACTGAACATAATTGTAGAAGACCATTTTTTGTAAATCATTACATATAATTAATTATTTAAGGTTTACATAAATATATTCAAATATTGTTTTTCTAGAATTCATCAAAAATATGTATAATATATTTATCCGGTCATTTGAAAATTCACAAACTTCATCATAAGAAGAAATCACAATTTTTATTTAAAACAAAGGATTACACAAGGTAGATACGGTCTCCTTACATAGCCCCTTATAACCCCAGCATAGGACCTAAGTGTAAGGTGTGATAAGGTGAGATAATCTGAGGGCGGGTCGGCCAACATCACACGAGCAGTAATTTCTATCAGTTTGAACTTCTTACGAAGGGGATTCCGTTCTAGCTTCACATGATGAAGTTCGGATTTGGTTTGGTCTAGAGAAAAGACCAGTGGTGCTACCTACTTCCCAAGTTCTGTTAGATGGGCTTCAATTGGCCCGAGACTACTGGATGAGGCCATCGAATATTCTTTCAATATTAATTAACCAAGATCACTTGAATTTAGTGAAAATAGTCACAACATTTAGTTTCCAATGGTCATAATGACTAACGATCATATAATATTCAAAACCCAACAGTCTCATTTTAATTATACTCATTTTATTAAATGAAAAAATTTTGTTGAGTATGAAATAAAATAACACACAAAATTAGGAAACAAGATTTATTCAAAATTTCGGGTCGTTACATGGAGCCCGTTATAGATCCTTGGTGCATCGGTGGGTCTCATGAGACAATTAGACATGGAATTGGCTGAGGCCTTTCCCAATTTGATATATGGTTTTGGTCGAGGCCTAAATCATTTTTATACGTCTTGGCTAAGGCCTTGAAAAAATGTTCAAAATGTCCAGAATTATACATTCCCTCATTATGAAAATAATATTGGTGGTTCATGTAGTTATTCGACTAGTAGAATACCCATGACTATGTTTTATTATGGAATTATTTACTCAACTCATATTCCTGCCATAAATTATTCATGTTTATTATTTGTAAAGGCATGTGTTTTAAATTATTCACCATGCATAATGTCTATGTTATCTTCGGTTGTATTTCTTACTCTTACTGAGTGTTTTATCTCACCCCTTTCTTATGTTTCATTTTCCTAGGATATGAAGAAGTTAGTTATGAGTTACTTGCAGGCATATCTAAGATTCTTGGATGCTTCCAATGGAATAAATTAGTGTTTTATTTCTTTTCAAGTTGTAATTTGGAACTCATTTATGTATCTTGTTTCCAAGAATACTAAAATGATCGGTCCTTTGGGACTTGATTCCTCGTATCATGACAATATTATGTAATAATGCACTGACTCTGGGTAGCTGGGGTGAGGGTATTACATCTAGAACCTTTTATGAATCTGTGGCATCATCAAGTGAGCTTTCATCCCCTAAACTCTTGGCTTCATTCTTGTTGTTGGGGGATCAACTCTTATCAATTATAGGTGAATTTCTATCTTGTTCTACGTAGTTTTTATCCCATATCTTGTGATGAATCACTCATGTAATCCTATTTTTCCATATCCTTCTTGAATCTTGTTCTAGAATCTCCTTTGAGACAATTTTGGATTGGTTTTAAGGATCCCCGGTATGCATGATTGATCAAGTTAGTGTGTTGGTATGATTAGGGTATCGACTCTTAATAATATTATTGTTTGGATCACATGATTGAGGTAGGAAGTTCCTTACCATATATATCCCCTCTTTATGGTTGGTGAATTGATGTTTTCCAAATTTGTGTGTGTGGACTGTAGGACCCATTTTTGATATTGATCACATGTTTGTGTGTTTAGTTCCTGAGACCCATATTTGATATTGATTACAAGTGTGTGTGAGTGGTTTCTAAGACTCTTACTTGATGTGATATGCTTTTTATGATACTTTGTATTCCCTATTGTGTGTGAGTGTATGGACTATGGAAGTTCTTCATATATTATTAAGTTATTGGTGGACCATTATTGTTGGGTTATCCCTTAGAGTAGAAGCATGTGGGGAATGAGATAATGAAGATAATATACTGAGACAATAGGTGGGCTATGATGGCCATTTTTTCTAACCCATGGTAGTGGTGGGATTTGAAGGCCATGTGGCCTAACCTAAGCTAATTTTCATAGACAACATCCTTGAAACTTGGCCTATGATATTGAATAGGTAGGATGTCCTTATGGCCTAGCCCATGATAAAGAAAAGGATTGGTGGCCTTATATCCTAACCTAATATTTATCATCCTTGTGGATGAACTAAGATATAGGGTGGACCTATGTATGCACAAAGATATATGGTGTACTTAGGGATACAAAAAGATATAGGGTGTCCCAATGGATGACCCAAGATCATGACATTCCTTGTTTCATTCCTTTTTTCATAGAGATGAAGTAGGTATGGTCAGGGTTAGTGGCATCTTGGTCAGTTCACGACTGCTCAACACATGATTTATTGTTGCATTATTGTGAATCTATTTATCATAATGGAATACACCTATTATGAATTTCAAATGATGTTAAGGATGCATTGGTGATGTCCTACGGGATTTATAATCACATCCTACATAGGTATATCAATGTATATGTAGAATTCATGATCAAAGATCCTAGAAAGGGTAAGGGACCAGGAACAGGGAGCTAAGGGGAAGGATCATGGTGTTCCAATGAGGTATTGGGACATACTCTAGAGTAATGTAATGGTGTATTATTTATTTTTCCGATTTTTCCGTTATACTTTGGTTAACCTGTCACTATAGGGGTCCTTGGTTTATTACATTGTATTTCTCATAGTTACCTTCCATGTAATCTATTATATCATTATTATTTTTTAATTTTATTTTTCCATGGTGATTTATTATTCTTTTCTTGATATGATTTTTATTTATATTGATGGTATATTATCCCCACTGTACTAGTCATACCCTCTCTACTTGTTGGAAAACTCTTACGTAGATGGAGATATGCATGAGGTTATGTGGAACTCCTCCCCAAACTAGTTGATTCGGGTAGGGGTGTTACAAAGTGGTATCAAATTAGGATTCCCATTTTTATTCTTGATTATGTTTGGTGTAATGTGGAAAAGTGTTCGTCAATATAGAAATTGGGTAAGTGATTCGTGTAAGTACCAATTCATCTCTTATTTAAAGTATCTATATGTTATTGGTGATGGGACTGATGTTATAGTTATGGATATAAAGTTTCATACTAATTCATAGTATGTTTTATTATTAATTTTTATGTTATTTGGATACATTCAGGCATCATTACTTGTAATGTAGGATCACATGTCATATATATTCATTTCTTGTTATTCAAGATAGTTTAATTAATTAAATTTTTTGAATTTTTCATGTGATCCTATGATATACTATATTGAAATTTTTATTATTTAAACATGATCATGCATATTGTTATATATGTGTGTGTGTGTGTGTGTTTGTGTAAATATATATATATATATATTATTGTGACTAATATGTAGGTATGGAGAACCAATCTTGAACCACAAGTAGTGCAAGGAGGGTTATCCCTTATCGTTGTGGGTATCCTCCTAGGATAGGTCTCCTATAAAAACCCTTTCTATGTACCAATAAACTGATTAAGTTAATATATCAAGTAATCTACTATAAGTGTTCTAATAATTCTTTTTTAAATATAGATAATTAAACCTAGAAGACATCTAAGGTTATTGTCGATGGAAGTAGGTAAAAATAATCATGATAGGGAGGGTGCTCATGTTGCACTGCCAAATAGATATGGGATACAACTGATAATACCCATGTTCATTCTATAGTGGTTTATATGGTGTAATAACTTTAGTTGTAGGTCTTTATATAGTTCATGTTCAAGGTGTAGGAGTTCTTGGGACCATGTTTGGTTATGATTTAGACTTTCAACATCAACATCCTCCAGCAATATAGAGAAATAGAGGACCACAGTATGTTAAATATAAGGATAACTTCATTGAGGGTATCTAAAATCATGTAGAGACCCCAAAGGATCGAATGGTAAAGTTGAATTCCTTCATTCATTATGGGTTCTCTAAGATATGGTGGGTTGACATGAACCAGGACAAAATATGTGAGGGTCTTACATGGGTGACCTTCAAGGGCCTCTTATTTAAGGAGTTATTCTCAAGTATGATGAACCTATACCATGATCATAAGTTTAGAGAGATTCAACATGGATTGATGTCAGTGTATTGTTACTCTTATCATTTCATAGAGTTTCTTTGCTTAAATCCATTTCTAAATAGGGATGAGGTAGAGAAGGCCCCAAAATTCAAGATCAAACATCGACTAATGTTGAGGCATCATGTTGGGGTATTTGACCTAAAGACATATAAATAGGTTATTTGAAAGGACTTGGAGATTCATAATGGTATGGTGAAGTACAGGGTTGCAATTCTCCTTCCATCTCTCAGTTGATCGGTCAATTGAATTTTCAATACTATATTGGGTGCCTCTTTTGGTAGCAAAAAGATGAATTATTATGAGCTAAAGTAGGGTAGTGGAATTAAATCAAATAAAATTAGTGTTTCATCAAATCCCAATATGGTAGGAGGAGGTCTCCAATGTTTTATTTGTGTACAGAGTAGACATAATCACAAATTTTTCCCAAAATCGCAGAATAAGTTTCATTGTTGTGAAAATATTAGACAAATTCAGAAAATTTATTCAAGGGTGTTAAGGATATGTTTTCATAGGGGTGTGGGGTAGATTAAAACTATAACCAAGGGATCTTCCTGGGGTCTTGAGTAGTATATTCAAACCTAATAGTATTTAGTGACTAGAGTGATTTACGTTCTTTGGGGATAATCCAATTGAGTCGGGGATAGTAGAGTTTATGTGGTGGACTGGGTTCCAGCTCATGATCGATAAAGACTATTGAGTTCCTGATGTATGATCTTAGTAACATATATTTTATCTTATACCTTCTTATATAGTATTTTCTCATTCATATATATCTTCTCAAGTTTTTTCTAATCTTGATTTATTGATCAAGTTATCTTTTGAGTTGTTATCACATGACACCCCCTTGGGGAAGAAAGTGGATCATATATATTGATGTCCATAATGTACAGTCATGGTTTCAAGATATAGAAATATATGGGATTTCATGATTCATGAGATGAATAGATTTGATGTGATCTTTGGTATGGAATAGTTGACCGGTTATCATGTGCACATCGACTACTACTAAAGTTATGTATCATTTTATATTCCCAAAGGAGAGAAGTTTATTTTGAATGGTAAATAGGATATATAAATAGTTATAATAGATTCGGACTTGAGTTAGTTTAGATATATTAAATTGAATGTAATGGGAATGTTTCTTACGATAGACCAGGTGGTAGCTCCCTTATCTTTTCATCTTATAGTGAACCTATATTAGGATTTCATTCCAAAGGTTTTCTTAGGACATCAACCTAATATAGGGATTGAATTTTAGATAAAACTTGTGCCATTATATAAAATTATATTGATTACTCTATATCATATTCCCTCAACTGAGTTGAATGAACTTAATGTGAAACTTGAGGATTTTAAGGTGAAGGGTTTTACCAAACTGAGCACATCTCCATGGGGTGATCCAGTGTTGTTCTCAAATAATCGAATGGTAGTCTTTGGTTTTGTGTAGACTATAATAATCTAAACCATATGAATATGAATAATATATACCTATTTATGAGGATCAATTAATTTTTTGATCTATTTCATGGAGCTCAATGGTTCTTCAAGATTGACCTATGATTTGGATACTACTTGCTTCAAGTTAGAGAGGATGATATTCCTAAGATACATTTAGGAGTATTTTTAGATTATATGATTATCTTTTCATGCCTTTTGGGTTGAAAAAATTACCCAAAAATGTTGATGTCTCTTAGTAATAGGATCTTCCATCCATATCTTGACTCCTTCATTGTGGAGCTTATTGATAATATCCTTAAATACTCACAAACCTTGAAGATACTTGTGGGACACCTGGAGATTGTGTTGAGAACATTTTAATCACAAAAAATCTATTCTAATATCTATAAGTGTCAATCCTGGATCTAGGATGTACATTTTCTTGGTCATGTGATCTCTAAGCTAGGATTTTTTGTTCGCCCAGAGAAGGTATATTTTGTGATGTCTTGGGAACACCCAAGAAATATCTTCCAAATTATAATATTCCTTGGATTTTATGGGTATTATAGATGGATTGTAAAGAGATTCTCCCATTTAGAAGTTCCTATTACTAAGATTACCAATAAGGGGGTAAAGTTTGAGTAGATAGATAATTGTAAAGAGGCCATCTTGGATCTATAGAGGAGATTAATTATAGCTCGGATCCTAACATTTCTAGTTCCAAGGATTATATGTGCATTGTACTATGATGCCTTGGGTTTTGGTTTAGATTTTGTGTTAATGTAGAGGGATCAGGAAGTATCTTATAGTTCTCACTATCTATGGCACCGTAAGCATAACTACTCTACACATAAACTGGAATTGGAAACTTTGGTCCTTACTCTGAAGGGTTAGTGTCATTATCTCTTTGGGGGTAGATTTATCATATACACAAACCATAAGCTATTTTTTACATATTCTTTCAAAAATATTTGAATATTTGATAGATATTTTTGGGTGTATCTATAAAACATTGATTTTGAGATGTATTAGGCTTTTGGAAAAGTTAATATTGTTGTAGATTCCCTCAATGGGAAAACACAAGAGATTAGAGAGAGATCATCAGATGAGGAATAGTGGTTTATAGGAATGTTGGTTGAATAGTTGGGGGATGAATCTAAGAACTGACAGGTGATGACATGTTTTCCCTTGGTTATCACATTGATGTTGGTGGATCAGGTAATGTCTAGATATGAGTTAGATCTTGAATTCTTTGTAATGTGGGAACGTTTGATTGGAAGTGACCATGTTCAATGATGGTTGATAGGCAGTGATGGTTTAATCTATGTTCATGGGTGAGTTTTGGTTACTACCTCCTTGAGGGAAGAGAAGATGAGGGACCCCTATGCCTCTAAGGGGTAGCTCGCTGATGTTTCAAAAATATGTATTAGGATATTAGGTGATGCTCTTGGTGGTTTAGAATAAATAAAGTCATCATAGTCTTTGTCTCTTATTTTTCAACAAATAAGAGGATCAAGGTTGACCATTAGTGAAATGGAGGTTTACTTTGGACACTTCATGTTTTTGTGTGGATGTGGTAATGGGTGATGACAGACAACATGGTGAGGTCTCCTAAGACCCGGAGAAGTTGACATTTTTTTTGGTTGATAGTTGATTTGATAATGAAAGTAGCACATATATTATTGATTAGAGAGACACACTCCCTAGATGAGTTGGGAAATATTTACATCGGAGATATTGGATAACGTCATGTAGTGCCTTACAATATTTTATCATACATGGATGAATGTTTTATGTCATGGTTTTAGCAAGTCTTAATGAAGGATTTTTAGACTCAGTAAAAATTGACTATGGCATATCATCCACACAAAAATAGATATTCTGAGATAATGGTCCTGATATTGGAGTATATTATTTAGGAATGAATCACAGACTTCGATGGAGCATAGGAAGATAATATAACAATTTAGGTGTTTACGTACAATAATATTTTCTAGGATTCAATTGAGATGGAACTGTTTGAGTCTCTTTATGGTCAGTCATTCCACTCACCATTGTTTTGGTATCAGGTATGTGGGGTAGCTATTATTGGGATGAGTATGGTGAAGGAGATATCTAAATGGTTTTAGTTAATTATAAAGTTGTTGGTTACCACTCATAGTATACAGAGATCGTATGTAAATCAGAGGATATGGCCTTGGGAGTTCATTGTGGGTGATAAGGTTTTCTTGTGGGTGTCACCTCTGTTGGGGTATTTTCATTTTCAGAGGTAAGGGAAATTGGAACTGTTGATTGTGGGACCATTTGAGATCATCGATTAAATCAAATAAGTGACTTACCAATTGGATATTCCTCCATGATATATATGTATGCATGATTTTTTCCATGTTTCTCAGCTTTAGAGGAATGATTCCAACCATCTACATGTGATTGAAAATCAAAATTTGTATTTTGAACTAGATTCATTATTTTTAGAGATACAAGTGAAAATTATCGGCTATGGTGACAATGTTTTGAGGTGGAAAAGGTACCACTTGTTTGAGTTTTGTAGAACTATAGATGTATCCAAGAGGGGATGTGGGATAAAGAGTCTGATATCTAAGATCAATTGACCATGTTTTTTGAGTAGGACAACTAGATGTGTTTATAAAGGATGATAATTCATTATAGGGGTAAATTTTTTACACCCTCATTTTTAGATAATATCCTAAGGTTGGTTTCTTAGTAAATAGAGTGATATAAAACTGATTTTTCTAAGGGAACTGGATTAAATAGCATGTTACATGTTATGGGATTTACAAGGTGTATTTTAAGAATAGTTGAGGAACTATGTGATGGAATTCAGTTTTTATGGATCTGGTTGTTTTGGTATAGATATAGCATGGAGTTTTGGTTTTGATGTAAAGGATTGGAAAGAGGAATCTTAATAGTTCTTCCAAATTTTCTATCATTGTACTATGGAGGGTGGTTGTAGTGTAGTGTTGTTATGAGAGCTTAGATGATGTGGTATGATGATAATGATTATGATGTAGTGAATTTACCTAATTTATAGGATCTCTTCCATGACCATGGTGTAGATTCTATAAATTATTTTTACTAGGAACCATTTATACCTGGACATATTCTTAGCACCATAGCTTTTATATATTTGGGACCCATTTCCATATAGAACTATGTACTATGTAAGGATTCTTATTTTCTAGGATTTAAAATAAATTCTTGTGGACCCTCAAACCCTTCCTCTTACTATCCTTTCTTCTCAAAATTTTGGTGCCTATTGGAATCAAAATATATGGCACGATAATAGTCAAGGAAGACACAGCTGATTTAGAGTAAATCTAAGCCAAGAAGGCCCAAAAACCCTCTTAAGAGTATGTTTCATGAAGGCCCAATACTTTATGAGTGTATATAGGTCAAAAAATATCCTCTTCCAAGGAATCACCTTCACAAACAAAAAAATCAATGATGGTGTCCTTCGTGAGTATAACAATGCTTCGTGACCATGCAAAGGATTGATAGTGTCCTTAACCAGTCTGAAGGAGAAGAACAAATTCAAGAATCCCCTAAATTCCTTCAATAAACTCTTCTAATTTTCTTGAAACTCCTTCCCTATAAACACTCCCCTCATTAAATCCTTTGGATGAAGGTTATCTGACCTTTCGACTTCTGAATTGCTCCAAATTCAGAAACCTCCAGAGCATCATGAACCAGGGAAAAAATGGATCATCCAAGGTATCTAGTCTTTATAAAAACCCAATTTAATTTGTTATTGAAATCCTTTGACCTAGGTGAATATTACTTTCATGAAGTTCTATGTCCTTCATGAATTAATAAGGATTTATGAGGCACTTGAGGCTTTATAATGGATTCAGTCTTCATGAAGAACTCCTTTCTAGTGCCAAGAATTAATCCCATTGTTGGGTCACCCTATTTCGTGAAGCCTCCTCCTTCAAAAATCCCATGACATCTGAAAATCACTTGAGCATCGCAAAGAACCTCTCTATGAGGCCCTAATATTTGAGAAACCTCTCTCAGGTTTTTCTCCATGCTGCCTCTATTCTGGTGACACCTCTTCATGAAGGTTGAGTTCCCAAATTCCCCACATCCATGCAGGATCAGTTTAGCTACACCTTGGGTTCCTATGTGACTTGTTCCACCCATTCTTGTGTCCCACACCACTGCAAGTGATACATAGGATTCCCACCTACCTTTTTCATCTCATTATATTTATGATAATTTCAGTTTCTTCTTAGCATAGGCACACTAATGTGGACCTTATAATAGGACACTCCTTACCATCATAGTATCCTAACATTATAAAAGAAATTTACCTCCCATAGGTTCCTGATCTACGGTCATGTAATCCCAAGGGGTAAAGAGTGAGTACCCCACATCTAAGATACATGACATAAAACTTCCTAGTCCCAACGTCCTCAACACATGACATTAAAATGTAGCTTTACCCTATTAAATAAGAAAAGGATACTCCATGTTTAAGTGGAATGGGAAGGTATCCACACCACCTACCCTCATGAAGAATTATATCCTCATCACAAGTAATGAGATCCTCTCCACATGGAATGAGATCCTCCTTGGGCAGCTTCCATGTGTAAGCCCCACACAATCTCTCATTAATGCTTCTTTCATGACATGAGTGTAAGGTCTATTGCTTCCCTTCTTTTCTCACACTGAACATAACTCCCATGGACATAGAGGTTAGTATCAACCATAAAATCCACAAAATCTACACCATGGGCCATATCTATAGATAATATCTCTAACCTCCACTCTAATGGGCATCCTCTTGAGTGTAATCCCCAATAACCGTACTCATACTCCTTAGGTTTCTTTCATGCATAAGACTCAAACATATGTTCCTTTGGAAATCATCATTAGGTATAAGACCCATCGCATTATAAACTATGTGGGATTTGATTACAAACTAACTAGGATATGTAGGAATCATCACTAAGTTCCAAACCCAACATCCACATCCAACCTTATTTTCTTTGGGTCACATCCCTGGTAAGATCATGCATCTCACATGAGAGGTCACATCTCTTCCAGTTCCCTTAGGTAGCTTAATGTGTAATACCCACACCAACTCTAACCAAGATAAATCATCTTGTGAAGCATGTATTCCATGAATAAGCCCCATACCATCCCTTGTTCACTCTCCATTCGTGATGCGAGCATCCTTATTACACGATGTTAAAATGCATGGACTAGTCCTATCACATGACCTTAAACTACAACATCAAATTATGTGGTTTTTTATCCATTTCTTCTAAATAGGGTATATAGGACACCTATTTGAGTTTCAATCCTAGAAAATGGTAATCTGAGGTTCTCCCTCCTAGGGACGTACCTCCCTAATCTGCTTCAAGGAGTGTTCTGATCAGCCTTCACCATGTGACATATTCCCTTTATCAAATACAAATCATGAATAAACCTCCATTAGGTGTTTTAATCCATATACTTTCATGATGTGATATATTCCCTTGGTGGGACACACCTCCTAGATCCACCCCTATAGGCATTCTAATCCATCCATCAGGTTAACATTTAGGGGTGACATATTCCCTCCTAGGGATTTGCCTTCTTGATCTGCCTCCATGGAGTGTCTTGATCAATCAACTCCATATCCAAAAGACATTAAACGTTTAACCCCAAATACATAACTCATTCAAAATATTGGATGTATGATGTTAAATACATGGAAGATATTCCCTTAAAACACTAGATACCTCATTAAAAACAACAGATTCTTGAGTTGAAATCCTTTGAGGATATACGCCTTGGGAAATAGATACATCATGATTGACATGGGATTTGTTGGATGTAATGCCTAATATTCCTCCATAATATTTCCTCCTAAGAGTAAGAATACATGTGACCAATTTTCTTAGTGTCCATACATTCTAGCAATGACCAACATAACTACCCTCCTGATTAAAAGTTTCTTCCCTATCAAGGTCCACTATAATGTCCTGATAGAAGAAACATAATTAACTAGTGTCTACAAATAGATGGAATTTAGAATGAGTTCCACAAACAATACTTAACTCAGTGACGGAGACTCAAACTGGGTGACCAGTTCTGTAGAGAAATCAAAGAAAGGAGGAACTGGCATCCAATCATCATGTTTCAATCAAGGAGAATACGTCACTAGTGAAAGTGATGAAAGCATCACACTTTTGGATATCAATAATATGGGGAAACAAGAACTACAACTCACATTGACACATAGGTGGTGGACCAAGTGAAAGTATTGAAAACAGAAATAGTGAATCCGACATGAAGTTTTTCTCCTTCAACCATGGGGATTAATCATGATGGTCATAGGATCAGGGATTGGTTCAAACATTTTTGGGGTCAGGATTCATGAATATAAATGGTGAACCCAGTATGAAACACTTCTCCTCAACATGGGTACTAGTAGTGTTACAAACATCAGTAGATTAGAATTTCACCAAATCCATCCATCCAATGCCAGGACCCACCAAGAAAATAGTGGGCCCGGTTGGAACTCACTAGAAATTGGGTAGTTAAACATTGTGAATTCCTTCATTTGTGGATTTTTCAGCATGAATCCCCTCCACCTTCAGATGAATGGATAAGGCTGGGGCATCGGGAATTTATTTCCTTGTATTCATACTAACAGTTGTATCTATCTGCTTTGTAGCACTCAATGTGTAGAAAATGATCCTACCAATTCCCACAAATGTAGGGGTAGGAGAAATGTTATTATGAAAATCCTACATGACTTCACCTCTTCATGACTTCTATCATGACCATAGCTATTCGGCGCCCACTCCCCATACTGCCCTCAAAAAACATCCATAGGAGGGTGATGGACACCCTCGTATGTCGGTATGAGTAGTAAGGGTTAATTACCACTAGTAACATGGCCCTCTAGGACATAGAGGTTACAGTTCATAATTGACACTGTCACCCCTAATGTCCATGTAGGGAGAATCCCCTTCCTATTCCAAAAGGGAACCGCTTTGAGAGCCTCTCCCTGGAGTAATCCTGTGACTTGCTCCCCAATGCCAAGGAGGTGGGGAATGCCCAAGTCACCATGGATGTTACTAACTCCCAAGACCCGCCAATAAAGGGTCCCACCAATCCCCATTAGTTCCAACAATGACTGTTCCTTCAGGTCTAAGAATAGGTGGACTATACACCTACTCTGTCAACCCCGGTCTAGACCACACGACATCAACGTAGGGCAGAAGCCAAGGAGAATTCCTAAAATGGTCATAATATTCCACATCTCCAGTGTCCACTATCACTGCCAATACATTCTTACAGATTCATGCAATACACAATCAGGTATCCTTCTATGCTCAGTTGGGATCCAGACCTCAGTCACCCCATCAGAAGGTTGGGTTGATTGTTTCAATCTTTAGCACTACCAGCAGACATTACGGGCCAAACCATGATGATGAGTTTTAGTGTGGGAGTCATCCCTACACCATCACCTACCAAAGTGGAGTTCCTCCACTCTCTCACAATCAACTTGAATTTCCTCTTCATTTCATTCCTAGTTCAATCAAAGTTCCTCCCTACTTTGACAACTAGTATGGAAGTCTTCCCTATGTCGATATCACCAATCAACAAAGGGGCCCTCCACGTTTCATAGAAAATAAATGTGAAGTTCCTCCTCATGACATTATTAGATTAAGAGGAGGTTCTCCCCACTCTATTATTGATCAAAGAAAATTTCCACCCTACTTCATTGATAATCAATACATATTTCCTCCACATTCTATCACTAACAACCAACATAGAATTCCTCTTTATTCCACATGCAATCTGATTAGAGGTCCTAGACACTCATTCAATAGTTAACATGGAGGCCCTCCCCATGTTCCTACCTATAAAATAGGTGGTCCTCTCCATGATTTCAGCAACTAGTATGGGGGTATTCTCTATATTCTTTCTCCTCAACATGGAGGCCCTCCCCATGTCCATTTTGATAACTGAGAAGGTCCTCCTCATGCCTCGACTCACCAGTAAGGAGGTCCTACCCATGCCATTATCATTAGTAATTATGGTGTTCCTCCCCATGTCCCCATCAACCAAATTATAGGTCCTCCATCCTTCATCAACAACCATAGAGGAGGTCCTGCCCACTCATATAGTAGTCAAAGCAGAGGTCCTCTCCACTCCGAAAACAACTGATATGGAGGCCCTCACTATATCCCAACTGATCAAAGGGGAGTTCGTCCTCCGGAAATCTCCCACCAACACAGAGTCCATCCACATGCTGAATAATTACCCTACCCTTAAGAATCATACTAAGGTAGAAGGACGAATAGCCACCACCAAAGGCAGAATCCTGGGAAGCACCAAGTCATCATCAATATTGTTCACCCCTTGGATTTAAAGTCAAAATGTGATTCAATAATGGAAAATTCACCCCATTCATCATCATCAAAGTATAGGGTAGGAGAATATAATGTTAATTTCATCATCCCAGAAGTTGAGATCCATAGAATCACCAAATCCCTCTGTAGGAACATGTAGTTGGAGGAAGATTTGCCTCCCTTATAGGGGATCATGGTACATCCATCTCTATCATCTCTGATTTCCCTTTCAACCTATACCCAGGATCATAGAGAACTATTTTGGAATGGAATAGATGATTTTAATCCAATTGATCCACTCGGGATTTCTTCTTCCCTCACACATGAGGTCATGGTGAGAACCCTGTCCTATAAGTACATGATGATTTGGTTGGAACCACTTTCGAGAGATGGCCCAATGTGTAGCGAACAGTCAGCACATGTAGTAGATCCTCCATCATTCAGACAAAAATCCCACAAATATACCTCATTTTCACCACCAATATCTCAGTAAGCATTGACTAAAGCCTGGTCTACTAAAGTGTAAGGACCTACTTCAAAGAAATAAATCATGTGAGATACTCTGAATTCCAATCAGTTGTCTGTCATGTTTTGGCCAAATTCAACTTCAAACTTCAACATTCTAGAGTCCCTCAATGAGGGGCAGGATATGTGTTTCATCCAGACCAATTGGACGAAACTTAATCACTTCTGTGAGAATTATTTGTTCTATCTAAGAATTTTGGATCACTTTGGAAACATTGATCAGTAATGATGAATAGTTAAGTTGGAAAATCTTTTAGTGGATTAGCACCCTTTGTCAACTGACTACTGTCGGAACCTCTAAAAGATATGTGTCAAGATCCTCATAGTGCTCCACTAAATCATGGAAGAGGTGACACTGTAGGTTCAGATACGGTTTAGAGATAGTATGTTTATCTCTACTTCAGCCCTATCTGGCAATATCCTAACCTACTCATTGATATTGAGGATTTTCTTCCATGTACAATGATGGTGAGTATGGTAGTTCCTGATTTTTTCAAGGATGGGGGCACCGAAATAGGGTCCAAAAGATAAAATCCACACCCTAGAGAAATGTAGAATTAGGTATACCCTCATACAAGATTCCATACCCACCAGTAAAGAAAGGCACTCGGCCTTGGAGATCCATTTGCATAATTTCCCTCCATTCAAAATATAAACAAGGGAAGGGGACCTCTAAATACCTCTAATCCCACTAATATTGTGTAGAAGACAGAGGTTGATCATGTGATTTTCACCTTTCTCTAGTAGGTCATTGATCAAAAAAGGATCATCAATGAGCTCCTTTTTCAGTAATGACTAGATTATAGCACTCTTATATAGGATCATATTCCTCGTCCTCAGGGGTAGACATAAGTACTCCTTGTCTAGTTTCTCCCAGTTTATCCCAATGATCTTGTACATCCAGATAGAGAATAGGTGGGGGATTATGGAATGCGAATGAGAATTGAGTGGCCAAATCTGCTCGAGCTTCATGATAATCTTCCTCAAGACCCAAATAGAGCCACTCCAAAAGATTTTGAGAATTATTAAAAAGTTGATGAGCCTATCAATAAATTGGTGGTTAGGGATCCTCCTCGAGATAGGAACCCCTACCATTATAATTTGATAGATTCTCTCACCAGTTACCTCAAATCCCTAGAGATGTCAAATGTGTCAATAACACCTGACAGCAAGCAGTATCCAGTAGGTGTGGATGAAATATAAGCGCCCCAAGATTTTGGGAACCCTATATTTTCCCATTTCAATGGGATGGGTAACCCACTACAGCATTTGGCCCACTTTTTCTCAAGGTGTATGACCATGTTAGGAACCCCATAGAAGTATAAGGTCTTCAAAATCTGATGCTTCATGCAAAAAATGTAAGGTTATGTGTTTGTCTCAAACAATTGGTTTCCCATTGGTTCTATCACTTGTTGGAAAGATCATCGCAAGCAGTTACTCTATTAGTTTAACTCCACCTTGTACAGAACAAGCATTACAGACCTCTTCAATTAAAAGAAACTATTGATGATTATATCACATGTTTTATTGCTCAGTGGAAGTTCCTCAAATACTTGCTCGATATCTTGATAACTCAAGAGAAGCTACTGATGACATGCATGGGGAATTTCAAGACTCAGTTGGTCCCTACCCTCATCACTCAGAACTTCCTAGTTGGGTTTTGATATTTCTTTAACCACGCCTAATTTTTGGGGGAGTCCTTATAGCATACTAAGAAAGATTTACCATTACCTCTTCTAGTTTCTATGATAAGATTTTTCAAGGAAGATATTACCTTTATTCCACAAGTACAGGGCCTAGATCCACTAGGGTTATTTCCCCATTTCCTAGAAAAAATATCACCGACTGTAGTAGCCTCATCAATATCAGCCTCACCCAATGAAGAATCAGAAGGCACCTCCCCACCAAGCACAGTCGCCTTGATGAGAGAATATGGATTTGTCCCCTCATCAGGATCTTTCCCCTTGTTAGTGCCTAGATCCTAGAGTTCATTTTCCAGATATGAGGAACCAAACATATTCTTTTAAAGACGAATGTAAGTTGGTTTCCAACCATGTGACTCATATGTATAATGACTAGTTGGCTCACATATTGGTTTCATTTGTGCATTATTTCATATGTTCCACCTTAGGCCATCCCAAATCTCATTAAGTTACCACACCCCCTCCAACTGATGCTTTTACATCCAAATTGCATTCCTCTAAATCAGAGAAGAGTAGGCACTGACAGTGCAAGGGAAAGAAAATTACATTACCAATGCCAAATCCATTACATACTCTCTATGATTTCATCCCTCCGTAGATGGAGATCTCCCCTAGGGTCTACCCAATATTGGAAGACTCCTCTTATGATGGCCAAGAGTATGCCTCTATGTACACCGTCTAGTTACTGGATCCCTTCATGATCTCTCATGATGAGGAGCACCAAACAAACTCCCTGGGTTCCCCAGCTGATGTTGTTGAAGAATGGTCGAAGGCATGATAGCCAATAGGATTCCTAGGTTAGAACTTTGAGCTAATCCATTTATGCTACCAAAATAAGGAAATAGTTCCTATGCCAAGATCAGTAGGCATGGTTCTCTTAGATTGTTCTATCAGACACACTTCCATAGCTGACCATGCTAATTAATCGGGAGAAGTAACTGCAGTCACATCATGATTGACCGGGTCTTGTAAAATCTAGATCTCATCCAACTAAAATTCAACTAATATTGGTTTTGGGTGTGTTATTTGAGGAGCAATAGGATATTTCCAGCACCATCCAGAATCAATTGGTACTACCGGAAGCACCTGTTATTCCTCCATTAAAATAGAAACCGCTTTCTATATGAAATGTGAATCTCACATGGAAGAATGACGTATCAAAGCATATATCAAGCATTAATACAAGTATATTGATCCTTTATTTCCACTGACTATCATAAGATATGCATGAATCTCTCGTAAAAGGTTTGAAAAGATGCTTCCAGTTCAAAGAAGATGTAGTTGTCATTGATTCCTTCTATGTAGAGGAGGTTGGGAAAGCAGAATTATAAGTCTTCATTTCATTCTTTAGAGAATATGAGGGATCCCTCATATAGGGGGAAATCCAACCACTTTACATCACTGGACAATTCAATGGCATAGAGATATATCACTGACTGGTGGACACAGGTTCTGAGATAAATCTCATCCAAACCTAGATAATCCAAAAGAGTGGACTCATTGAAAAATATTTGATTCCCTCTAACCTGAAGATTTAGGGTTATGATAGGACTGATCAGAGACAATATTTTCGAATCTGGTTGAATACTCAGTTTTTAGGCTTGGTAGAAAGAGATAAATTCATGGTTATCACAAAGTATACCACCTACAATGCATTGATGGGTAGGCCTCAGATTCATCTGTATGCATCTGTCCCCTCCTCGTATCACCAATGCTTCAAGTACTCCCACAATTATCGAGTAGGTGTGATTCAAGGTGATATTTCCAACTTAAAATCATGTTAGTCCATCAATCTAGATTTCAACTATTAAAAGATCAAGTAAGAGTAACTTCATACCTATGAGGTTGAGCAAACCACCATTTAATCTAGCCCATGGGAAGATTTGGATGATGCTTTCATCCTCTTGATTCACTGGTTGGAAGCCACGATACCAAATTTGGAAATTTTATTTTTTGTTTTCGAGAAGAGAGTTCATCAAAACCTTAATTAAAAGAAACATCATAATATTATCATGTATTCCTACATAGGAAAGAACCCTATGATACCAAAATCCCCTACCCCTGTGAGGTATCAATATGTTCACCTAATGGATAACATTGTGCATCATAATCACTTATTTATTGGAGCTAAGTTGAATCACCGGAATCTATCCTACCACCATTTCTTTGATATCAATTATGGATATTATGGTTGGAGACATGAGGGTATTGTAATGATAGACTCTATCTCCATGGTCTCAGTAGAGCCATATTTTCATAGAAAGGATTCCATATCAACCCAATCAAGCACTAGTATTCCCCTAATATCAGTCAATCTAGAAAAATGATCTCCTCCCACTGATTCCCCAACCTCAAACGATGATGAGTATTTGGAAGACGCTCCTCCCACATTCAAAGAGGGTGTCTCCACAACTATCGATGAGTTGGTTTAGGTGAATTTTGACACTGAGGTAGATCCATAGACAATGTTTATTAGTGAAATAATGCATCTAGAGGAATGGTATAAATATGTGGCTTTCCTAAAGAAACATCATGATATATTTTCCTAAAGCTATGATGAGATGGAAGGACTAGACCCTTTATTGAAATCCACTTTATTGACCTTCTGGTGAGTCCTTGTGGGTTCAAGAAGCCTCCCAAGAAAATCCACCCTTGTCATGGTGCTATGGTATAGGATGAATTTGATAAGCTTAACATATCCAACTTCCTCAAGGAAGTTCAGTACCACATGTGGATTGAAAATATCTTTCCATTCATAAAGAATCATAGGAAGATCATATTATTTATATACTTTTAGGATCTCAACCGCCACTTTTTGAATGATGTTTTTCCCCTTCTAGTGATAGATCTATTGATCGATTCCATAACTAGGTTTTATGATCTCTCATTTATGGATGGATATTTTGAGTACAACGAGATATATATGGACTCCTAAAATGAGGGGACTACTTCATTTATAGTGCTACAAAGTACCTTCTAATATTAGGTAATTCCTTTCAATATAAATAATTTTGGGACTACAAATCAGTGATCTATGCACCAAATCTTAAAACTGATCCTCTAGATGCTAGTGTAACACTACATAGATGATTTTGTGGTCAAATCATGCTAGTCTAAAGATAGAGATCTCGAGAAAGTGTTCAGCTTCCTCCACTCTCAAAATTTGAAGATGAAACCCTCTGAGTGTGCCTTCAGGGTTACCTCAGGGAAGTTTGTTAGTTTTTTTGTCAGATATATAGGAATAATGGTCAAAATAGAGAAGATAAAATTCATTAACCAGATGCATCTTCTAAGTAACCTATAAGAGATCTGAGTCCTTCAAGTCCACTTATCCAACATATACTGATTCATTTAAAACATGTCTGGAAAGTGTAATCCATTTTCATGGATCATGAAAAAATGTACCATCTACCATTGGGATGAACAGTGTTAGTAGGAATTCAAGGAAATCAATAAATATCTACTATAACATTTATTTATGATTCCACTTATCTTTGGGAAGCCAGTGGTCCTCTACATGGCCATCATAGAATTATCCCATACCACCCTTGTTTCCCAAAAGAATAAAGAATATAGATAAAACAATTTATGTTATCTTAATTTCATTCTCCTTGACATAGAGTCCATATACTCTCCTATGGCCATCTTAGTCTATCTCATGAGATATAAATATTTAACCAATAAATTAGTGGGAGATATAGCTCACACCCCTCTCATAATGAAATCATACATACATATTCCACAAAATCATAAAAATCTATATCATAACCCATGAAATGAAATTGGTATCATAAACTTCTAATCATATCATAGCCTATAAAAAAAGATATAGGCTTCATAATCATTTCATCAAAAGAATAAACTGTCAAAGAAGAATGTTTTAAAATCATATAACTCATTAAAGAGAAATTAGTTTCATAAACATCATTCCATCGAAACATAAAACATTCAGATAAATAAAATTAAAGTAATCATTGAATCATTTCCCAAGAAAGGCATGAGTAACACCAATGGATTTCATCTAGGATAGAAAATTATTTTCAATGACCTTTTAGACACATTTCTTGTAGAAAATATCCATCTTATTTGAAAAATTATTTTTTAGACATAAAAACTTTTGAAATGTATTTTTTTAAAAACTTAGAAACGTATAAAGGAATCTAGAAAACTTTTTTAAAAACTTTTTTCTTGAAACTTATAAAGAATCTTGAAACCCATTTCAAAATTGTTTTCCTTGAAAACTTACAAAAACTATAAAAAACATTTTAAAACATAAACCCCGTGATAGAAAGGATCTTAAAATAGTTCTGTAAAAACACATAGAATTAATTATAATAGTCATAGAATATATTCATGGGTATTATATACACCACATAGAAGAAGTGATCATTGAATAAGGCATGTATATCATGGAAATAAAGAGTGAGATGAAATTCCATTACCTTGAGTTAGACTAGCCACGTGTGTATTTAGGTTCCGAAATAATAAACTTATGTTAATTAATTACTTTCTTTATAATATTTTGAAAGTTTATTTTTACTTCTAGTCAACTTATTACCATGTTGTATACAACTACTTAAACAATTAAATTTATATCGGTGTTTTGACCAAATTTGGTTCTTGTGTTAAAAACGAATTTGGTAGGTCGACTATGGTAAAAGGGTTCATTATATAAACTTATCCAGAATAATAACAATGAAATAATTGTCACATTTATAAATTAATTATACTTTTAAAAAAATCATGAAATGTGGTTATGAAAAATGGTCCAATGTTACAATCATGGATACGATAGGTTGTACGTAGGCATGAGTAATGTTTCCATTTTTCAACGATCATTATGGAAATAAGGTAAGAAATCCTATATACTTACATAATTATCCTTATATAATAAATAACTTGTTACTTTATCACATGTACTTATATATATAATTATTTTTATGTAAAAGGAATCATATCGTGTTGAGGAGGTGAGAGTCCATATGTCTATGAACAACATTATCTCTTTTAAGTGTGTGAAAGGGTAATAAAATAAATGAGATATATTATATTTATATAAAGTTAATTATTTCATTAATATCACATGTATGTTTTTTATGTCATATATTTTTAGCTAAAACCATCCTTTATACATTATGTATATAGTGTGAATGAATCACATTGCTTTGAGGGGGTGGTAATCCACACTTCCTCAAATGATGTTATCATATTCCCACAATATGGAACACATGAAAGTATGTTGTATATAAGAATAAAAGAAGAATAAAGACATTTAAAATATAATATATATATATATATATATATATTATAAATATATTTTCCATAGTAATGTCTAACTATGATAGCTGGAAAAGGAAATAAAGAACAATCGTCGTTTTGGGAGGCAGTAGTTCTCCAAACACGAATGTTAAGTTCATTACCCATTATATGGTAATGTCTGTGATTGTAGGTATAAACCTTAATAAAAAAAAATTAAAGTATATTTAGGATAGTTTTTTTATTATATAAGATTTATTTAAAAATAATTTAAGGGTTGGAGAGGTAAGTGAAAGAAAAGTGATTGTTAGAAAGTGTTACCTTTTAAATTAGGTAACTCCTTTTGGTTTATACCAAATGGATTACTTGGATAGATTTATTCCAACAATAAGGCTTCAAGGATGAGGGGAGGTATTTTGGGAATTTAATTTGGTAGATATTTTCCAAACCCAAGTTTTTTGAGAGGTGTGAAGAAGGGGGAGCGGTGGTGGCCATTTATATTGGAGGAGTGGACCTCTTGTAATATTTTTGGAAAAAGAGGAACCCCATCCACATTTTCTTTGTTACAAGTGGATCCAATAATGGTAACAATTATATAAAATAGTAAATAGGGTCTAAATATGTCCATAAAATAGCTTTCTAACAAGTTTTTATGTCATATTAAGCCTTAATTTTAGGGTTTAGTCCTTTATTAAGCTTAATTTCATCTTAACTGTTGTATTAATTTTAATTGCCTTTACTAAAAATTTTGGTCAAAAAATAATTTGATCATATTATAAATTATAAATTATTCTAATTCCAAATATTGAATCCATTTTTCCAAATTCCAAATACATAAGTGGCAGAAATTAATTTAAATTTAATCTCGTAGAAGGAACGACAATGTGGGTTGTTAAAGTAAAAAAATGTTCAAAATTTTGATAAGTTTTTATAACCAATTAAAATATGAAATTGATTAGAATGAACTAAATTGGATAAAATGATAAAAATTGGATCTAATTAAACATTAAAATTAATAAAAAATATAATTTAACCTTAAAAATAAATTAGATGAAAAATCAGTTTGAGTTAAATTTCAATATTTTTCACTATTCATTAAAAAATGAAACTTCAAAGAAAAATACCAAAAAATCACCCTAACCTAATTTTTATGTTTATATTTCTAAAATGATGTTTATTTTGAAATATAAAAATTGTAAAATTTCCAAAATTTAGATTAAAATAGGTTCTCTATCAAAAGGCGGTAAAAGTGCCTTAATAAAAATATATGTTTTTATGTGTAATCTTGGTTTTGTTCTTATCTTAGGCCTATAACATCTATTATATGAATATAAAAAATATTTCCTTGGATATATTACATATATATTACATTAAAATTACTTAATAATTATAATTAATTTAATTTGTTAGGATTGAAACATCTTTTTGAGCATAAGAATAGCTTTTTATAAAAATACTCCCTTTATATTCAATTGGTTATTATATTCATTTATAAATAATTAGTAACCTATGATTTCATATTATATTGGTGTAAATAGTATATTTTCATAAATTAGTTAATATTATTCACAACCACTCATTTAACAGCTAGATTATATTTTATTATATTAAATAATAACATTTTAATAATATATTAGAGTTTAGTAAAACTCGGTCTTACATGTTACAAAAGTCATCTAAGAAAGTTATTCTTGTGTGTAACATTTTATAACCTTGGTGTTCCATGTAGATAAATATAAAATTTATATTGCGTGTATTTCATGATTAAATTTTCATTTCATATAACACCATCCAAACATAGTGCTTTAATATAAAATAAACTATATTCAGTGTTGTGTGAAATGAAAAATATCAAAAAGGTTAAATTAATTCTAAAAATAATAATTCACAAAATCTTGGGGTGTTACATTATACCCCCTTAAAATGAATTTATCCCCCAAAATTTGTCTGGGTAATAAAAGGTATAATAATTTTAATTTCCTTTTATAAAAACTCACATCTTAAAAATGAACACCAAAAATTCCTTTAAAAATAAAGTTGGAACCATAACAGTTACCCAAAGTAACACATAGTTGGGTTTCCACATTGGAGAACATAGGTGGAAAGTGGAAACTTGGACATGGGATAGAAATATAACTGTCAAGTTCCATAGGACAGTGATAGATAACTTGGTTAGGAGAAAGTTAACAATTACAAAGCCATAAATCTACAATTATCTAATAGACCATTTGATTCATCAGAAAAGAAGATACTAGGATAACCTTTTCAGTTTCAAGATCCTTTCCCAAAGGTTGAATAATTTTAATGAGAAGTTATATTTACTTGATTTAGTTCCCTTTCCCAAGTAAAATCTCACCCTTTGGATATGTCTTTACCAATTTCCACTTCACCTCTTTCTCCAAAAAGGAAGGTGGGTTGTTCATTCCTAAAAACTAACAGATCATGAGATCCATAATAAGACATCTCATCTCTCTTAGGTTACAAACAACACAAAATTGTTAGAGTAGGTTATCCAATATACATAAATCATCATGTGTTGAGATAATACTTTAATCTCACGAACTTCATCTGAAGTTTAACACAAACATACCATAAATGGTAAACCTTATAAGCCTTATGAAATACGAAAAATCCAAAAATTTAGAAATAATTTCACGAAATTAGATTAAATTTGATCCCCCATATATCACAAAGCTTCTCTTGGTTATCACATTCCAATCATGTGAATAATATCATCGTATATTCCCATGAAACATGGTAATAACATAAATTACCATAAATCCATTTTTAAAAGATTAATTATTCCTTATTCCAAAGGTTACGGGATATATTCATTAAATACAATAATTTGTAAACTTCATACATGATGAAATATATAACTTTTCCAAAAAATTGGTAATCAGATGTAGGGTAATTAGTGTTATCCAATTTACATTATCCAAATCAATTATCTCTTTATCCAACATAAACACAATTTTCTCAACATCTTGATCACATTAAGGGTTACCTTCCCAAAATGAAAATATCACTTTTCTAAGTCTTAATCACCATTCAACATATCCTTTTAAATCCTTAATAAAAACATATACGGAACATGATTATATATTTCATGATTCATATAACATAATCATTGAATTCAAAAACATAAATACTTTATTCAACCAACATTATTATTAAACCATTTCTCAGGATTCATCAACTTATTCCTTAATACCTCTTTCCTAGAATATGAAATCTGAATATTTTCTTATGGTTAATCAACCTCAATCTAATAATGATTGATATTTTTAATGTAAAAAATATTGGAAGAGCATAGCATACCTTTCACATGTCGTGTGTGGTCTCTTTATCTTTATAAGTATAACCAGTACTCATACCACATTCCTAATTCTATTTATGAGATTTCCACTTATGAAATATATTTTCATAATTCCCATACTTTTTACATCTGAATAATTAAATGATAACCATGTTCCTTCTAGTTCTATCCATTGTCTAAAACCATAAATCACGGGTTTAGAAACACATATCATAGAAGAAGATCACATAATCGTGAAAAATAACTTATTGGATGTCTAAATCATGACACCTTACTTAATCTGTGACACCCTATGTTTATCCTTGGTTATTTATAGGCAACTTCCATTTACTTCCTAATGATTCATTAAGAGTTTGTGAATTTCCAAAGCATATCTCCCAAGAGTGTCAAACCAGGTGTGTAGTAAGGCTCATTGTCGTGTACTAGATTACCCTGAGGCAGGCTCAGGATATCTTTTCAGAGTTGTTACCCCTAGGTATATCTATGTCAGATCGACATCCACTTTTAGTGTCTAGATAGAGATGTATTTCTAGGAAACCACATACACTATTCTTTACCAAAATTCCAGGACATTTTTTTAAATATCAACTTATACTTATACTTATCCTTAGTGACATCCTTATACATATCCTTCAAAATATACCTAGGGATCTCACTAATGTTTTCTCATCCTAGTTTCCAATGGTTAAATAAACCTTTACTATAATACCAACTATAAAGACTCAATATTAAATTACATAGACATTATATAAGTTTTTCTAAATACTTAAAACAATATATAAATAGACACCCAAATACTATATTTTTTTAGTGCATTTGGAAACATGGAAATGAAAACACTATTACATGATCTAGCTACATTATCTCCCACTTGGTTATCCAAGACTAGAACCCCTATTATAAATATCATAGAAGATATACATATTCATAACCTGGGGAAGGAAACATAAAAAAGGGTGAGATTAAATTCTCAATCAGGGTAAACAAGGGATAGATGTAAGCATAAACATGATCATAGGTGTATGAGAACATGATCATAACATTATAATATCACACCCTTAATATCAAATATAATAAACTTGAATCATTGTATAAATATTGGAATTTTAAAATGCATGAATCATAAGGAAATAAATCACATGAGAAATGAAAGTATAACATAGGAATAAGACATGGAATTGTGTAAAAAACATAATCATATAATCTGATTTCCATAGTAACCAAGGAATCACTACCAAGACCATATTAATAGTATGAGTTCACTCTCTATCCATATTGGTAGTAATGGTTCCCAACCATGGACATCTTAGTAGCATGAGTTCACACCTCATGCCATCTTGGTAGTCAATTTTCACTCCCATTTCCATCTTAATAGTCAAGGTTCACTCTCATGACCATCTTATTCAATGTCATGAGTGATTAATATTTACCCAATGCATTGAAAAGAGATATGGGTCCCATCAATCTCATAATGAAATCATTCGTACATGTTCCAAAAATTCATAAACAGTCAAATCATAACTCGTGAAATGAAATGGGTATCATAAACATATAATCATATCATAACCTATGGAAAAATATACAGGCCTCATAATCATTTCATCAAAACCATAACCCATCAAAGAAGCTGGTTTTAAAATAAAATAAGTCGTAAAAGAGAAATGGTTTTCATAAACATCATGCCATAAAAAAACAAACCATTCAGAGAAATAATACGAATGTAAACATTGAATTATTTCCCTAGAGAGGAATTAGTAACACTGATGGATGTTATCTTGGATGAGAAATGAATTTTAATTGTATTTTAAAAACATTTATTGAGGAAAATATCCTTATTATGTGAAAAATTATTTTTAAAACATAAAACCTTTCGAAAACTATTTTCTTTTAAAATAACTTGAAAACTTATAAAGGAATCTTTAAAACATTATGGAAACCTTTTTTATTAAAAAATATAAATAATCTTGAAAACCATTGAAAAACTGTTTTCCATGAAAAATTAAAAAATACTCTTAAAAACATTTGAAAAAAAAAACCCCATGGTAGAAAGTTCATAAAATATTTATTTAAATACCCATAAATTTAATTATAATAGTCATAGAATACATTAATTGGCATTATATACACCACACAAAATAAGTTATTGGAGAATAATTCATATATCTCATAGAAATAAAGAGTGAGGTGAAATTACCTTACCATGAGTCTGACTTGTCACGTGTGTCTTTATGTTCCGGAATAATAAAATTATGTTAATTAATTACTTTATTCCTAAAATTTTTCAAGTTTATTTTTACTTTTACTACACTTATTACCTTATTTTATACAACTACTTAAACAATTAAGTTTACATCTGGTTTTTTGACCAAATTCCGTTCATGTGTAAAAAAAGACTTTGGTTGGTTGACTATGGTTAAAGGGGTCAATATATAAACATCTCAAGAATAATAATAATGAAATAATTATCATATTTATAAATTAATTATACTTTTAAAACCATTCATTAAATTGTTTTATGAAAAATGGTCCAACGTTACAATCATGGAGACGGTAGGTCATACGTACGCATGAGTAATGTTCTCATTTATCAATGATCATTATGGAAAGAAGGTAAGAAACATTATATACTTAAATAATGTTAATTATATCATAAATAAAATTTTATTTAATCACATATACTTATATATATAATTCTTGTGATGTAAAAGTAATCACATCTAGTTGAGGAGGCGGTAGTCCACACACCCACGAATGATGTTATCTCTTTTAAGTGTGAGAAAAGGTAATAATGAAAATGATATATATTATATTTTAAGAAGGGTAATTATTTAATTAATATCATATAGATGATTTTTATGTCATATATGTTTATTTAAAACCATCCTTTATACATTTTGTGTATATCGTGAATGAATCACATCGCTTTGAGGGCAGTAGTATACATTTACTCAGAGGATGTTATCATATTCCCACAATATGAAACACATGAAGATATGTCATATATAATAATTAATGAATAATAAAGAAATTATAAATATAATATATATATATATATATATTATAAATAGATTTTCCATCTTAATTTTCAACCATGAGAGGTGGAAAAGGAAAAATGAATAATCATTGTTTCGTGAGGCGGTAGTTTGTCGTACACAAATGGTAAGTATGTTACCAATTAGATGGAAGTGTGTGTGAGTGTAGGTATAACCCTTAATAAAAAAATATCAAATTATATTGAGGATGAATTTTTTATTATATAATAATGATTTAAAAATAATTGAAGGGGTGGATAGGTAAATGAATGAAAAGTGATTGTTGGAAATTTCTACCTTATAAATCAGGTAACTCTTTTTGGTTTATACCAAAGGGATTCTTTGGATGTATTTCTACCTAAAGGGATGATTCAAGGATGAGGTTAGGGATTTTGGTATGTTAATTGGGAATTCATTGGCCTAACATAAGTTTTTTGATATGTGTGAATAAGGGGAGAGCTAGTGGGAATTTATAGTGGAGGAGGAGTATCACTCCTGAAATATTTTAGGAAAAAAGGAACCCCACTGAAATTTGTTTTTTAAATTGGATCCAATAATGGTCCCAATTATATCCAAGTGATAATAGTTTCAAAATATAGCTATTAAATATATTTTGGACAAGTTTCTAGGTAATATTAGCCTTAAGTTTAGGGTTTAGTCCCTTTTTAAGCATAATTTCATCTTAATCATTGTATTATTTTTAATTACCTTCAATAATATTTTTGGTCAAAAATTAATTTCAAGATATTAGAAATTATAAATTTTTATGATTCCAAATATGGAATCCATTTTTATAAATTCCAAAGATATAAGTGTTAGAAATTAATTTAAATTTAATCCCATAAACTGGACGACAATGCAGGTTGTTAAAATTAAAATGTTTAATGGTTTGTAAGTTTTTATAACCAAATTCAATGTGAAATTGATTCCAACAACCAAAATTGGGTAAAATTATAAAAATATGATCTTATTAAACTTTAAATCAATTAAAAATATAATATAACATTATAAATAAATTAGATGAAAAAGAGATTTTGAGTTAAATCTCGGTATTTTTACTATTCACTAAAAAAATGAAACTTCACCAAAAAATAACCCAATACTAAAGATTAAGTTTCAATTTAAAAAATGAAGGTTATTTTTAAATATAAATTTTTTAAAATTATCAAAATTTAGATTTAAAATATGTTCTCTTTCAAAAGGAAGTAAAAGCACCTTAATAAAAATATTGGTTTTTATGTGTAATATTGGTTTTTTCCTCATCTTAGGCCCATAAAATCTATTGGATGAATATAAAAAATATTTCCTTTTATATATAACATATATATTACAATAATATTACTTACTAATTGTAATTAATTTAATTTATCAGGATTAAAACAACTTTTTGAGCATAAGAATAGTTTTCTATAAAAATACTCCCTTTATATTGAAATGGTTCTTATATTCATTTAAAAATAATTGTTAACATATTAATTCATCTTATATTTGTGTAAAAAATATTTTTTCATAAATTATTTAATATTATTCATAACCTCTAATTTAACAGCATGGTTATATCTTATTATATTAAATAATAAAATTTTAATAATATACTATTTTTTTGTAAAACTCAGTCCTTCATGTTAAAAAATCCATTAATGAAAGTAATGATTGAGTGTAATGAAATATAACCTTCATGTTTTGGTAGATAAAGATAAAATTTATGTTGTGTGTAGTGCATGATTAACTTGGTGTTGCTTATAATGCAATCTAAACATAGTGCTTTAATATAAAATAAACTACTTACATTAAGGTATGTCATATATAATAATTATAGAAGAATAAAGAAATTATAAATATCATATGTATATTATATAAATATAGTTTTAATATTAATTTAAAACCATGAGAGGTGGAAAAGGAAAAATGAACAATCATTGTTTCGTGAGGCTGTAGTTTACCATACACAAACAGTAAGTTCATTACCCATTAGATGGAAGTGTGTGTGAGTGTAGGTATAACCCTTAATAAAAAAATCATAGTATATTTAGGATACTTGTGTTATTATATAATCATGATTTAAAAATAATTTAAGGGTTATATAGGTAAATTAATGAAATGTGATTTTTGGAAAGTGTTATCTTATAAATCTGGTAACTCATTTTGGTTTATACCAAAGGTCTTCCTTGTATGGATTTACTCGAAAAGGGAGTATTAAAGGATTATGGTAGGGGTGTTGTGAAGTTAATATGGTAGAGATTGTTCAAACCTAAGTTGTTTTAGAGGTGTGAAAAAAGGGGATAGTTGGTGGCTTTTTATGGTGGAGGTGGAGGGACACTCTTGTAAAATTATGGAAAAATAAGAACCCCATCCATTTTTTTTATTAATATTGGATCCAATAAGGATAAATATTTTATCCAAGGGAGAATAGGGATTAAATATTTCCATAAAATTGATTTTTTAGAAGTTTTTAGGTCGTATTAGGCCTTAAGTTTTCGGTTTAGTCCCCTATTAATCTTAATACCATCTTAATCATTGTATTAATTTTCATTCACTAATATTTTGGTCAAAACCTAATTTGATCTTATTAGAAATTATAAATTATTATGATTCCCAATATGGAATCCATTTTTTCAAATTCAAAACACATAATTGGAATAAATTAATTTAAATTTAATCTCGCATATAGGATGACAATGCGGGTTGTTAAAGTAAAAACGTTCAAAAGTTTGATAAGTGTTTATAAAAAATTAAATGTTAAATTTATTTAAAAGACCTAATTTGGATAAATTGATAAAAAATTTGATCTAATTAAAATTTAAAATCAATTAAAAATATAATTTGGCCGTATAAATAAATTAGATAAAAAATCAGTTTTGAGTAAGATTTGAATATTTTTCACTATTCAATAAAAATTGAAACTTCGTAGAAAAATACTAATAATTCACCCTAACCTAATTTTTAGGTTTTAATTTAAAAAATGAATTTTATTTTGATATATGAAATTTTTAAAATTACCAAAATTTATATTTAAAATAGGTTCTCTATCAAAAGGTGATAAAAATGACTTAATAAAAATATAGATTTTATGTGTAATCTTGGGTTTGTTCTTATCTTAGGCCTATATAATCTATTGGATGAATATAAAAAATATTTCCATGAATATATAACATATATATTATAATAATATTACTCAATAATTGTAATTAATTTATTTTATCAAGATTAAAAAAAATTTGTGAGCATAAAGGTAGTTTTCTATAAAAATACTCCCTTTATATTCAATTGGTTGTTATATTCATTTCTAAAAAATTTGTAACCTTTCAATAAATATTATATTTTTTTAAACCATATATTTTCATAAATTAATTAATATTATTCCTAAATTATAATTCAATTACTATGTTATATCTTTTTATATTAAATAATAAAATTTTAATAATATATTATTTGTTCAGTAAAACTCGGTGTTGCGTGTTTCTCAAGGCATTGAGGATAGTCATGGTTGTGTGTAACATAAGCTAACATCAGTATTCGACGTAGATAAATATAAATTTTATGTTTTTTTTAGTGCATCATTAACTTAGTTTTGTGTATAAAACAAGACAAATATAGAGCTTTAATACAAAATAAAATATTTTTAGTATTGCATGAAATGAAAAATATCAAAAAGATTAAATTAATTGGAAAAAAATAATTCAAAAATTCTTAGGGTGTTAGAGTCATTGATCTTGTCATTCCAAATGATGATGATGTCTAGTAGGTGAACCAGTTAGCTGTCAGTGCTTTTATATCAGCCCCCCCCCCCCCAGTAGAAGGAATCTTTGATGGGACAACCCCTTTCATTGAGTACCCCCGGCGTCGCACTCTCCCACCAGATCAAGCATAGTGTGAGAGAACCTATTGGTGAACAGGGTATTTCACCCTCAATAGTGGGCCTAACCTCATTTAGACTCTCTATAGATGAGTATTTTAGGGAATTCTCTTCTGTTTCATCTAAGTAGATAAAATTCCATAGGTTATGAAGGAAGTTCATGTTGGGTCTTATGGTGCTCATCAGGCTAGGATGGTGCTAATCAGGCCATGATAAAGCTCACACACCAGATTCAGAGATTGGGATACTTTTAGACCACCATGGATCATTACTGGATGGATTATTCAAATAGGTTTCATGCATTTTAGATCCATTCCAACTTTGTGCATAAACCTCCAGGGCCCTTTCATACTACCAAGTATTGTTGGCCCTATGTAGTATGGGGACTCGATGTTGAGGGACCCTATTCTCCAACAACAGCAAGCCAATTCAGGTTTATTTCAACTATGATGTATTTCTTCTCCAAGTGGGTAGAATTTATTCCCCTCAATTAATTCATTGCCCAATCAATGATCGAATTCATGAGCACGTACATCATCAATCGATTCAGGGTTCCTTTCACTATTCAAAATAACAATAGAACCAACTATCGGGATGTTGATCTGAAAAAGTTGTACACCATGTATAGTATTTTGTCAAACCATACTTCCCACTACCATGCATAGTAAAATTAAAATATCAAGGAATTCAAAAAAACTCTCTCAAATATTCTATAGAAGATGGTGGGCCAAGACATGAAGAGTTGTCCAGACAAGCTTCCCAATGCACTATTGGTCTATCAAACGATGACATGAAATTCTACCCAGGGGACCCTATACTATATGTTGTATAGAACAAAGGATATCATGCCCATTGAGAATCAATTTCCATCACTCTAAACATCTATCTAAGACTAGAAGATGCTAGAAAGAATAGCAGAAGTTTGTCAAGATGAGATAGAATTCCTTAAAGAGAATAGGATCTAGACTTTGGACAATCTTGAGTGGCACCAGAACATGATAGAAAGAACATTCAGTAAGAAAGTTTTTCTTCAATCCTTACTCTATGGTAACTTGGTATCAGCTCTCATAATGTCATTAATACCTAGTAAGAGGCAACAAAAATTTGAACCCAAGTTGTAAGGAACTTACATCATCCACAAGGTATGTCCTAGTGGCATGTACTCTTTGATGACCATGGACAAATAATTCATTACTCCTCCAAAAAACACCAGGTTTCTCAAACAATACTTCACGTAATGAAAATTTTCATCCTAGTTTCATGACATTAAACTGCATAACATCCATTATCCCAAATTCAAGATGATGAACTACATATAACCAACATCCTAGTTTCATAACATTAAACTGCGTAACAACTATTATCCTTACCATATGACATTAAAATGTGTGTCCACATCCTAGGTACATGAATCTAAATGGTTCACTTGGTCTAAACTTTATTAAACTAATCTAAGATCCTATTCTCCCTGAAAAATGACATTAAACTATTTTAAAAAAAAAATTTGAGTCTCATGACATTAAACTAGGAATCAAAGTCCAAACATCGTGACTTTAAACTATGTGTGAACCTTCCTGGGAAAGTGTGGTGTGTAACTGAGCCTCCTAAGACCTCATTCACATCTAGTTTGTCACTCTTTTATGCCACATATGCCCATTTTTGGAAGCCTCCATCCCTAGTTCCAAACTCTATGATCATAAACTATGATTCTATGGTGCAGGAAAGATGACCTTAAACTTTTAGAAAAATTTCTGGGCTCCATGACCATAAAATAGGAATCCCAAATCAAGAAACACGACTTTAAACTAAGTATGGGTTTTCTTTGGGATGTTTCATGTGTTGGTGGACCTCTTAGGACCTCATTCACATTGGGTATGTTACTCCATCACCTTACACATGTTCCCATGAAGAAATTCCCCTCTTTGTTCTGAACTCCATGACCATATATTGAGAGCTTATATTCCAAAAATTTTGACTCTAAACTATATGAAACTCTTCTCTTGAATATGAGGTGTGGAATTGGTCCTCATAATCCCTCATTCAAATTGAGTTTTTCATTCCAATTCATGACACATATCCACATGGGTAACTCCCCTTTTTCTTATTCTGAGATTTAATACCTTAGACTAATAGCCACCCTATAGTCTAGAACACATGACCTTAAATAGTTCATAGTGAGTCCAAGCATCCTGGCTTTAAACTGCATGTGGTTGCCTCTTCATATTGTGTTGTGTGGAACTAATTTCGGGTTTTTCATTCTTCCATATGACACATGTCCATTTAGGGTACCCAACCTCATAGTTCTAAACTCTATAACATTAAACTAAGAGCCTACATCCTCAATGCATGACATTAAACTATGATTCTTCCCCAATTTTAATCTGGAATTCCATATATGATGTACATGATAATTCCTTGAATATGGGGTACCCCCACAATAACCATGGGATTCCTCATATTCCCATTCCAAAGAGGATCATCTTCACCAGTGTAGGTTCTCTACCATGTAATATTCTAAAACTATGTGTGGATTTATTCCCATCCTTATGGGATATATAGTTATGACTAGATTTATTTTCTTTGTCCCCAACTGAAAATTCATCAAATCCTTCACCCCCCCCCCCCCCTTGTCCCCATTATAGTATGAGCTCTATAACACTAAACTAGGAGTCTAATTCCAAGAATCATGACTTTAAAATATATTTAAGTCTTCCTTGGGAGTGTGTTATGTGATGTGGGAATCTTTGGTCTTCATTCATGTCAGGTTGTAGCTATCATGTCATGCACATCCCTTAAGAAACACTCTTCCCCCATGGTCCCCATAAAATGACATTAAACTAGATTCTTACACTAGAAAATTTCAAGATTCCCATAAACATCTTAATAATAGATGATGTTTACCCTGTTTTAAGCCAAGATGTCTCAAATTATAAGTGTGGGTTGACTAAAAAAATTTACCCCATGCCCTGAACATGGGATGCCCCACGATAACTGTGGGATACCTTCAATTCCCTTGACATAGAGGATCATCCCCACCAGTGTTGGTCTTTTAACATAGTGTATTCTAGAACTATGTGTGTCTTGATTCCAATCCTTATGGGATACGTAGCAATGCTCAAACTTCTCATCTCTAGGTATAACCACAAATTCATTAACCCTTTATCCCCTTGGCCTCAGTTACGATCCAGGAATTACGCCATTAAACTATATTCAGTTCATCTTGAGGTGTAGTTGTGGTATGGTATCCTCCTTGGGTCCATTCATGTTGGTTTTTTCCTCTTTTGTTCCATATATATACCCTTGGAGTGAACATTTCACCTATAGTCCTAACAACAAGACTTTAAATTATTTCCCATAGTCCATAACATATGACCTTAAACTATGTGTGTTACCTTCTAAAAATACATGTGGCTTGATTAACATATTTATGGGATACATAAAGACACTCAGACATATCATCTTCAGGACCAGTTGCAAATTCATTAAATCCTTCATCCCCTTGGCCCTATCATGGTTCGATCTTTCAGAAAATAACTAATAGTCACCCTCAGTCTAGGCATCAAGACATTAAACTGTGTGAAAGTTTTATCAAGAATGTGTGGTGTGGTGTTGGGGATCCTAGGTCATCATTTATGTTAGTTTTCTCACTCTTACATGTTATACATATATTTTTTTTCTGACACTCTTTATGGATCAAACTTTATGACCTTAAACTTAGAGCTCATGGTCTAAGAATTATGAGCTTAAACTATTTGCATCCCTTATGTTCCAGGCTAGGTGACCATAAAATATGAATCGTTTGCTTCTCAATACTTGTATGGTACACAATCCTACTATGTCTCTTTCATGTTGGTTTTATTTATTTTATGCCACGCAAGTACTCTTGTACAAACAAAATTGTGGTCTTAGCCACACAACCTTATATTGTTTGAAATATCTCTGTCACAAGATGCTAAAATGTGGGACGTTCCCTAATCACACGATGCTAAAATTAAACATCCATATTCCTCACCATATAACATCATACTATGTGTCTATAATCCTCAGTTTCATGATGTAAAACATCAAAACATTCTAGGCCCTAACCTAAGAGGTCATCTCCTATGTTGTTGGTCATCTATCATACCATTCATATTTTAAGTTGTCTCTTGGAATCTGAGATGATGCTCTGCTAAAAGATGGGTTTGATCTTTTCTCAGACCAATATTATTATACCAATGTTCTCTAAGACACAGTGGCATAATTCTATGATTTTTGGAATAGATTTGATCATTCAGTCTCTCTATTTCCACGCTTCATGTTCCCCTTATTTGTATCTTTATCATCTTCCACATCTGATGGAACCCCCTAACGATATGGTCTCAGGCCATTATGGATCACCTACCATCCTGGGACAACACCCCAAAATATTTTAGATGAAAATATAAGATATTTTTTTTGTTTCGAATATGTTCAGCAATTGACCCTCATTTATTTTTCCCCTTTCTCAGCTAATGATACAGATGATATGTTTTCAAACATTTTTAATAGTTATATTATATCTTCATGATTATATCCTTGTGTTCTATATTTTAGGAATTTTGATTCACACTTCTCATTCCCCTTTATTCATATAGAATTCAATGTCCCTGACATTATCTCATTCATGAACTATAGTGGTTGGAAAATCAATTAGGCTATTCCAAGATCCTCATTCTCTAGATATAGCATCTCTTAGACTAGACACTCTTGGAGGAAAGTCAACAATAGTAGACCCTGATTTCTTGATGATTGTCTAGAATTATCATATAAACAGTAATCACATGGCCATCCCATATTTCTCACACTATTTATGACCCATTTGAGCTTAGGGAATGGTTTTTGGTTGTCTCAAAAATATGATCAAAGTAATAAAATAAATCAAGTAAATATGTTTGATCATTAAAATTAGGAAAAACTAAGTTTTAGTGGGGTCATCCACATATCAAATTCTACCCTCTACAAAATGTTCCTCTACATGTCCACCTCAGTGATCGAGCACTTGATCTTGGCCAATTTCCAATAAGTGGTCTCAAAGACCTATTATTTCATTATTAGGTCTTCCTTATCATAATTGGACTTTGATATAACATCTTTGGTCCTAATTCTCTATTTGTTCTTCTCCACCCGACACTCATATTTTCCCTTCTTTATCTTATCCTCCTTCTCCTTAGATGATACCAGTTGAGCCCTCGATCTAATTGTGATCTCATCCTAAATAGTAGTGGTCATCGCATGTTGTTGTTCCAACTCTTAAAGATGGGAAATTTCTTCCTTATCTTTCTAAGGCTCTTGAGAACCCTTATCCTTGTGTTTCCTCCAAGATAGATTGAGCTCCTGTCATTCTGCATGTTCTTGCTCGATGATGAAGTCTTAAGCTAATGTATGAAGAGTTATGGAATTCACCCCACTGATCCCCAAGCTGACCAACCAATAGTGGAGAGCTCTATCCTGTTGTGGTAATTCAAATGTCTACATATGAGTAATGAGGTTATTCATATTACTTCGTGTCTTATGATAGACAGCTCGATTATCCTTAGTGCCCTATGGGAACAAAAATATGAAATCTTCAGGTAGCATAGGTTCATGAGGAGGAAATATTTCCACTATATTTTTGGCGGGATCCTCTAGGTGTAGGTCTTCAAATGTGAGTGGTTAGAAAACTGTTCTTTCCTTAGGCATAAGAAACTAGATGAATATCCTAGGTAATAGTTCCTCTTCATCCTCTCCACCTATGGAAGAAGTTTCAACTTCACCTTATGCTACCCCGGAGGCAAAAATCATCATCCCACCTCCCTCGGTTATCACTGTTAGTGGAACAACTCAACATCAACCCCTATAGTCACCACTGGTGGAAATTTAGTTATATACATATCCAAAGCAGCCTCCCCATATACTCTAGTCTCTTGTGTAGTCACCACCTCTTCCATAGAAACTTTATCCCCCACAACTTCTTCTGGTGTCACCTCATTGATTAAATCATCCATCATGGCTTATTTAGATATCCTCATTGAGGTCCTTACCTCAACCCCATCCACTGACGGGATGGTCTCAACTACCGCCTCTAGTGGTGTCTCTATGGTTGGTTTGTCCAACATAGTCTCCCTGTCCATTTCTGATAGAATATTGGCATCCACTATCACCATATTATCCTTTGAAGTTTTTGCCTTAGTGGTAGGCATTGAATATTGATTTCCCATGGCCGCAACATCTTGGAGGGTCCAAAAAATTTCCCCTTTATGGGTTGAGGTCCCCTCATCCTCTGTATGAATCTTATCATGGAATTACACTTCATTAGTGATCATTGATTCCAATATAAGTAAAAAAAAGGTTTAGGCAACAAGATTTAAAATTTATCAATGTTAAAAGGCATGCAATGATGATTGAGATTACCTGGTCAGAAATAGTACACCTATCCCATTCTATGATCAGGTAGGTTTCACTCTCCCAATAGTCCTCATGTTCTTCACCAATGGTCATGTCAGTAGTTGCATGACTGGCAAGTGTTTCTAGAGGGGAATACATATCAAGAAGCATCCTCACCTAATTGGTGTACCCCTAGAGTAAACTAAATCATCCAAATATTTAATTTATTGCATCGCTTCATAATGGGGATCATAAAATCTTTCCTTTTCATGGACCATCCTAATGAGATATACCCCATCGTTATTGAGATACTACCACACCCCCTGAGGAGTGGTGATCTTCTTGTGAAATCCCTAGGCCTCCCATGCTTCAGGATACAAAGAATCACTGGGAACATTAGGGTTAAATACTCATTTTCCTTTCCCTTGAACATGAACCCTAAATTTCACACCTAAATTCCTACCTTCTTCCCATTACCACATACCCTGTAGTATTGATTCGGATGTTGTTTCTCTCCCTATAGCTCGTTCTTATTCAAGCCCATGGTCAACTTTACCCATTTCTACTATTCTGTCCATTGGACCATTTCTACCACCATGGTTCCCACCATCCACCATTTGGACCTAGCATCATACTAGAGGGACCTCCCATTCATTGGATTGGGTGGGCCGTTGGCTCAGCATGACCCCAGGATAGGTGCTCGCCCAAATCTTTGCATAGTAATGAGATAACCCATACGTAGAATTGGGTGTTGTAGTTCATTCCTCATATTTCCATCTTCATGCATGAACATGCACCACTGCTACCCTATCACTAAAGTATAGAACTCAAGATGCACTTCTGAGTACACCTTCAGGGTCAACCTCTAAAGACACCAAAACTATCTTGCAAACCAGTGTCAATTGGCTGGCTCACAAATCATCTCACAGTCAACTCTTTCTATGAATACCCCTCCTCAAAAGTCCATGAGGTATGATCTCTGCTCCTCGGTCTCTGTACCATCATCATTAACTACCCCTATTGATAGGGAGAATGGGTGAAATATGAATTGATCCACCAACCCAACCTTATCCAACACTCCCTTGATGCCCAAATTTATGGGTTAACTCCCCCCCAATGTTGAATATTATTGGACAGAAGTTTGTTTTTTTAGGATAAATGGTGTTTGGGTACTCATAACCCCACATGTGTGTGGCCACCAAACTATAAAGGAAGTAAAATGGACTACACACACGCAGTGGTGTCTTCCAATCACTGATATGCCAAAGTACCTTGTATAACTTCATGAGTATTAGGATAGAAAGTTTGACACACTTCCATGTTGCATGAATTGCATCCGTTATAAAGGTTCTTAGACACACTTCTGTGTGTGTATCCCTCACTAGGATAATCCAATGAAAAATGAGCGTTACAATCAGTCCTTCCATCCTGACTATGGGTTGAGCTCTAGTCTTGACATTGTATACCCACAACATCCATTAGATATCTTCTAGAATCCACCAGTATGATCCCTCCTTGGCAATGTGGTATCCCCTGGTATAGGTGCAAGGCCTCATTTGAAACTTACTTGCTAGATCCTCCCCCTCAGTGGGCTCCTCTGCTGGTCTATTAAAGAAGTATATGAGCCACTTCTTAAAGGGAACATCTCTCATCCTCGACTTCCCTTCACTGGTATTCTATACCTAATCTAGAAGTTCCTTCACCAAGGTCAGAAACTATTCCTATTCCCCCACAAACATTCTCCATTGGGAGAAATGTTTGATAATCCACCCTTAGGATTGGGATCCCTTAGAGTTATTGATGGATCCTGAGGTTGAGGAGGACTTCCCCATGACATAGGTGGAATGTATTGGTCCCCGGTGACCATCTTCTCAACAAATCGGGCATGATATCATGGGGATAGTAAACATGAAACTATGAATCCCATGTATCTTCATAAATACCTTCATAATTTAACTCTACCTCGAATTATCAGAATGACTTTCATGCCTAGTAGGCCTAAGCCTACTCGTCTATAAAGTTATAGCCTTAGTACAAATCCCACCTGTCATTCCATATCTTTTGCGGATCCCCCAAATCTTCATTGAGAATAATTTGATATTATGGTGGGGATGCCTCATCCTCCAACTTTTCCCTATAAACATTTTTGATAGGGTTGTAGAGGCATTCTATTGAGATAGGAGTGTGGTCTTTCCATATGTGTCCTGTAGCAACCATGTGCAACTAGTACTGCTCAAGTTACATCTTAATTAGTAGATCGGTTTGTCTCTGCTCTTTTCTGGGATAAATAAATCATTCATGAAACAAAATACATAAATTTTTAGCCTCTTTCACATAGGATATTCCTTTTGATCTTCTAATAGTAGTTCGAGAAGTGACTTGTGGTCTAAGGCACATTGGGAACACTCCCCAATCATGATGTTTTCCACCATCTCTTCCCTCTAAGAAACATCTATGTTAACTTCCTAATAAGCCATTTTATTCAAGATTTAAATGGTTTTTTGAGTTTGGTTCATGATTTTTTCTTGCAAATATTATTCCAAGAGTCGATTTGTGGAGCACTGGGTCATAGTGCTCATTTCCTGAAGATTCATTTCACTATGTTTGGTTCACTAAGAAGCGTTCGTAGAGTAAATGTCCAGAAGTCAAGTTATCTAATGTAGATTTCATGTATATTGTTCATAGAGATGAAGATATTTTCAAAAAGAGATCCAAATATTTTCTTTATATGGAGCTTTGGCGTTCTTGAGGGGCCCCCAATCCACTATTTATATGAGTGTGGAAGCCCAAATTATGTGATGGCCTTCACACACACAACCATCATGAATCAATATCGTGAGTGGGAATCATGAATGATCATCATGAAATGGGTTATATTATCAATTTTTAGTGATTCTCCCTCATAATCCAACCCTCTTTTTTCCATTGGTTACCATTCTAGGGGAAGAATTTTTTGGCACTGAAATGTGTTCCATGGGAATAGTTAAGGAAAATGAAATTGGTTAGGAGTAAATCCAAGTCAAGACATCTCATAAATATTATTAAGAGTTTATTTAATTAATCCCCAATCCCACATGAATGGATGAAGTTCAAAGAATCTCCCCAATTGAGGAATCCCCTTGAAAAATATGTGAAGTCGTAATAGTGTCCTAAGTGAGTACGATGATACTTCGTGACCACGTGATGGATTGACAGTGTCCTTCATGAGTTTGATGGATTGGAACCCAATTGTGAAGCCCCTAAATTCCTTCAAACACCACTTTAAATATTCTCAAAACTCCTTTCCTATAAATACGTCTATCTTTCCAACCGTTGGATTATGGTTAGCAGACCTTTCAACTTTTGAATTTCCGAAAATTCGCAAACCTTATAAGAATCAAAAACCAGACCAAAAATATATCATACAAGGTATTGAGGCTTCACAAAACCCCATTTAATGTTTTTTTTAAATCCACTTCCCTAGGTTGATATTACTTTCGATAATTCATGTTCTCTTTCTGAAGGAAGAAGGCCCTATGAGGAACTTGAGGTTTTGCAAAGCATTTATCCTTCTTGAAGCACTTCTTTCCTAAGTCAAGAATTCATCCTGAGGAAGGGTCACCCTATTTCAGGAATCCTACTCCATCACAAAGCCCATAACCGCCATAAAGAACTTCATCTACATGAAGCACCTCTCTATGAGTCCCAAATCGTCTCAAAACCTATCTCATGGGCCTCTCCATGCTACCTCCCTTCTCATAACACCTCTTCATTAAGGTTGAGTGCCTAAAGCCCCCATATCTATACAGGATAGGTCCAGTAGCACCAAGGATCCCTTTGTGACATGTGCCACCCATTCTTGTGTCCCACTCCACTTCAAGTGCAGCTCGAGATTCCAACCTACCTTTTTCATCTTATTATAGGTACGCTAACTCCTCTTGCTTCTCAGCATATGCATGCTAACATGGAATTCATGATTGGCCACTCCTCCCCATCATCATATCCTAGAATTTCTAAATTCATTCCTCTATATAATGTTCATGATCCATGTTCAAGTAATCCCATGGGGTAAGGAGTGAGTTCCCCAGGTCTGAGTTGCATGACATAAAATTTCCTAGTCCTAACGTCTCCATGTGTTTTTATAATGGGATGGTATCTATAATTCCTTCCCTCACAAAAAAATAGATTCTCCTCACATGGAATGAAACCAATATTATGAAGCTTCCATGTGTAATCCCCACACCATCTCTCGTTGGATCTTTTTTCATGACATGAGTGTCAGGTCCACTACTTCCTCGTGTTTCTCACAATGATCATGAATCACATGGGATTAGAGGTTATTATTGAACATGAAATCCACACAATATCCCTTTTAGACTTTCTCTACAGATATAATCCCCAATCTCCACTCTAATTGGAATCCTCCTGAGTGTAAGCCCCAACAACCATACTCATCCTCCTTGGGATACTTCCACACATATGCCCCAACCACATGTTCCTTTGGGAATCATCCGTAGTTATAAGCCCGATCCCATTCTGAAATATGTGGTATTTCATTCCCAATTAACTAGGATACATAAGAAGCCTCCCTGAGGTCCAAACCCAACATCCACATCCATCCTAGTTTTCTCTGGGTCACATCCCTAGTAAGATCATGCCCCTCACCTGAGAGACCACAGATCTTCTAGGTCCCTCAGGTAGAACAATCCATAATTGCCACACTAATTACAACCAAGATAAATCATCTTGCGAAGTGCATATTCCATGCATAATCCCCACACCCATCCCTCGTCGACCCACCCCTCATGACATGAGCATCCTTACCGTGTGATATTAAACAAAACAGACCAGTCCTGTCACACAACATTAAATTATGGCATCGAACTATGGGGATTTTGAACCCTGTCTTCTAAATAGGGTACATAGGATGCCTCTATGAGGTTCAATACCATCCAATGGTAAACCAAGGTTTTAAAACCTAGGGATGTGATTCCCTGATCCACCCCAAGGAGTGTTCTGGTCAACCTTCCCAATGTGACATCTTTCCTTTATGGGACACACCACCTGGATCCACCTCCATGGGTTGTTCTGATCTTTATTCCTTCACGGTGTGACATCTACCCTTTATGGGAAAAAACACCTATATCACCCCCCATAGTAATTCTAATCCATCCATTGATAAACTTTTATGTGTGACAACTTCCTCCTAGGGGTGCACCTTATTGATCTGCCTCTATGGCATATCTTGATCAGTCAAATCCATCTCCACAAGATGTTAAAATTGTGACCCCAAATACATACCTCATGAAAATAATGGCTTATATAAGGTGAAATACTTGTAAGATATGTGCCTCAATGTCTTATGCCTCAGGAAAAAATATGGGATGCATGCGGTGAAAGCCTTGGAGGATATACGCATTTGGCATTAGATAGCTCATGTTCAATATGAGATTACTTGGTTTTCATTCCCAAGAATCCTCCATTATATTACCTCCTAAGAGGAAGAATTTAGGTGATCAATGTTCCTAGAATATATACATTCTTGTGATTCCCAACATGACTACTCTCTTGATTAAAGGTTGTTACCCTATCAAAACCCACTAGAATGTTCATATATAAGAAGAACAATAACCAAAATCCACAAAGAGATGGAACTATGAATGGGTTCCATGAACATGAATTAACTCTATGAGGGAGTCCTGAAATATTTGATAAGTTCCAAGGAGGAATATATGGAAGGAGGAACTGACATCCCATTATCCTATTTCAATCAAGGATCATACATTGTTGATGGACGTGATGAAAACCACTATCTTTTAGAAAATGGGAATATAGGGTAACAAGCATTCCAACACATATTAACATGTAGGTTGTTGTCTCAATTAATGTTTTATAAGTAGTGGCTCTAAGGAATCCATAAGAGAACTTTCATCCCCTAAAATCTTGGCTTCATCACCAAAATTATCACATCAACTCTTTGTAATTCTAGTTGACTTACTCTTCTATTACACTTATTTTTTGTCTCTTCTCTTGGAATTAATAACTTTTCTAGGCCTATGTCACCATAACCATATTGAATCTTGTTCTAGAATCTCTTATTTGAAAATTTTTCATTGGTTGTAAGGATCCATGGATTTCAGGCTTGATCCAGTTGGTGCGCAGGTGTGGTTTGGGTATTGATTCTTGGAAATCAGAGTGTTGGAATCACATGATTAAGTTAGGAAGTTACTTACCATATAAATATATTTTATAAGATTTTTTATTTTACATTGACCAAATATGTGTGCATGTGAATCCCATGAGACCTATGTTTGATATTGGTCATATGTGTGTCTGTGTTTAGCCCATGAGACCCATTTTTTATATTGATCACATGCATTTGTATTTGTGTGAGTGTATAGATACTAAGATTCATGCTTAATATTATATGTTTGTCACTATAAATTATATTCCCTATTTTGTGTTAATGTATGGTATTGGAAATTTTTATTCTAGTATTAAGTGACCAGTGTATCTTCATAGCTTGGTCAGACCTTAGAGGGGGAGCATGTACGACCTATGATGATAACGATAATGAACTGAGACACATCGTAAGGGTGTGATTGCCTTGGGGAATAACCCATGGTAGTTGAAATATGAAATGGTTGTGTTTACTAACCTAAGGTATTGGTGGGAGTCAACAGCCTTGTGGCTCGACCCATGACATTCACAAGATATGACGACCATGAGTCCTAAACCACGAATCAGATGGGGCTCAATGAACTTGTGGCCTAACCCGAGACATGTCCAATTTGTGGATGTAATGAGGTATAGGGTGACCTTGTGGTTTTACATAGATATAGGGAAGCCTTGTGGGTGACTCACAATCATTACTACTATTGTGACCTTCTTTATATCATGGAGTCAAAGAAGGTACGGCCAATGTTCATAGTGGATTGGTTAGTGCCTGAATTCTCACCACACGATTTATTATTACTTTCTTGTTCATCTATTTATCATCATGAAATACACCTATTAGGATTTTGAAATTATTCTAAAGATTCATTTCTGATTTCATACTTATTTTATACTCATGCCCTTTATGGGTATCCTTTTTTGTGTGCAGACTTCGTGATTTGGGATCCTAGAAAGGGAAAGGGCATAGTGAAATGGAGTTAAGGATATGGATATTGGTGTCCATATGTGGTATCAATGAATACTGCATAGTGAGGTTACAGTGTCGTAGTTATTTTTCCTATTATTTTTCTTATACTCTAGTTGACCTACCACATTGAGGGTCCTTGGTTTATTTCTTTGTATGAATCTGAGTAACCTTCTATTTCACCTATTATACTATTTTTATTATTAAAATCTGATGTAACCTATAGAATGGTTACTATTTTCATGATATGATTCTAATTAATACTAAAGGTATATTCTCCACATTACACAATTTAAACCCTCAATGTTAGCCAGTAACCTCTTCTTTATGAGGAGGTTCACATAAGGTTATGTGGCTCTTCAGCCTAAAGTGGGTGATTCGAGTCAGGGTATTACAATATATAGGTAAGTATATATTTATATGCCAAGGGTAATGAAGGCGGTTTTGAAATAAAAGTGTTCTATATCTTTAATGAACATTTAATGGTTTTGATTGGTTTGGTTTTAAATTATTTTAATTGTGTAAATTTTTTTAATGTTGTGAAAAATCTTTGGTCTTCCTGATTTGGTTTTTCAAGAAGGTCAAGTTGGAAATTTAAATGTTATTAATGTCCCTTGTATATATGAAAACCCCTATATCCCCTTGATTGTTTCTTTTCTATTTATGACCCCTTTAAGGGCCATGTTTGATTAGAAATTATTGAATAATGTAATCAAGGTTTGTTTAGTGGGAGGATGAAGTTTGTTATGATTCAATGGATTTTCATGCCTTAGTGTGGGTTACATGCCAACTAAGGTTAGGTGCATGGATAAACTAAGTTATATATCATTATTTCTCATATGTTAAGATAATCAATGTACTTTTGAGATGGTTTAAAGAACCATATAGCTCAATGGGGCTATCGAGATAGGATAGGTTTATAGTTTCGGTCTAGGGAATCGTGTTATTAGTTCAGATCATGTTATAATTATACCTAGGGGATAGCCATTGAAACTTGAACTTTTACTGGTAGATGTTGTATCGGATTCATACCTTGTGCTTCATTATTCTTCTCATTACTTTTATTGTTTATGTCACCTTTTACTTGTATATTTTATTATCTACTTCTTATCTTCTGGTTCCGAGGTAGTAACATGATATATCCAATGTGTGTGGTTTATTTTATTTAAAATGGTTTAGGAAATTGTTATAAATAAATTCTTTATTCATATATATTTAAAGAGTCATCAAAAATGGTGTTTTGGTATAAATTGGATTAGTTTGAGAAAAAAATTCAAAGTGATTATTTTCATTAAAGAAAACATGGAAACCCTATTTTTAAATCATATTTCAAACTAGATTGAAATGGATTTAAAATTAATGGTAAGTATTTTGGAAAGTTGGGTGGTGGCCTACTAGGTTTTTATGTTCTCACACCTATATTATATCTCAGTAGTAGTTTCAGCATCATCTTTTGGCCACTCTTAGATAATTGATTGATTTGGTCTTTGAGGATAATTTTATTTTTATCACATTTGACCAAGTGTGCCTATTACATGATTTTATAATGATGTATTTATTTTCATCGAATGTATGGTGTTTGGAAGACGTAATAAAAATTATCAGTGGTTTTCATTATTTATGTGAAGATTGGGAGATTCTAGAGCTATAGAATTTTGATGAAGCTTCAGGGGTGAACATTAGAATGCTGGCTAGGTGAGGGAGTTTGAAGTGTTATCCAAGGAATTAGTTTATATTTCTTTATATATTTTTATTTATTTATTTTTTATATCTAATATTTAATTATATTATGGATGTTTGACCTATGGATGGGTCATGAAGGATTTTTGTTAGAAATCTTATGCTTATTTTAGTATATATTAGGGGGAAATAATTCAATTTGTAGATATAACTACTACCATGAAACTTTTTACTAGACTGTGTATATTAGGAACACCCCTTAGGCCATTGGTAGGATGGTTTTATGCCAGTTCAGGTACCATCCCAATCCAAGTTGTTACAAATCTCATGGAAGTTGAAAATCAAACACTAACTTCAAATGATCATAACTTTTGATCTAGGTGTCTGTTTAGGCTCAACTACATATCAAATTGAATAATATGATGTTTCATACAACATTTAATACAATAGGGAACCTTATAACCCTCCTTTTCTTAGTAAAGAGTCACAAAAGGCCACAAAAATGATTTTTAAGTTAATTTGCCTTAATTTTAGATATTTTATTGGTAATTATTTTTTATTTAATAGGGTCTTATTCTCCTTTTTATGTGGGTTATAAATTTATTCCTTGGAATTACATTCCTATTGATATAATGGTGTTGAAATTTTAGTGTTATTTTTCAGCATCCTACCATTTTAATACATAAACTTTCATTATGTTGTACACTAGTTAATAATACAGAGGATCTTTTGAGTTATAATTTCTTGGAAATTAGGAACTTAATTCAAGAAAACATAATATTTCTTACAATCCACCTAAAATTACTCTTACTATATTCATCCTAGGTTAATTTTACTACATATCATATCCAATGTACATATATTAAAAGAAAGAGGAGAGCATAAATCCTAATGAGGGAATATTTATCATGTGATCATAAGGCATAATAATAGCGAATGATCATAAGAAAATGAGGTATATCATAATAAAATGATCATGAATAAAAATATGGAACTATATCTACAACATAAAAATGAGACTTTCATAATCATATCACCATGGTTACCGAGGTGTCATGAAACATAATTTCTAAGTTTATTATCCAAGGTATCATAAAACTTGTCATCTATAGAGATTATTTCATTACCCAAGGCATTAGAGCGCTATCAGAGCACACCCATAATATGTCAAATTAATTTGTTCCAAATTGATCATAATTAATAATTTCATTTATAAGTTATGGTATATAATAAACAGGTTTCTAATAAAATTCATTAAATTAATAAATTCTTAAAAACACGAGCATTAAACCATCTTCATAAAAAGGAAATATGGGTTTCATACATTGATATCCCAAATAAAAAAATATATTTACATCTAGGTGAATACCAATAGATAAGGAATAGGTTTGGGTATTCACAACATAAAATATTTAATATAAAAGAGATATATTCATAATATATTTTAGCAGCATGGAAGGTATACAACGTGGATTAAGGAAAGGGAATAATGAGATGTAATTAAGCTATAACATTGATAAAAAATTATTTTGGTAGTAATGGGATAATAAAATATCAATGAAAATAATGCTATTTGATATTTATAATACAAACCACAAAAGTGGTACTTCAATGAAAATGAAAAAAGAGGAGATTTCTCTTACCTTTAATATTTTCTTCCTAGAACTTGAGGATATCATCTTAAGACCTTAAGGACACTTTTAAGTGGATATTTTGTAACAAAAATGACCATAATTAATGGTTAAAATATTTTTGTTGGAGTTTAATGGTGGAAATGGTTTGTATTTATAGTAAAGGAGGATGAATTGTTTAATAATTTCTAAATATGGATCTTGAAATTATAGATTATGAAAAAGAACAACCATTGTCTTACCCATGGTTTTTGTACATGGTTTTAGAAATTTCATTCAAGTTTTATAATTTTTAATTAATTATAAAAAAAATACATTTTTTATTACTTTGGACATGGAAAATTAAATTTCCCACAAAACATAGTTTTAAATATACTAATTTCCATTTTAGAAATTGGAAAGTCATTTATAGGTTTGAAAATTGATTTTAATCCTTTAAATATATAATATTAATAAAATAATATGTTTTTCTTTCATTAATTATTTTACTTAATTATTATATCACATTTATTTATTTAGGGTGTTATAATACTTACTATATATTTTATCCAAAAAATTGACTGGCACAAAAAATTATGAAAATTCCAGCATTAGATAATTTTGACATGCTATTTTGTAAAAGTAACACATTTTATTAAGAAAATTTTTTAAATATGAGAAATTTAATTTTTAAATATAAAATAATAATTTATTGAAAATTATAATTTCTTTCTACAATCAAATTTTTATCCCTTTAAAAACTATATATAATTTCATAAGAATATTTTATAAATAAATGTTGTTATTTTTAACCTTTTATAAACCATGTTTTTTAAAATATATTTCAATAGAAATTAAATATATATATTTTCCATGAAAATTCAATCATGGTCTCTTTGTATAAAAATCTATTTTATCATATTCTATAATAATATGCATTTTATATAATGGTGTAACACTAAACAATAAAACATACAAAATAAAGTTTTAATTTAATTTCTAAAATAATTAAAAATTAATACTACTTGGTCCTAAATATGTAACCCCTTATTACAGTGGAATATTCTATAATGGTAAGGTTTGCGATGGTGGTAGTTTCATGATTTGGTTCGACCAACATTGATCTAGTAGTGATCTCCACTACCTGGAAATTTTCTCGTAGGTGATTTCGTTTTCGCCTCGCTTATTGAATATCTGTTTAAGATTGATCAAGAGAAAATCCCAATGATGCTACCCCCCTCATTGACTTTGAAAACTGAGCTTTATAAGGTAGGATTTTACTGTTTAAGGCCATTGTTTCTTCCTTATACATTCAATTAACTCTTATAATTATCCTTGTTATAAAAAACCCTAATGGCCACTTTATAACAACTACATTAATAATGTTCATGTAGACCAACATTCATATTGACTAATAGTCATGTTGATGGAAGGTCATATTTCCCAATGGTCATATAATAGTAATGTAATGTTCATAACCTATTAGTAAAATTCACAATTACATTCTATATATATACCACTAAACATTAATATTTACTAATTCTTTCCTAATGTTTTTTCATAATTCCTTTTATAATGTCTATTTTATACATCACATTTCATTTTATTTTGATAGTTTTCCTGGAAGGTGTAAGATTCCTTGAATATTTTGATCCTATATAGTATACCATTATTTGGTCACTATTATTTTATTTTTATATCCTTGTACTATTCTCATCTTTTGTAATATATATTATTATCTGACATGTAATATTATTTTTTATTTTAGTCTTTCTATGTACTTAAATTTTTTAATATAATTAAATAGTAATTATGAAAAAAAAGTTCTTTTATTAATCGAAGAAGTAATTTTCAGGTCTTTACATTCTCTCCAATTATGAAATTTTATCCTTGAAATTCATTTCTTACTAAAAAATAAATGGTGGTATTTATTTTAAATCACTTATTCAGGTTCCCAAGTAGCATCTAAAAACTTTTTATTTCTCTATAGTAGTCTCACAAGTCATGATTTCTTGTTCGTAAAAACTTATTCCCTTATATAAAGTATCTAGATCGATTACTCTTCATATGAAAATTTTTGTTCCAATTCCATGCCATTTATAACAAGTTTATGTGTTGGTTTAGAAATATACCATCTTAATAGAGACATGTGGAATAAATCATAGACATTGGAAAGATTTAGTGGTGGAGTTAATCGATAAGAACCCACTCTAACATGGTCCAGAATCTCAAATGGTTAAATTTAAATTGGACTTAATTTATCATTATTTATAAATCTCATAAATCCTTTCCACAATGATATCTTTAGAAATACATGATCCTAAAAATGAAATTCTATATTCTTCCTTTTGTTGTCAGCATAACTTTTCTATCGACTCTGATCAATATTAATTTTTTTCTAAATCACTTGTTTCCTCTCTGTATTATCCTTTATAATTTTTATTCCAAATAGTTTCCCTTCTCTAACTTCATCCCAACATGATAGAGTTTTGCACCTTTTTCTATAGATAGATTCAAATGCTATTATTTTAATACTTGAGTGGAAATTCTTATTATTATAGAATTCAATAAGTGGAATATGTTAGTCCTAACTCCCTCAAAAATCAAGTGATATTTCCCTAATCATATATTATAATGTTTTAATTTTAATATCAAGCTACCCATCGATTTGGGGATGATAGTTTTTTCTATAGTTTACTTATATATTCATAGACATTTAAAGGATCCTCAATAACTTGTAAATTAATCATATATATCAATCAAAAACAATCAATAGTGGTGCTCTAGGGATTCTCACTAATTCTTGAATATAGAGGTTAGGTAAGTGCTCTAAGGAGAAATCGTATCTTATGGAAATGAAATAAGATGAATTTTTTAACATATCAATGATTACACATATTTCACTAATTCCTTTGGATATCTTAGGTAGGTTAGTGAAAAATTATATAGTGAATGTGTCCCGCTTCTATAAGGCTATGGGTGGTGGTTACAAAACCCCATTGGTAATTTGTCACTCCACCTTCACTTGTTGATACACCAAACACCTTGTAATGTAATGACAATCTCCCTTTCTGTATTATCTCACCAATAATGATCATGAAGATCCCTATAAATTTTAGTGATTCTGATATTTATAGATAATATAGATCTATGAGCTTCATCCATCATCTCCATATTTATCTCTCTAATAAATAAGATACATAGCCTTATAACAAATTTTAGCACACATTTTTTATCAATATTGAATTCAGGAAACCTCCCATCTTTTTCATCCACTGTCTTCTTTTTCCATAAAGGATATTCTCATTGATATTTTTTGATCTTATCTAGTAATTATGGTTGAGAAATAATTTGTGATTGGATTAATAATGACTCTTCCCTTATGACTCACATGTATAACCTTACTAATTTCTTAATCAAATAATATATTTCAATCATCAAAATTGAAAGAACACCATGTTCTTTCCTACTCAATGTATCTACAACTCTATTTTCTCTTCCAGGGTGATAATGAACTAAATAATCATAGTATTTAAGAAGATCCAACCATATCCCTTTCCTCATGTTTATTTCCTTTTTGGTGAATATGAACTTTAAACTTTTTTGTTTTGTGTATTAATATCACATTCTTTCCATAATGATAGTGTCTCTATCTCTATAGAGAAACAATTATTGTAGCTAAATCTGGGTCATGATTAAGATAATTTTACTCATGTGGATTTAAATGTATAGATGCATTAGCGGTCACCTAGTTATTTTTCATGAGAACACATCCAATACATTTCAGAGATGTATAACTATAGATAACAAATCCTTCTCTTATGTAGGGTAGATTTATTCCAGTTGAACTAACCTAACTCCTCTTCTATTATTTGAAATTTTCTTCACACATTTTTGTCTAGATAAACTTAACTCTTTTTTTAGTTAACTTGGTTATTGGATTAAAATCCCATTAATATTTTTTCATAAACCGTCTATCATAAAAATTGATAGTATAGACATTATATTTGTATGATTATTATATATTAACGGTTATGATAAATTCCAATTGAAACAAATAAACAAGGCGATCGTCTCAACCAATAGGATCGTACCCTATGAATCCCATTTATTAGATCTTATGAGGGAGATAAAATCACTGGTATTTTCTCTAAAAAATACCAAGATAATATTCAATAACTAAATTAGGAAAAAACCATTTATGGGAGAAGTTTAAGCTCATCAAGATCATAACCCAAACCATGTTTGTTGAACCACCCAAACAAAATCTCACCATCACACACCTTACCATTAAGGAATTAATTGGTGTAATAAAGGTAAATGTATATAGAACCTAATAGTTTTAATTTTTTATTTTATTTTCAATAAAATAATTATTTTATTTAATCATTTTTATTATTACTTTTTAATTAATTAGATACTGAGTTTGATAAAAGAATAATCTTTGATATCAGGAAATGCAAAATATATTTTTTGAGAAATTTATAGTTTCAATCATCACACTACTTTTTATGAATTTGAGAATTTATGAAATAAATTATATTTTAATTAAATATTATTATCAAATAATATTTATTAAATATATATGATAGTATAATTTCATATAGTCTTATAAGTTTTGGAAAATAGTTATTGTCGTTAAAACTATTATTTTTTAATAAATGGGTATTTTTTATTTAAAAGTGTAAATTATAATAATTATATAATTATATTGTTAAAATAAATATTAGTTCTGAAATAATCATGTCATAATTATCAAACTATGAATTTTTCATAATTTTCTGAGTCAGTTGAATTTTTGGGTAAAAATTAATATGGTATAAATATATTGTGTGCATTATAAAATCATAAAATCCAAAAAGTGATGTAATAAATATTATAAATTGTATAAAAAAATATTTTTCTTCTTGAAAATAATTTTATTTTTAATTTATTTGATAAATTTTATAAATAATTAATGAATCCTCCAAAATCAATATTATATTTTAAGATTTTAAAATCAATTATTTATTTATTTCACTCAGTTACACCTCAACAAGTGTATTATTCTCAATATTTTGGTTCTTATACTAATAAAAAAAATATAATAAACCCCTTTTGTTTGAAACCATTATAAAAAACCCTGGTAAGGTTTGTGGTTTTGATTACTTTATCATATAGAGTCTGAAACCTATGTTTGGAAATTAATAAATAATTCTCCTGACTAATGATATAAAATCCCACCCAACATCAAATTCCTATTCCCTAAAAACCCTTTTATCATTAATTTAATCCATTCCCTCTATATATCTATACTAATTTTCCCCTAGGCTCTAAATAATATCCTCCAAATCTTTTAGAAGTTCCCTCTCAAGGTAAGGTATCTTCTCCTCCTCTTATTCCAAGCACCTTCTTTATATTATACCTTTTTTCAATTAATCATGTTTCAAAAAAAATTAATCATCCCTATTAATTTGATTATTATTTCTAAGTTATTATATACCCATTTCACTATCATTTACCCCTTCTAGGAATATTTATGGTCCCCTGTTATGATATCAAAATTATCCTTCGATTTTTCATGCCAAACATTTTTGAAGTGAATACTCATTATCATTTCCACTCAAGAGTATTAACCTAGATTTACCAATAATTAATTTATTGGGTACTTCCATTTATGTAACCCACACTCCATAATCATGGGATTAGAGGTTATGAAAGGAATCTTTATATTGTATGATCTATGTGGCACACTTATGCATGTGCATGATAAAAAAGTGATGGGTGGGGCCGGAATTATATAGCTCTCCAATGCATTGGGTAATGTTTTGATCTCATGAGATTCCATGTATGGTGTATGGAATGTTATCATAATCAAAATATTATATGTTTTCCTAGGTTATTATCCTTGAATTATGTTTACAATGTCATGTTTTATGTTTTTCCCACATTGCAATGTTTCCATGATGTTATCATGTAATATCATGCCTCATTGACCAAGATTATCATTCTCATCTCTATTATGTTGATTTTATATTCTTGTTGACTCACATGTATTACTTTCATCATGTTATCCATTTATTATTCACTTACTTGGATTTATAACTCACCCATTTCTTATGAACTTCACTATGGTATCTCATGCGATTTTAGAAGATCAATGGAATATAATCACAAATTATAGAGGTTTTAAATAATTTTGTTCTATTTTTGTTGTAATTTTTTATGTTATGTAACTAATTACCCAAAGGAACTTGGAATAATGATTTTTTGGGGTTGTATTAAGTGCATATTTATATAATAATTTATGAAATAAAGTGTATTAAAACATGAGGTGTCATAGTTGGTATCAGAGAAAAGTCTAAATTTTTAGGGGGGATTAGGGTTATAAAAATATATTTAAAGCCTTTGAAATAATACTAAACATAGAAAAACATCCCTAAATTTTCTTAAATTATAGAGTATGTGGTTTCCAAGAAAATATATTCATGTCTGGATACTACAAGTGGGTGTGGATTTAGAGAATTTGTACATAGGGTAAATAACCCAAAAAATAATACATTGAGATAGACTCAATCATCACTGAGTGCATGAAAATGGGTCTTACTGCACCCTTGGTTTGATACTCCCAGGGGATAAGATTTATTAAATTTGAAAGCTTATTATAAACCATTAAGGGGACAAAAATTCCCATAAGTCTTCTTGTTAGGAAGTAGATCATGGATAACTTATATTGAAACCTAGAAATTTATAGGTTAAGGAACATATTTCATTGATGAATTATGCATTTAATTTTCATGCTTTTCCATTTATGTATTTAATATTATATAAATTATCATCTATAAGTCTATTATAGACGAATTTTATGATTAGAACCAGAATCAAATAGTGAACGAAGTGCTTATTATCTATTTGTGAACTTCAAATGTATTATGTGACAATAGTTATATGAATTATTTCATATCATGCAAATTTATTAAAACTATTCAAATACCACCTCAAAACATTGTAGTCATGTAATTGGAGAATATAGAAAATGGATCAATTATTATATCCCAAGAATATAACTCCTCCCCTATAAAAATTTATGGGCTGAATTTCCCATAAAACCTTGTGATACTCCCTTTATAATAATGTGATGGTATTATAAAAATGGATTGGATTTTCTTATATAGAGTCAACATAAATTTCCAAGATAAATAAATCACCCTCTATATCATTAATTTTTCTCCAATTCAATACAATTTCAAAGAGAAGGATGAATATTCTTTTGTATCATCATCTAAATCATGGATATTATTTCATAGTGAGAAAGTGTGTCTAGATCAAATGATTGAGACTAAGGAAAATATCACCCTTGATGACATGCCCGTTGTAAGGGAATTTACTAATGTATTTCCCAAAGAATTGTTTGGTCTTAATCCTAGTTGATATATTGATTTCATGATTGAACTTATACCCAGATCTTTTCCCATATCCCAGACTCTATATATAATGGTCATAGCTAAAATTAAGAATATAAAGAATAAAATAAAAATAAAGGGTTTATATTCCCAAGTTCTTAACCATGGGGTGCACTGGTCATCTTCATTAAGAAAAAGGATGGGTCAATAAACCTCTACATTTATTATCGTGATCTCAGAAAAATCATGATAGATAACAAGTATCCTCTACCATGGATTGATAACTTATTAAGTTAGAAATATGGAGCCTAACACTTCTACAAGGTGGATCTTTGATCTGGATATTATCAAGCAATTGTGAATAAGGTGGATATACCCAAAATTTTATTTCATACAAGGCATGGGCACTATGATTACATATTGATTCCATTTGGACTCACTAATGCTCCAAAAATATTTATGTACTTGATGATTAGATTAATTAGGGATTATTTAGGAAAAATTTTGGTAGATTTTATAGATAATATTCATATCTACTCCAAAATAATGGAGGAGAATGAGGAGAATTTGGATATTTTACTAAAGACCAAAAAAATAAAATATGTATGAAAATTAAAGTAAATACAAGTTTAGGATAGAGAAAGTAACATTCTCAGGGCATGTTATCACTAGAAAATAGATATCTATGGATCCTTCAAAAATAGAGGCAAATGAAAGATGGCCCATACCAACCTCTATGATAAAAATATATAGTTTACTTGGATTATTTGGTTACTATCATTGATTTTTTTGAAAGATATCATGATTTTGTATCTGAATAACTACGATAAACCAAAAGGGGATGAAGTATATCTAGAATGAAGAATTTGGATAACGATTTAAAGAGTTGAAGAAGAGGTTAATCACTGCACCTATTCTCACATTACCCACCAGTGGGGAAGTATTTTTGATCTAAAATTATGTTTTCAAAATGTGATTGGGTTTTTTTCTCATGAAATATGAAAAGGTGATATTTTATTCCTCCCAACAATTAAATATTCCTAAGTATAAATACCCAAAAGTTGGTCTATAATTGGTTATAGTGATCTTTACACTGAAGATTGGGTGACATTATCTCTATGGAGAGATGGGTGACATATATATGGACCATAAAAACCTCAAATATATATTCACAAAAAAAGGATCTCAATATTCACCAATGAGGAGGTTAGAGCTGATCAAGGACTATGATTATTTAATCCATTAACATATTAGGAAAGAAAACAAAGTTGAAGATGGTCGGAGTAGAAAGGATCATGAAACCCTATACATTATGAGGATTGTAAGGGATCTAATATTATTGGACATGAAAAGGATAGACATGGGAATAATAAAATTATCTTCATCATACCTTTCTCAAATGACTGATCTGCCATCTATTCTCGAAAGGATCCTTGAAGCCTATAAAGATAACTAGGTGTTATAGATAAAGGTAGTGAATATTATAGAGTTTAACTTTGTAAAAGATGGAGTTATGAGTTTTGGAACCCAGATATATGCCCCATCAAAAATAGTTTTGAAGAGGGAAATTATGGTTTATTTTAATATCTCATCCTTATCTATTCATCTAGGAATCACTAATATGTATAGATATTTGAAAAAAACTTTTGGCGGGATAACATAAAGATTTAGATTCCATAATTTTGTATCATGATTCTTGTTATTAAAATAAGTCAAGTTTGAATGACAAAAGTCTAAGGATATGATGAAAATCTTTTCATACTAGTATATGAATGGGAAACCATAACTATGGACTTAATTATAATGACTCTATAGGACCCCTAATGGAAATAAAACAATCGGGGTGGTAGTCAAATGCCTTAAAAAGTCAGTATATTTCATTGCTACCAAGAAATATTTCTCTCTTGACCAACTTTATAATATATATACATTTGATAAGTGGTAATAAAATATAGAGTTTCTCTATATATTGTATCTGATCAAGACTTTAGGTTTACCTCCAGAATTTGGATAAGGATTTAGAAAGCAATGGATACATAGCTAAGCTTCTGCACTATTTATCACCCTCATACGAATGATTAGTATAAAATATTTATTCAAACTCTAGAGGATATGTTGAGGTCTTGTTCAATGTATTTACAAGGATATTTGGATTATCAACTTCCCCTAGTTCAGTTCTCATATAACAAAAGTTTCCTTTCTAATACTCAAATAGCACCTTAGTTGACTCTATTGGAGAGGTGGTTTAGACTCCAATATGATGGGATGAATTTAGAGAGTAGATGATTATGAGACATCATATTATCAAATAAATTAAAGAGAAGGTTCAAACCATTTAGTATTATATTAAATCTACATAAATTCAATAGAAAATCTATAAAAACAATTTTCGACAAGACCTAGAGTTTGAGGTAAGAGATAAATTATTCCTTCATATATCACAGTGTAATAAATTCATGATGTTTGGGAATAATGGAAATATTATATCAAGATAAATAATCCACTTTTAGATCCTTGATCTCATTAAAGTGGTGGCCTATCAACTAGCAATCCTGACTAACCTATCTCAAGTACATGATGTGTTCCATATAACCCTCTTAAGAAAGTAAATACCAAACCCATCACATGTACAGATTCCATAGGTGGTTCCATTGAGGAATGATCTTTCATACAAGTAGAATTTGTTGAAGATCTCATATCATTGATCCAAATTTGTACAAAATAAGAAACTTATCCTAGTTAAAGTGTTTTGGTGGAACCACATGTTTAAGGAAGTGACATGGGAACTAGAATAGGTGATGAAACAGAAGTTACTTCATCTATTTTATTGTATGAAAATAAAATATCAAGGGATAATTTTTTGATGTGGGGAAGAATGTAACAGCATGAACTTTTATAAATGAAATTCCCTTTTTTAATGAATAAATATCTTATCAAGTAATATAGTTATAGAAAACACATTAACAAATTTGGATATTTTGCACCATTATAAGTTATATCATATTCAATTTAAAATACCAGTAAGAATCATAATAATTTATAGTACATCCATTATACAATGATCATATGCTTAGTATAAATTAAGGGTCATGATAAATTCCAATTAATACAAAAAAAGGAAGTGATGGCCTCGACTAGTAGGATCATACCATATATAGCCCATTTATCTAATCTTTGGACGGAGAAATCATCATTAGGATTTTCCCTTAACTAATCCCAAGCCAAGATTCAACAACTAAAGCACGAATGAAACCATTTATGGGAGAAGTTCAAGATCATATAGATCATGGCTCAAACCATGTTTTTTAAACCACTCAAAGAAAATATCACCATCTCACACCATACAATTAGTGATTTTTATAGTGTATTAAAGGTCTATATACTTAAACCCCAATAGTATAAGTTTTTATATTTTATTTTGAATAAAATAATGATTATATTTATTCCATTTTATTATTAATTTTTAAATGATTATAAAAATAGTTTGATAAAAATTATATTCTTATACGATGAAACACAAATTATATTACTGAGAAATATATATTTTCAATCAAGATACACTTTTTGATGAATTCAATAATTTCTTAAATAAATAATATTTTAATAAAAAAATATTATTAAATAATATTTATTAAACATATATGATAATATAATTTTACATAGTCTAATTTAATTTTTATAAGGGTCAGAAAACTTTTATTATCAAACAAACCAGTATTTTTCAATAAAAGAGGTTTTTATATTTGAAAGTGAAAATTATAATATTTATAGAATTATTTTGATAAAATTCATATTATTTTAAAAATCATAAAATTTAAATTATCCAGTGGTGAATTGTTCATAATTTTATGAGATGTTCAAATTTTTGGGTAAAAATTAAATCTGTTATAAATATGTAGTGTATATTATGACATCATAAAAGAAAAATAATGATGTGATAAATACTATAAATAGTTTCCAGAAAATTTATTTCTACCCTTCATAATAATGTGTCGTGAAGTTATTTTATTAATTTTATAAACCCTTAATGAATCCTCTAAAACCTATATAATATTTTAAGGTTTCAAAATCAATTTTTTTTAAACATGGCTCACTTACACATCCCTAAGGGTATTATTTTAAATATTTAGGTTCTCAACTTTAAAAAATAATGAAAAAATATCAATATTAGGAATAAACCATGGGAAGTTTTTTCCTTTTAATACTTTAACATATAGATTCCAAAACCTGTGTTTGGAAATTAATAAAGAATTCTAAAAAAATTTCCTATAAAAATCCACCTAACCTCCCATTCTTATACACTAAAAACCCTTTGAGAATTAAGTTAGTATTCCCTTACCTCCCTAGAGACCACCCAAGGTGACCCAGATATATGAAAAACCACCTCCTAAGATTTTATAAGTTCTCTATCATGATAAGGGATCCTTTCCTTCTCCTCTTTATCTAAGAAACTTCTTTATATTATACCTTTTTTCTAATTGTTCATGTTGGTAAATGTTTTTACAAATCCCTATTTCTATAATTTTGATTTCAATGTGACTAGATACCCCTATCACTCTCATTTATCCCTTACATGAATCTTTATATACCCCCTTTATACAGCCAAAATTATCATATGATTTTCTAGGCCAAACATTATTTTAGTGAATAACCATCCTCATTTAAAATCAAGATTATTCACATATATGTACCTATGATTAATTGATTCAGGACTTCCAAATGTGTAAACCATGATCCTTAATCATGGTATTAAAAGTGATCAAATGTATCCCCATGTTGTATAATATTTATGGAACACTTATTCATTTACATGATATAAAAGTGATGAGTGGGATCAGAATTATATAACCCTCCAATGCATTGAGTAATGTTTTTATCTCATGAAATACCTTATATGGTGAATGGGAGGTTATCCTAAGCACATAATGTTATGTTTTATCTTATGTTTATCTTTTAAATATGTTTATGATGTCATATTTTATGTTTTTACCACATTCCTATGTTTTCTTGATGTTATTATGTTATATCATGCCTCACTGTTCAAGATTATGATTCTCAACACTCTTATATTACCTTGATATACCTATTGAATCGCATGTATTACTTTAATAATTTTATGATTTGATTATTCCTTTATTGGGTTTTATAGTTCAACCCTTCCTTATGTATATCCCCATGTTATCCAGTGTAGTTTTAGAAGACCCATGAAATATAAGCGCATTTTATAGAGTTTTTAAAAAATATTGTTATAGTTATATTGAAAGTTGTTATGTTATGTACCTAATTACCCAAATTCACTAGGCCTAATGATCTTATGGGGTTTTATTAACTATATATTTATATAATAATTTATGAAATATAGTGTTTTAAAATATGGGTTATCATATCTCCCTCTACCTTTACAGAGTTTGATGTTGGTTACCCTCCATTATCTTCATATTTGGAAATTTATTTTCAAAGTTCCCATGATATCAAAACTTTAAGAATTAAGATTTAGGTTTTTTTGCACCATAATATATTTTATTTCATTGAGATATTAGGGCTTCACCTCACCATAATAGTTTTGAGCTATATGGCCATCTCTTCTATGCTTGAACCACTTTCAACTTCCATGAAAGTAGTTCCTCAAATGTTTCTTCCTGCATTTGTTGCACATGGGTTGTTTAAGTTTATTTCTTTATATTCTATGATCAAAGTTATTTATTGAGTTTTTATCCATTTATCCCTTATTTTCATTCATCCTATGAGATCATTGTATCTCTCTGAACTCTTTTTCAACCATAATAACAATGCACATTATTTCCTCATTGCTTTAATAGTCGCAATTTACTAGATTCCTCCATAGGTAAGGTCTTATCCCACTAATGAACCTATTAACCTTTACCTTAGGATCTATAATAAATCTAGAGGTGTATCGAACAATTCTTGTAAATTTTATTTAATATATTACAAATGATTAAATTTTCTTTTGGTTTAGTTCTAATAATTACTCCTCCATTTTTTTCACAAAAAATGAGGAAAATAATTATTGAAAAATATTCTCCAGAACTCTTTATGTTTCATATAATTAATCACACCTCTTTGATTTGTATTTATAATGAGTGTACACCACTGATCAACTTATCCTTATAATCCATAAACTACCAGGGTGAATTCATCTACATCTAAATAGTATAGTAAAAAATATATTTTCTATATTTTTAATCCATTATTTTGTGATTAATGTATTGAAAAATCCACAAAAATAAAAGTGGTAATTAACACATGAAGGAATCAACTGTAACATTTTCCCTTAAAATAAAATTTGGGCACTCAACATGATTCCATTTATTATTCATAACCTGAGATAATTTATTCATCATACATGTGAATTCTTTCATTCCATCTTCCATAATGTTAGGAATTAAATTAGTATGCCATCTATTTCACTCATCATTTATATGATTCCTCCTATTTTCTCACATTTTTCTTGAAGAATAAAACCTTATTGAGAAACATTTTACTTTTGGGAATTTTTTAATTCTAAATTTATTTTATGACCTAAAACTAAATGATTCAAATAAATAATATTTTAGTCACTTATAAAAAATCACATTTTCTATATATCCTTCCTAACGGTTTATAAAAAACAGGAAATTAACCAAACATATCCTTAGGGATTATCAAACAAGGTGTGTATCAAGGCCTCTTTTTCATGAACTAGGTGATTATTGAGTTAATAACCATTGTTCCATTTTCAAGGTTATTACCCCTAGGTACAACTAAAACAAAGTCATGAAAAAATTTAGTATCCATATAGGGATTTCATTGCTAGGAAACCACACACTTTATACCACAGAATTTTAGGATTTTTTGCTATATTTAAAATTATACCTAGAGTTATTACTAATTTTTTATAGACCTAATATCAAAAAATGACTAAAACTTCATTTGATACCAATCATAGCATCCTACATTTTTAATACACTAAAAAATCATTACATAGTAAAAAAATTAAAAATACATATTATCTTTTGAATTTTAGATTCTAGGAAATTTGGAACATAACACATGAAAACATAAACTTTATTCTAATACACTTGAAAGGATTATTCATAAATTCATCCTATGTAACTTTTACTACACCTCACACCTTGGGTAAATACATTAAAATAAAGGGGTGGTCATGTAGACAACTAAGGGAATAACGGAGGAAATATTTAGCATGTGATCATAAGGAATAACCATAGGGAATAATCATAACAAAATGAGGAGTACCAAGATAGAATGATCAGGAAGAATAACATGGAAATGAAACTACATTATAAAAATGATACATTCATAATTATATCACCTAGTTTTTTCACCAAGGTGTCATAAAACATATTTACCAAGATTATTCACCAAGGGATTATAAAACATTTCATCTCTTGAGATTAAGTTTTTAGACAATTAATTATAGAGATATCAGGTTCCACCCTTCATATGTCTAAATTTATATGTTCTACGATGATCGTAATAAAAAATTCCATTAAAACCCATGTGAAATAATGAATGGGTTTCATTTAAAAGTCATTAAATTCACAAATTCTTAAAGACATGAGAATTACATTATTTTTAACCCAAAAAAAGGAAATATCAGTTTCATGTATGGATACCCACAATAAAAAATTATGTTTACATCTATGTAAATACCCATAGATAAGGAATAGGTTTTTTAATCGCAAGATAAAATATTTCATGTAAAAGAGAGAAATTCATAAAATATTTCAACCACATGGAAGGTATACAACATATATTAATTAAAGGGAACAATAAAAGGGAAAAAAGGTTTCTCAAGATAAAACACTATTTTTCAATAATGTTATAATAAAAAATCATAAAAGTAATATAATTAAATATTTTAGAGACATTCCAAAAAAGAGGTACTTGAATGGAACAATGAATATGGGAGTTCCATTTACTTGAACAGATAATTCCTATAACTTTATGATGGAACCTTATGACCTTAAGGATGCCTTGGATGGATTCTTTTGGATGAAAAAAGACCATAAATTCATGGATAAAGTATTTTTATTGGATAGGAATGGTGATATTGTGGGTATTTATAGTAAAATAAGATGAATTGTCTAATAATTTATACATATTGGTCTAAGAATTCTAATTTTTGGAAAAATTATAACTATTGGTGTAATGCCCTTTTATATTCCTTTGGTTATGACTTGTCTTTAGTTATTGGTTTCCCTTTATGATCCCTTGTTGGGAAAAATGACCTAAAGTTTGGGGATTTTTTTTGTTTGAATTAATGTATTCTAAGTATAAATGTGTAAATGGATTTAAAATGCACTCTTTGGGACTGGAGAAACATAAGTTTGGGTTTGGAGGCTTTCTGTTGGGATCTAGGATGTGTACTACCTATGGGTAATTTACACACCATGTAATGGAATTACACATCATGTAATGTTCATCAGGAAGATGATGTGAAACTATTTTAAAGAATGAGAGCTTTACACATTGTGTATTGCTTTCACATCGTGAAATGGTTGAGGCTGATATTTTTAATTCATAGCGACATGTTTTCCAGAATCTTTTTAACTCGTGTAATTACACACTATGAATGGGATACATGACATGTAATCCTATATTATAATGGTTTTTAACACATGGATCATATGAAAAATCATTTATTCGGTATTCACCCCTTCCTCTCCAATCCCTATGTGATTGGGGTGATTTGGGTGATCTCCTATCCTTATGAATCATTCATTTAGTAATTGATTATCATTTTTGTTGTGGTGCATCCTTTTGGGTAATTTTTATTTCTAGTTATTTGTTTATTTGGCTGTTCATAATATGTTGGATATAGTTGTCATTCATATTCATGCTCAATTTATGCTTTATATTGATGCTTTTCAGTTTCTTATAGGGACTTGTCTATGAAAGGTCGATTGGTGGTTTGTTGATATCCATTGTCAATGGAATATAGGGTTCCATTATTCATTAGGTAGGTGGATATAAGAAATTATTTCTAATTCATGGTTTTATATATGTTATTAATGATATGAAATGTTTTTGGTGAATATGGGTCAAAATTAAATTTGAGCATGGTTTTAAAATTGGTTTTTGAACAAACATGGCCCATTGGGAAACTTCGGTGCATTGAGAAATATACATAGGTGGCCCTTGTGTGTGTGGAACCACTGGGGGTTTCTTTTTTATATAGATAAACTATGTCAAGGCTTGATATCAGCCTAGTTTAGGCTTCTTTTATGTCTTGTGTGTATTTCCATAGGCTAGATCTCAAATGGTGTGCTTTGTATATTATGCCTATTTTATCATGTGATGGTTTATTTCATGGATATTTTCTAACATTTTTTATTTAACTATTTTTCTTTTATACCTCAGAAATTCCTATTTATAAAATATGGTATGCATTTATGGAAAGCAAATAAAATTTTTAAAAAAAGTTTTATTTATGAAAATTATTTTTAAATGGGGTTATTTATTTAAAAGCTAGAATCTGTACATTATTGATATTATAGCATGTGTAGATTCATTGGTGGTATCATATTGGGAACTATTCTCACACCTAAATTTTTCATTTGAGTGATTACAGAACTTATTTTTCAATAATCAGGGAAATGGAAGGGAATAGTTGTAACAACCCCAACCCTAGTAGCCTAGATTTAGTGGTAATTTTATTATAATGGCATAGATACAAGATATATTACCACCAAGGATCAATCATTTTGGTAGTCTTGAAGAAACTATATATATACATGGTTCTCTTATTACATTGGTAATAAAACATAGTACATAACAAAATAAAATAAACTTCTTCTTTTCACTTATTCAAGGATTTCTTCTTTACAAACTAGGGAAGAAAAACAAATAAAAAGGTGGACTCAAATGCTCAGTAAGGTTTATATAGAACAATAATAATTAAAGTAAATTAAATAAGTCATAGACATTAGGACAAGGTAAATAATATAAAAATAACATGCCATTAATAAACTAAGATTAAAAATGAATCCATAGATTTTTTTTCATAGTGAAAATCTCATGGAAAGTAATAATTGAATATTGAATTAAGAATATAGTTGTTAATTTTATGTCATGTATCTATAAAATAAACCATTAATACCATCAATATGGTTTAATTCTATGGGTAAAAACCCATATTTTTTTTTGGAAACAAGCACAAAGGGTTTATCAGCAACTTTTTTCTCTCATGAGACTTGTTGAAGCATCAAGGGGGTATAACAAGCCCCACCCATCACTGTATCTCTAAATCATTATTCACACATAGATTAAATAAATGAACAATATAACTTAGCAAAATATCTGTTTTGAGTAGAGGATATAGATTCATCAATATTTTCCCAATTAAAACAACATTCAAAGAAGACACCATATGTAAAAAATGAAACATTGATAAGGTAATAATAATATCCATGATACCCGAAATGTTGATATTTAATGAAATATTTAATGAATTATGATATCAAATGAAAGGGAAGTATACATACACAACACATAAAGAATAAGTGGAGAAAGGAATAACCAAAGGAAATATAATAATGGAGTTCATGAAAGAATGGATTCAAATATTACTTGGACATTAATAATGTAAAATAATAAATGATCATGATAAATGATGTCCAAGTGAAGTGAAAACATGTAAAATGAGTGTTCAATAAACATTAGAAATAATCTTTTTAGCGCTGTTTAAGGAAAATATAAAAGAGAATTTAAAATAGAAAAAGGAATTATTGTATGTATAAAACCGGAAATTAACAAAGACAGATTTTTAGGATAAAAATAGTGGTTTTATATAAATATTGGTAGCTTAAAATATATTATGAACGGTACTTTAAAATGGGTAAGAAATTGGGAATTTCCCTTTAATTGGGCTTGCTTAACGGGAAGAATTGAAAAGGTATCCTTATAAAAATGTATTTTCCATAAAAGAAAGAAGAATTGAGATTGGTAAATGTATTTATAACATACACATATATTGTAGGAAAAGTTATTACTAATAATTAATAATTACATTTGGAAAAAGAGAGACAAAGTGTAACCTAAATGAAAAATGGTAGTTTGGGGAGAATCCCTTACCTTAGATACGAATGTGTTCTTCACTTGATCTTAATGTCCTAGATAATCAGATTAAATCCATTAATTAATTAATTAATAACATATTTTAAATTTATTTGAGTTATTTTATTTTTATTAAGTTCATTTATGGAATTTTTGATGAGTTATAAGATACAATTTTATCATTTTGGAGGGTCTGTGACCTTGGTTTTAATGATCAATTTACTTGTATACATGTATGTAAAATCATGTAAAATGAGTATTTGTTCACATTTGAAATTATATATTATTAATGAACCTCAAAGATATTAAATTCTTATATTTTTCATTTTTTATTTGGTATCAGGATAAATTATTAGATAAATGTTAGTAATAATCATTTATATTATTTTGGTGTTTTTTCAATCATCATGAACTAGTTTTGTTTTATTAGTTAATATCATATATATATATATAATGGTTAAAGAACATTAAATAATATTTAATACATATATTATAAAAAAATTTAACCATATAAATGGTTTTATTACTAGACATTAAGTCGTAATTGAAAAATGAAAACATGTCATCCACGAAGGTGCTAAATCGATACCTCACAAACGATGTTTTCATTTTTAGAATAAAACAGGAGAGGAGGAGAGAATTGATGGTGGATTTTACATTGAAATAAAAAAATTATAGTATATATAAGATTATTTTTTATCATGAATGTTTTTATATAGTTGGTGAGGAGATCATAATAAAATAAAATAAATTTAAATGAAATTAAAAGGAAAATAAAAGAGGTGTTCACCTCTTAATTCTTCTCCTTAAGAACTTCCTTAAGGGACTTTGGTTTTGGTCTTTTGTTTATTTTAAATAAAATCATCATTTATTCAAAAAATATCGATTTTAAAATTATAACTGATTTTATAACACTTTGAAAAATTAACCACGGCCTAATAAAATTATGTTATAATAATAATAAAACAAAATATTAATTTATGAGTCTATTTTAGGAAAATATATTTTCTTTTAAATCATTGTATTAATTGTAAAATTGTAATTAAATATTTATGACTTAAAAAAATGCAAACACTTAATTTATCATTTTTAAAACATTTATTTACTTATTCTATGATATAAATATATCATATTTTAATTCATAAGAAACCTAAATTTTATTTATACATTCATAGGTGAAGTTACCATTATAATGGTCACATTACTACTCTTAATGGTCACATTACTATTTAAATATTCAAGTTATTATTTAATGGTATATTACTATTCGTTTAAGCTTGGTGTTATGTGAAACAAAAGCTATAAAATGAATTTATTTAAGAAGATACATACCATAAAATCTTGGGGGTTTATATTCTTCCCTCCTTCAAAAATTTCATCCTTGACATTTTTATGAATATTTTCCTACAAACAGATGTGGATGGTTCTTCGTCTTAACATATTCAGGTTCCCACATTACTTCTTCCATTTTATGGTTTCTCCAAACAACCTTTACCAATTGAGTCATCCAATTTCTCAATACTTTCTCTCTTGTGTAAATAATTTCGATACGTTCTTCATAGTAAGAAAAATCATGCTCCAAATCTATTTATTTATAGGTGAGTACTTGTGTTGGGTTTAGCATGTACTTCTTTAAAAATGATATGCGGAAAATATCATGAACTTTGGAGATACTCGGTGGAATTGCTAATTAGTTTTCTATAGCTCTAATTAGTTCCATAATTTCAAATGGTCTGAGGTGCCTAGGTTTTAGCATCCCTTTATTACTAAAACTTATGACATCCTTCCATGGAGATACTTTTAGAATGACATTATATAAGGCCCCAGCCTTAAACCTTACTTAATATTGAATTAAATGAGTAATTCACATTGAGGATCTTTTCAGGTTTAGAGTTTTAGAGAATTAGGACATAACTATTACATATCAAAAGATTACAAAGTAGTCGCTTCTACTAAATTTCCATAAAATAAAAACTCTTTAAAAGAAACATGTATAGTTCCATGTTTTAGGTAGCATGATTTTCCCTTGATCCCATCCTTGACCCTATTCCACGCTATGTCCTGTGAAAAACATTTCAAAAACTTTGGATGGGCATAAGAAGCTCAGTAAGGGATACACAAAGAATGAAAACTGTTAGTTTTTCAAAACAACAAGTAAACCATGAATACTTTATCAATGTAATACTTTTCACCTTCATTAAGTAGTAAAAACTTTTCACTGAAAAAAAGTATCATTACTTACCTTTTTGTAACCAAAGGATTACCATAAAACCCATATAAAGAACACATAACATATATAAAGGTAACTTGGGACATAAACATACTTAAGTGGAATAACCATACGGTCGACTCCCACACATATCACTTAATGGAATAGCCATACGGCCAATTTCCATACATACTTAATGGAATAGCCATACGGCTGACTTCCATACCCAATGCATTGGAGGTTATAACGTAACCACCCGTCCTGGTATTCCCGGCACCACCCGTCATATGGTTTATCACGTAACCACCCGTTAAAATGTCCAAGTACCAATATAAAATCATAAAACATAAAACCAATATAAAGGAATGATAAAATTTCCACATTTCAATCAAAATATATCATTTAAATATATTGACATAATATAATCCTTTATCAAAATCATTTTCCATACCAAAATACAAAAAAAATTATATGGTATTTATTTTATTTTAAAAACATTATGGCTTGTTGAGGAAGCCAAAGATCAAATAATACTCACGGCGGCGGAAAAGGTCGTTGTCACCGCATACATAAAAGAAACATTCCTTTTTGTCGTTTAGTAAAACGCTTCGTAGAAAAAAGATTCCTTTTGAATAAATGTAAAAGTCAAAGGGGTTTATACACTGTATAAAAGAAGGTTGTGTATAAAACAAAATATGCCTCAATGAATGAAGATTGAGATGAATTCCCTTACAATGACGGTATCCTTGGTTTAAGGATAAATCAATTACATAATTATGTGTGACAAACGAATACACCAAATATAAGTGGATATTAAGTGTAAAACAATCATAGGTTATTCACACATATTCATACAACGACATATTCAAGGAGTAAGTTTATCCCAAAGAATCAAATTTGGGCTAAGAAGTTCCCTTGCAAAAATTTGACAGCCTAACGGCGTCACTTCAAAATTTCAGGAAATGAGTTGATGAGAGATAAAAAGGGAATATCATCACTTGGACATAAAATTTACATCAATCAGGATATAGAAGAACATATACCAACATAATAGTATGTGAATTAAAAGACATAACAAACTAAGTCTTTTAAAAAGAGGAGGGTGAAAGGTTCCCTTACCGACTTGGGTATCTTTCAAAACATACACCCCATGAATGAAGGACAATAGATCATTGATGTAAATACTCATAAACGAAAGTATATTACACAAAGAGTAGAATAATGGTCAGTACATACACCACTCAATGGAATTTGTGGCAAATGTAGCATAAATCTCACGGGAATAAAAGTGAGATGAAAAATCCCTTACAAAAACTCGGCAGCCTAACGGTGCCACATAAAACTTCCGAGTTTGGATTGATGAGATAAAATAGGGTATCTCATTACATTAAAATAAAATGTACAGCAATAGGAATATAAAAGAACATCCCCCAACATTACAAAGAGGATCTTAAAAGAAGTGACATAAAGGAGAGTACTTAAAAAGAAAGAGAGAGGTTAGATCTCTTACGAAAGTTCGGCAGCCTAACGGTGCCACTCAAAACATCCAAAATGGATTGATGAGAGATAATAGGGTCTCTCATCACATGAACATAAAAATTAAATTAAATTTAATATAAAAGATCATCCCAATAACAAGAAAGATGAGCTTTAAAAGGAATGACATAAAAGAGTGTACTTAAAAAGAAAGAGAGGAGTAGGATCCCTTACCTCGGGTCCGACTTGACTCGATCGTTCTTTAATCTCCTGAATAATAAACTTGAGTTAATTTCTACTTGATTAAGAACCTTTTTCAAGCTTATTATTCCTTTTATATCACTTATTTCCATGTTATAAACATTATGTAATCATTAAGTTAATAATGACTGTTTTGGCGATATTTGGTTCTTAAGTCGAAAGTGGACTTCATACAATTACATGTTGTTCATGTGGTCAAAGGTTCTTTATATCCAAAATGACATTACTGATTTGGATATCATATATATCATATATATCCAGCATATACATGTATTTATAAAATCACATAATTATTTAGAAGAAATAAATGAAATGCACCGTTCATGGAGACGGTAAGCCGTACGTACGCATGAACGCTACTTTCATTTCTATGTCGTATTAATGGAATTAAAACTATATGAGAGGTATGTATATTTTAATTACAGAATTATATTAATCATTTATATGTATCATACATCATATATATCCATTATATATATGTACTTATAATAGTACATTACATTTGGGGATAAGAAATGAAATGCACCGTTCATGGAGACGGTAAGCCGTACGTATGCATGAACGCTACTTTCATTTCTATCTCATACTTTAATGGAAATAAATAATAATGATATAGAGGTATATTATAATTCCAGTATAAAATCATATATAATAACTTTAAATCCATCCTTTACACGTCCCACATATGGCATTAACGAATCACATCACTTTGAGGGGGCGGTAGTCCGCACTTCCTTAAATGAAGATATCGTGTTTACCCATAATGGAAACCATAAATGTATGCCCAAAATGAAAAATACAGAATCTTAAAGAAAATATAAACATATTATATATCATATATAAAAATAGTGACATCATAATGGCCACCTTTGAAGGTGTCAAATGAGTATTGAACAATCATCGTTTCGGGAGGCAGAATTTCGCCATCCACAGAAACTGTATGTTCTTTAACCATTTGATGTAGTTGTGTGAGAGTGTAGCTCAAATAAATCTTATAACAACATCCTAGTATATTGAAGATACTGGTGTTGTTACAAAAGAAGTAAATAAAAATTGTTTAGGGGGTTGGAGAAACAAAATAAAACAAATGAACAAGAGAGAATGAATTACCTTTAAAAGTGTAACTCCTTTTGATTTGAGCCTAAAGGCTTCCTTTGAAAGGATTATGCCCAAAGGGAATCCTCTAGGATGAGGAGAGTGATGTGGAGAGAGTAAATTGGCAGGGGTTGGCCGAGCCAAAGGCTTGAGGAGTGTGTGAAATGAGGTAGAGGTGGGGGCCTTTTATAAGAGGAGAGGAGGGGCACTTTTGGAAAGTAAAGAAATATTACTTTATTTGAAAATGTGTTTCGGTTTTAAAAGGTCCCACATTGATATAATTCGTGGATAAGGTGATAAGGCTTCGAAATCCACTCATCCAATTGGTTTTGTCCATGTGTAGGTTGTATATTTTACTTTATCTTTCCATTTTATTTAAATCGTCAGATAATGATGTCATCGCTGCATCATTATGATGTCATTAATAATTTAATTTATTTAATGTCTAAAAATTATAAAACAAATAATATGATGTAGGAAATCTTTTAATCTTTCCAATTACTATTTATAATCACAATTTGGACTTGTGTAACCCTACTTAAAAATTATTTAAGTAAAACATATCATGTTTGTGTCATTTTTACTTTTACATTAAATAAAAAGTTATTTATGTCATTTCCCAACCAAAATGTCTCAGTGGGGTCCCCAAGTTGACCCATGGCTTGCCTTGGTCGTCCATGACACAGCCAATAAGGTTGTGACATGTGTCTAGGTCATTTCATATTATTAAAGCATTATTTATACCTTAAACTACACTAATTACCACTAATCGCGATTAAAAACTTAATAAGTTACTATTCGCCAAAAAATTATTTTTATCCCATTGAACCACATTTTACTTCTTAATTACAACCATGTATGTCGGATTTTTGAAATTCAAAACACATAAGTGGTAAAATTTCATTTAAACGAAAAATCATCTTTTATAAGTACCACTTAGTGGTTTCACTATTCATCAAAAATTGAAGTTTTTCAGAAAAAAACCAAAAATTCACCCTAAGCTATATTTGATATTCCGAATTCAAAAATGAAGTCCGTTTTAAAAAATTCAAAACATATTAGTCACATTAATTAATTTAATAATTAATTCCCGCTGTCAGAGCAAATAGCGTGTTTTTATAAAACAATAAGTATCAAAAGATTGACACTAGTTTAAGTCTGATTTCAAAGTGAAATTAATTCCAACGACCACTATTGGATTTAATGGTAAAAATATTTTCTAATTTCACTTTAAAACCAATTCAAAAGATAATCTAATCATATAAATAAATTAGATTAAAAAGAGGTTTTGAATTAAAATACAACATTTTACACTATTCATTAAAAAATGAACTTTATCGGAAAAGTACCAAAAAATTACACAAAGTAAAATTTGATGTCCCGATTCTTAATAAGAGTTTTATTTGGTCCAAAAGAATGTTTAAGAGTGAAAAAAACTATATTTAATGACAGTTCTCCATTAAAAGGCGATAAGTGAACCTTTAGTGAAAACTAGGGCATATACGCCTAAAATTGAATTCTTTCCGTATTTTAAGCCTTTTAGCTTTTATTGGATAAATGTAAAAACATTTAAAAACATATATAATCATATTTTAGTTATTTCTATCCATTCCCGCCAATACAACGGCTACATGTTAACTACGATTTGAAATAATATTATTTTATTATTAGAGTGCAACGTAAGATTCCCAAGAAACTCGTTGTTGCGTGTTGGGTGCGCCATCGAGCATAGCGTCCCCTTTAAAGTCATATTAATATTTTATTCACAAATATGGATAAATATGGAAATTTAATATTCATTATTTACCTGGGGTGTTACACATGATCTCCCACTTGAAATTCCAATTCCTTTCTTTGGTTGTCTGCATAACTCTTTTTTCTACTTGTAGGCACTTTTATATGAGTTTGAATAGTCTTTGCCTTTATCATTTTCTCCTCAATAATTTTTGGTTTTATATGTTTCCTCTCCCAACCTCATCCCAACAAGTTTGAGTTCGACATCTCTTACCCTATAATACCTTATACTGTGCTATTTGAATACTAGAATGGAAAATATTATTTTTGGAAAATTATACCAAAGGTAAATACTGATACCACAAACCTTGAAAGTCCAGTGATCATGATCACAACTTGTCATCCAATGTTTGAATAATCCTTTCAGACTATCCTTCGGTTTGAGGGTGATAAGCAGTACTGATATGAAGCTTAGTATCTAGAGCCTTCTAAAGACTCTTCTAGAATTTTTATGTAAAACGGGGGTCTCAATCAGACACAATGGATAGTGTTTCACTATTAAGTTTTAAAACTTAATTAATATATAGTCTTTCTAGGGTCTCAAGAGGTAAATCTTATATTATAGAAAAACAATTTGCTGCTTTTCTAAGATAATCAATAATAACCCATATTGAATCATTCTATCTAGGTTTCATTGGTAGTCCTGTGAAAAATTCCATCATAATTTCATCCCACTTCCACATATGAATAGTTATAGGTTTCATGAAACATCTAGGATTTTTCCTCTCAGTATTCACTTATTGACAAACTAGACACTATAACAACCCTACTCTTTATTACACACTTAAACATGATTTATTACATAAAATTTCACTTAAGACAACTCTAAGGATCAATAGGTCAAGTTTTATGGTAAATTAATATCATTACATAACAACATAGAAAATAAAATACAACATCTTTATTGAAAAAATATTTTACATGACCACAACATTCCTTCGTACTTAGCATTGCATAGGGTAACCTGAGGACATGCATAAGAAAAGGGTGATCAATAAAGCCTAGTAAGGGAGTAAACAAGTCATAACATAAAGAATACAATAAATTTTAGTCAATATTTATATCAATAGATCATTAGAGAAAAATGAACATGAAGGCATGATATAGAATGATTATCATAACATGGAGATGTGGCAACAACATTTAACATGATATTAGCATGATCCAAGGATCATTTCACATGGAGTTTGAGTAAACCCTCATTTTACATTAATTGTCATTATTAAACCCTCATTTCACTTGATGTATCATAATACTAATCTTTACCCAATGCATTTGAGCGATATTAGGGCACACCCTTCTTAATCATTTCATTTCATGCATATGTATGCCACATAGATCATGCAATATGGATTCTTTAAAAATCAAAATATATTCCAAGAATAGGATTTATAGAATACATAAATTTAATTACTCAATAGACAAGTACATTTTCATAAAGGTGAATACCATTGATAGATAAATGGGTATGTTATTCACTTACATGATGATTTTGGCATGGGAAATTTTGGTGTAACTTGGGCAGCATAATGACGTCAAATAGAAATTGTAAAATGGGTTGATGAGATATAAAGGGGTATCTCATCATTTATACATGAAATTTACCATAATATTGGGTCCTAGAACATAATATCACAACACATGTAATGGAATTTAGATGCATAATACAAAATAATTTCTTGAATTTAAATGAGGAGAGAGAAATTCCTTACAGAATTTCTGTATAGTAATGGGTGTACATGGGATGAATTAATGATATACATAGAGGTCTATCATCATTAAAACATAATTATGGAAGTATAGGGGAAGTGAAAAATAAAACCCCAACATTTTTAATTGAAATTAAAAAGGTATAACAACATAAATAAAAAATGAGAAAGGAAGAAATCCATTACTTGGAAGTTTGATCCCAAAGGATTGGGAGAGGCTTGAGAGAGGCTTATTGGGATATTAGGGTGCCTTTGGAGGATTCTAAGGAGAGTATGGTAGGGTTTTGTTGAGCTTGAAATTGTTTTAGTGAAGAGTAATGGGATATTGAGTGGGTTTATATAGGAAAGGAGAGGGAATTCTTTGTTATTTAGGTTTTGGACACTACACATTAAACAAATCAAAACCACAAACCATCCCATGTTTTTTCCAATGGGTTTTTCCAAATTGGATTGGAAAACATTATTTTAAAAGTAAAATGTCCTAACTTATTAAAATATTAGGCTTTCTTATGTGTAGGTGAGTCACACTCTCAAGGAAATTATTTTAAAATATTAAAATGTTTTATAAGTCTTGGAGGATCCACTAAGGCATTGTAAAATTAATCAAAAAAATATAAAATCACATTATTTTAAAGTTAAAAAATATATTGACCGAATATTACTTTCATATTATTTTATTACATCACTATTGGGTCATTATGATGTCATAAAACAAATAATATATTTAAACGGTATTTAATTTTTACCCAAAAATTCGAATCTCAGAAAATTATGAAAAATTCACCGTTGGATAATTTCAACGTTATAATTCCAAAAATAATATTCATTTTATCTAAATAATTTTATAAATATGTGAATTTTCACTTTTAAAATAAAAACCTACATTTATTTAAAATTCATGGGTTTTGAAAAAAACAGTTCTCAAACCTTAATAAGAATTACAATTGTATTCATAAAAATTATATGATAATTTATATTTAATAAAAATTAATTTAGTAATAATATTTTATTAAAATATTATTTAATTCAAAAATCTATTAATTAATCAAAACAGATTTCTTAATTTAGTTTAAATATTAACTAAAAACACTATTTATGCTTTAAAAACCATTTACAAAGTAACAATAATAAAATGAATGTATATTGTTTATAAAAAATAATGTACATAATCATAGTGATTGTGTCTTGTTACATAACCCCTTATAACACATACACAAGACCTAAGGGTAAGGTGGGTGATGGTGATAGACTCTTGGGGTAGCTCAAATAACAACACTTGGGTGGTAATCTCTATTAACTTTCACTTCTCTCATATGTGATTTTGTTCAAGATTAACGTGTTGAAGATCATATTGGGATTGGTCCAAAGTGAAGCCCAGTGACACTACCTCTTTTATGATCTCTAAAAAATGGGCTTTGTATGAAGCAATTCTACTGGATGAGGCCATCGATTTCTTTGTCTCAGTAAATTGGATTTGTTAAAGCCCTGTATTTATATTAATCATGTGACCACTATTAAACGACTATATTATCAATGATAACAATTATTAATGGTACTTTAAAATCAAAAACCATAAAACCAATGAAGTTCATATGTTTTATATAACCATTTTACATAATAAGACATTTAATTTGATTAAGAGGAATTTTCATTAATAAAATTTTGGGTCATTACAGACACCTTAGCACATAGTCATCAATTTTCGGCTTCATGTTATCTTGCCAAAAATGTTCCTTCATATATCTATACATCTTGGTACTACCAAGGTTTATAGAGAAGTTTGAGCTATGATAATCATATAATAGTTCCCTTTTTATCTCTATTATTGATGGGACAAATAACCTCTTTCCTAATTTTAGAATTACATCCTCATACACAAAGTCTACCAATCTTCCATCCTTAATGGATTTAATTTTCTTTTGAATATTCTCATCATTGGATTGAGAGTTTTTTATCTTCTCTAGTAAATATGGTTTAGAAATAATTTGAATAATGAGTGATGCTTCCCTTTGTTTAAAAATTCTCATATCCATTATTACAAAATCTATGAATATAGGATATTTATCTATCCTCATTTGGGTCATAAGTCCATTATATTTATATCTTAATGCATATTTAACCTTATTTTCCTTCCTTGGGTGGTAGTGTATTGAGAAATCATAATCTTTAATTAACTTGAGCCATCTCATTTGCCTCATGTTGATTTCTTTTTGCGTAAAGATGCATTTCAAACTCCTGTGATCCATATATATCTCACATATTTCACCATATAGATAGTATAAATATATCTTTATATTAAAGATTATGGATATTAACTCAAGGTCATGAGTTGGATAATTTTATTAACCAGTCTTCAACTTCCTTGATGCATATGAAATAACATTATAATTTTGCATAAGGACACAACCCAATCCATTCTTTGATGCATTATTGTATATCACAATCCCATCATTTCCTAATAGAAGAGTCAAAATTAGAGTGTAGACCAATATTATCTTCAATTATACAAAAAAATTTATACATTATTTTTTTCAAACAAACTTAAACCCTTTACATGTGATCTTGGTTAATGGTTTATCCAATTAGGAAAAATTATGAACAAAATGCTAATTTTAACCTTCTAAACTAATAAAACTACATACAATGGTTATGTTTGTTGGCGTAGAACATTCATGGATTTCCTTTGTCGTTATAGAATCAACTGAGGTTCCATCATTAGAGAAAATATGTCCAAGAAAAAAAACTATTTGAATCCATAATTCAAACTTTCTAAACTTCCCATATAACCCTTTTCTTCTAAGAGTCTTTCAAACAATCCACAAGTTATTCTCATGATCCTCATATCTTTTGGAGTACACCAAGATTTCATTAATAAATTCCACAAAAAAATTATCAACATATTCCATGAACACTCTGTTAATTAGATCCATGAAAATAGAGGTTTTTTAGTCAATCCAAATGGAATTATTGTAAATTCTTAATGTCCATACTTGGTTCAAAATACTATATTTGGAAGATCTTCCTTCTTTACATGCAATTGATAATATCCATAAAAAAGGTAAATATTAAAAAAATATTGAACCCAGTGAAGTTGATCAAATAAATAATCAATTCTATGTAGTAAATATTTTTTATTTATTTTATTTCTCTATAGTAAATGCACAACCTCAAGGATCCATCTTAATTCATAAAAAAATAACAATGACTCCCCATAGAGAAACACTAGGGTGAAGAAATCCATTATTACTCCACTCCTATAGTTTTTTCCTTTGCTCAAATAATTCTATAATGTATATTCTATAAGGAGTCTTTGATATTGGTCTTGCATTAGGGATTAGATCAATAGTAAATTCAACTGCACACTCTAATGGGTTTCTAGGTAAATCCTCAGGAAACACATCAATGTATTCTTGTAAAATTGGTACATTCTCAATTTGAACATGACTTTCCTCATCCTTATAATTTATTTTATCTTTCTTACCAAGAATTTAATTCAATAGCACTATTGGGGGTGGATCTAGAAAAGAATTATATGATGAATTTACTACTCTAAAGATAAGGGATTATACATCTTCCTCACAAATATTAATTTCCTTCTTCTTACTATAAATTCTCACGTTATATTTTGAAATCCAATATATACTGAGGATTATATCAAATTAAATCATAGGTATGATGATATGTTCAGTAACTAAAGCAGGTTTGTGTGTCCCAAAGGTGACTAACAGAAATATTTTTGTTACAATGAGACTTCCCTTAGGATTTTTGATTGATAAATCCCATGTTAAATCAAAAGTAAAATGCATAATTTTCTTAGAAAACTAGGTAGATATAAAAGAGTGTGATGATACAGAATAAAATAAAGCATTGGATAGATTTGAAGATAGGATTAATGTACCTTCAACCACATCATTAGGTGCTTCTACTTTGGTTGTGGTGAACACATAAGCTTGAGCATCTCCCCTTTGCCTCTTCTTTGGTAGATTCCCCTAACACTTGGGACAATGACTTGAATAATTCCCCATTTCAATATAATTGAAGCATTGAACATCATTAGTTTTTTTCTTCCCCTTGTATTAATTAGATAAATAAACCTTTTCTCTAAACTTATAGAAAACTCTCATGTAATGCATTTTCCAAGATGATTCTTTCCACAATTTTTACATAATGGAAATTACTTAATTCCCTTCTTCTTCTTTAATGCTCCACCTTTTTCATGGTTATCAAAAGACCTATTATTCTCTTGATTTACTTTGATAATATATGATCTATAAAATTCCTTGTCTATTTTAATGGCACTTAATACTATATCATCATATAATGAAAATGTTTGAGAATCCAGTGCCCTTTAGATATTGGTTTAAGACCTTCAATGAAATGATCGAACTTGTCTTCTAATCGCATATATAATATATATCATAAATGGATAGTATTGTAAATATAGCCTCATATTCCACAACACTCACTTATTCCCTTCACTTTAAATAAAGGAATTTTCTTTTAATTTCAATTTATTGCTCCTGAGGGAAGTATTTGTCAAAGAATTTTTCTTTAAAAGTTATCCATTCCATGCCTTCTATTTTTTATTCCTCCTTAGTATTTTGGATTAAATACTACCATTTCTCAGCACCACCATTGAGGCAATATACTACCAATAATACCATTTCATTTTCATTTCATCCCAATTATACAAATATCTTTTCATGGGACTTGATCCACTACTCATCTACCACTGGATTAGTAATCCCACTAAAATATGGGGGATTATTCCACATGAAATGATCCAACACAGGTGTAATATAGTTACTCTTAATAACCTATGTAATTTTTCATAATATGTTCATGATATTCTCAACTCCAACACTAACTATGTTGACTTTATCAAAAGGTAAAATCTCTAAATTTTCCATAGGTGTTGATTTCTTTCCTTCTATTGGGAACCATTTCTAAACAATTTCATACACTAAATTAGGTTATGCATAATTTTCAACTATAAAAACACTTAACATAAATTTAAAATTTATGCAAAGATAATATCATAATCATAAACATGGTTTCTTTGCGTACATATTTACTTTTAAATCATTCATAATGGTTTTGAAGAGAGTGTAAATTATATTAATCATATCCCTTAGGAGTGTCAAACTAGGTGCGCAATAAGGCTTGTTGTCATGTACCAGGTTACTTTGAGTCAGGCCTGATGCACCTTGTTAGAGCTTTTACCCCTAGGTATATATATTCTAGAACCAAATCCATTTTTTGTAACTAGATAGGGATTTATTTCTAGGAAGACCCACATAATCTCTACCTTAACAAAATTCTAGGATTTTGTTATATGTTTATCCTCAAAGTCAATTTTAGGGTTATGTTCCCTAAACTATGATTTCTAAATCTAGTTCCTAAGGATTATATTAAACTTCCTCTAATGAAAAAATAACAACCTCGGCCCCATTATCCTAGATTCAATGGTTATTTTATTACAATGGCATAGATACAAGAGATCACATCACCAAGGATCGATCAATTTATTAGTCTTGAAGTAACTGGATACATATATGGTTCCCTTATTGCATTGGTAATTAGACATAGTACATAAAAAATAAACTTATTCTTGTCACTTATTCAAGGATTTATTCATCATAATTTGGGGAAGGAAAACAAATAAAATAGTGATCTCAAATGCTTAGTAAGGGTTATATGGAACAATAATAAGTGGAGTAAAGTCAATAAGGCATAGACATTATGGCAAGGCAAATAGTCTGAAAAGCACATGCCAATAATAAAATGAGCTTAAAAATGCATCCATATATTTTTTTCATAGTGAAAATATCATAGAAAATATTAATTTAATACTAGATGAAGAAAATACTTATTAATTGGATGTTATGTATCTGGAACATGAACCATTATACCATAAAGACGACTTAAGTCTGTGGATAAAAACCCATCTAATTCTATTTGGAAACAAACACAATGTGTTTTTTTCAACTATTTTGTCTCATGGGATCATTATTTTTTCCCACCCATCAATGCAATTCCAAAGCATTCTTCAGACATAGATTCAATTCAGGAACAAAAATGACCTATCAAAATATCCATATTGAGTAGAGGATACAGATTCATTAATATTTCCCCAATTAAAAAAACATTCAAATAAGAAACTATATGTAAAAAATGGTACATGGATAAGGAAATAATAGTATATTTAATGAATATTCAATGAATTATGAACACAAATTAAAGGTAAGTATACATACACCACACATAAAGAATAATTGGTGAAAGGAATAACCAAAGGAAATATCATAATGGAGTCCATGAAAGAATGGATTCAGATCATATTTGGAAATTAATGATGTCAAATAGGCATAGATCATGATAAATGATTTCCAACAGAATTTAAAACATGTAAAAGGAGTGTTTAAGAAACTTTATAAATAAGACTTCTTATTGTGGTTTAAGGAAAATATTAAAGAAACTTTAAAATAGAAAAATCCATTACTATTTGTATAAAATAATAAATTTAAAAAGTTATATTTTCATGATAAAATGATATTTTTTATAAAAAAATTGGTAGATTAAAATATATTATGTTTTATACTTGAAAATTGGTAAGAAATTGGGAAGTTCTGTTTAATCGAGCTTGCTAATCAGGAATAATTGAAAAGGGGTCCTTATAAAGCTTGTATTTCCCATAAAATAAAGAATAATTGAGATGGGTAAATATATTTGGAATATAAAAATAGATTTTAGTAAGAGTACACAATAATAATTATGAATTACATTAGGGTAAATATATAGAAAGCTTAACCCAAATGAAAAAATGGAAGTTTAGGGAGAATTCCTTACCTTAGGTTCGAATGTGTTATGCACTTGATCTTAATGTCCTAAATAATCATATTAAATCCATTAATTAATTAATTAAGAACATTTTTCACATTTATTTGATTTATTATAATATTAAGTTCATTTATAGACTTTTTGATCAGTTATAAGATAAAATTTTATCATTCAGGAGCATCTGTTTCCTTGGTTTTCATGATTAGTTTACTTTTTTACATGTATGGAAAATCATATAAAATAAGAATAGTTTTCTAGATTTGAAATTATATGTTATTAGTGAACATCTAAAATATTAAACAGTCATAATTTTATTTGGATATATTTTATGAGGATTAATCATTAGATAAACATTAGTGATAATTATTTAGATAATTTTGGCATTTTTTTGATAATCACGAGCCAGTTTTGCTTTATTAATTAGTATTATGTATATAGTAGTTATAGAAATTTAAATAAGATTTAATACATAAATTATAATCTTTTTTATTCATATAAATGTTTTTATAACCAGACTTGAAGTCTTAATTGAAAAATGAAAACACTTCATCCATGAAGGTGGTAAATCGACACCTCATGGACGTGGTTTTCATTTTAAGAATAAAAGGGGAGAGGAGGAGAGACTTGATGGTGGATTTAACATTGAAATAATAAAATTTCAGTATATATAAGATACTATAGTTATCATGGATGTTTTTATAGATGATTATAGGAGATAATAAGAAATTAAAAGAAATTAAAAATTAATTAAAAAGAAAAAGAAAGAGGTTTTTACCTCTTGAATTCTTCTCCTGGAGAACCTCCTTAAGGGAGTTTGTTTTTGGTCATTTTCTGAGTCCAGAACCTCCTAGACGTGGGGAATAAGTTTGGAAGGATTATTAGGAAAAAATTTAATAATATTTAAGGCATAATATGTGTGAAGAGAAGAGGTGGTGACGGGTGGTATTTATAGCGGAGGAGAGGGGTGTTTTTTGAATGTTGTATTCATTTGTTTATTATTTTGGATCAAAACTATGAATAGTTTGAGAATTGTAATTAAATATATTTAAATAATGAAGAATATTTTGATATTATGAGGTTAAATCATACATACATCATCTATGACTCAATAATTCATGAATTTATTAAATAAGGTAAATTTATGTATTGCACTATTTTCCAAAAAAAATCAACTATTTTATAAAAATCCCAAAAATTTACCCTATAATTTTTTAGACATGTATAAATAAAACAATAACCCCATTTTATGAAAATAATTTTATAAATATGATAAATTTAAATTTTAAATAAAATCATCATTTATTCAAAAAATAGTGATTTGAAAATTATAACTGATTTTATAACACTTTGAAATTTTAATTAAGGACTATTAAAATTATCTTATAATAATAAGGAAACAAAATATTAATTTATGAGTCCTTTTTAAAAATATTTATTTTAAATCATTATATTAATTATAAAATTATAGTAAAGTATTTATGGCTTACAAAAATACAAACACTTAATTTATTGTTTTTAAAACATTTATTTACTTATACCATGATATAAAAATAACATATTTTGATTTATAAGATACCTAAATTTTATTCATACATTCATAGGTGAAGTTACTATTCTAATGGTCACATTACTATTTAAACAATCAAGTTACTATTTAATGGTATATTACTATTCATTTATGCTCGGAGTTGTGTGCAACTTAATCTATCAAATGAATTTATTTAAGAAGATACATATCATAAGATCTTGGGGTTTTATTATAATTTATCATGCCAGGTTCTCCTGTAGTTATTTTCCCTCATAGAGGGATGGCCTGGAGGTGATGGTTGGTCACATAGAGACTTGTTGGTTTTTCTTATATTTTCATACTTTTATAGATTAGCCTATTTTTATTGGGCTATATGGATCTTTTTGTATCTATTTCTTTTGCATTTTATTCAGATTTTTTGTATTTTTTGGTTATATTCAATAATTCTTTCCATTATCTTTGTTATCCCTCACCATGATGGACCGGCTCTGGTGGATTGTTTGGTTAACTCAGGTTGGTTTGTTTCAATTGGATTACCCATAGTTTTTACTCATGTTTTTAGACATTTAAGTCATTTTTTATAACATTTTAATTCATTATAACTTTAATCCATTTTTTAATATTACATTATCCTTGTAAAATTAAAATTTCCACAAATTATAGTTTTTAAAATCTTAATTTCCATTTTAGAATTTGGAAAGACATTTATATGTTTGAAAATTGATTTAAATCTATTAAAATACATAATATTAATAAGATAATATATATTTGGTTAATAAATACATTAACATAATTATTACATCATGTTTATATATTCATAATGTCATAATACTTGTCATATATTATACCTTATTTTGTATTTTACCCAAAAAATTAACAATCTCTAAAAATTATGAAAAAATCATTATTGGAAAATTTTTACATGTTGGTTTCAAAAATGTCATCCATTTAATTAGGAAAATTTTTTAAATATGAGAAATTTAATTTTTAATTATTAAATAATTATTTATTAAATTCAAAAATTTTTATTATATAATAATATTTTTATACCTTAGAAAAACTATATATAATTTCATAAACTATTATATAAATAAATGTTATTATTTTAAACCTCTTATAAACCATATTTTTAAAAAATATATATATTAATGTAAATTAAAAATATATACCTTCCAAAAAAATTCAATTGCATACTCTTTATATAAAAATATATTTTATCATATTCTCTAATAAAATGAATTTTATATAAGGGTGTCATGTTAAATAATAATGTGGAACCAATAAAATTGTTAATTAATATATAAAATAATTAAACCTTAATAATACTAGGTCCTAGGTACATAACCCCTTATTAAAGTGGCATAGGCTATAAGGGTAAGGTGTGTGGTGATGTAGTTTTATGATGTGGTTCATCCAACATTGATCTACTGGTAATCTCTACTAATTATAACTTCCCATATTGGTGATTTTTTTAGGCCTCGTTAATTGATTCTCTGCTTGGGATTGATCAAAAGAAAACCCTAATGATGTTATCACTCTCCATAACCCTGAAAAGTGATCTTTATCAGGATTTATTCTATTGGTTGAGGCAATCATTTCTTCCTTCTTTATTCAATTAACTCTTATCATTACCCTTAATATAAAATAACCCTAATGATAACTTTATAACTGTTACATTTCCAATGGTCATAATTCCCAATGGCCATAATTCCTAACTGTCATATACACCTACGATTATGTAATGGTATGGTAATGGCCATACCCTAATGGTAAAAATTTTTATTACATCCTTATATATTACCTAAACATCAATATTTAATATATCATTCCCAATTGTTTTTTTACAATTCCTTTTATAATGTCTACTATATTCCTAATGTTTTTTCCTTTTAACAGTTTTTGTGGTAGGTGTAATCCTCTGGGAGGAGTTTAATCCAATGGAGTATACCATTGTGTAGTCACTGTTATTTGGTTTTTATATCCCTATACTAATATTAGTTGTAGTAATTTGTATTATTTAATTTACATGTAATATTCTTTTTTTAATATCCTTTCTATGTACTTTCATTGTGTAATACAATAAAATAGTCATTGTGAAATAAAGAGCTCTTTTATTAATCAAAGAAGGAATTTTCGAGTTGTTGCATCTTCCCTTTTTCATTGATTTTTTTTTTAATTTGTCTTATATGATAATTATTTACTTGGAATGTTTTATCCTATATACTTATCTGATAATAATTTCAAGGCTTTAATTTAGGTGGAATTCATGGTTAAACCTTAGTTGTCATAGAAATTCCATATATAGGGAAGTTTCAAGGTTAAGAATTGAGTGTTTGTGCGTGTATGTGTGTGTTTATAGATATTTATATATCTATATATATATTTATTTATTTATTTATTTATTTATATGTATTTAGGTATATCAATTTGTGTCTATAAATATACATATTTAAGTTTATATTTACAGTTAATTATATATTTATTTTTATTTCTATATAATTATGTAAATTTATTTATAGATATTTAAATGTATTTATGTATGTCTATGTGCACATATATATACACATATTTTATATTTATATTTATATTTATTTATATTTAATTATCAGTGTGTATTTTTATATTCGGTGGAGGGGATTGCAAACTGAAAACTATAGGTTCTGGGCGCATCAGAAGCATGTGGATAGGTGTACCCAACTTTAATTTTACCGTTAACAACGATCAATCTAGATCTATCATGATGATAAAATGACAGATCTTCAAAATATAACAAAGAATGAAATAATGAAAGATGGAAGTCCTAGAACAAGATATAGTATCATCATATGTTGGTTATAATTAATTTAATTAAAATACAAGAATTACTTTGATGGAATTCTCTCTCTATTGATGCTTCTGATCATGATCCAATGTGATCAGTCATTGTGTCACAGAATCCAAGTGTAGGCTTTCTCTAGTGATGATCCACATGTTCTCCACGTATCTCTGGACATCTCTAAAGGGATCTCTAGGTGCCCACGTGGAAAATCCTTCGCTTGTAATGTCCACCTTTGATCGCCTTGAGAGCTACTTCTAAAGTGCTCTCCTTGATTTGGTGGAGGAGGATCTCTCTCATAACTTGAAAGCATTCTTGAAGGAAAGGAATTTTCTCTTGGCTTGAGAGATTTCCCCAGATCTGTGGTGCATAACCACAGATAATGGCTAGGTTTGATGAGAATAATGTAATTTGGATTTATATTACTTATAATAATAAAATTAATTAATTACCCAAAGGAATTTATTCATTTCATTTAATTATTAGTAAGACCCCATGTCTAATAATAACATTTTACTATTATTATCACTTGACATGTGCCCATAGAATTACACATAATATTATTTAATTAAATAAATAATACTATTTCTCACAAATCCCTAGAAAAAACTACACGGTGTGTATATTAATATACACTGAATTTAATTTTGTTTTTCCATTTTATTTATTTCCTCCACCACATTTATTAGACCCTGAATAATGACTATTTATTTCTTAAATAAATATGACTACATTATTCACAAATAAATATATTATTTCTCCCACAATATATTCTCTCGAATAACTAGTGTCGAAATAAATGTGATCAGGCATCCTTGAATAATTATTAAACCAAAATCAGGAATAATCATTATTCAACTTGTTAAATGAATATTTTAACTGAGATACTTGGATACACTTAGTGTGTGACCCTCTATTCCTCTTTCTCTATGGCATTAGGAATAGCCTACCTAAAGTCCAAGGTTAATGTCTAGCAACATACCAAGGCACCCATAGATAAAGAAGTTAATGTCGTAATGACGTGTCACCTCCTATGAACACTTACCATGTAATGTAATCTCTTTGTCTCAATATCTTAAATCAATTGGGTTGCATTCTTATGTCATCAACCCCTATTCTTGATCACTCTTTTTTTAACCTCCTGAAATTGAACTTTCTCATTCCTCGCCATGGTCATGAATTTATTTAGGCTATATCAATTCCATCAAAGGGCCTAATATATCAACTTTCATTATGGAACAAAAAATAAAAATCCTTTCTCACATTATTTATTAATGCAGTATTACTTGTAATGCACCCAACATATCATACCTCACTGTGAATTGTGTATCGTCACATTTTTCATCAATACATCTAATTGCATGAGTTCTAATACCCATTAATAATAATCATAAAGTCTAAGGACCAATACATGCGTCTATAGATAGAAACATCCAATGACACTATGAAATATGGATTTCCTATTGGTGAGTCTCATTCTCATAATATCCTATTAGATATTACCGAGGGTGCACATCATGAGAAGGTGCCTCAAATTTTTATGAATCCTCATCCCTAATGGAATGTATTATTTGTGTTCCTCAAATAACATCATCTAGTTATAGAACATATATTCAATAGTTGTGTTATGGAACTTCCAGGTTCTCATTATAGTAGGGATCTGTTATGACCCTTTAGTACAACATCTATCCTTAGGACATTATCACATGCATTTTCACATAGAAGAACAATCAAGATGTGATAAGGTATTTATTAATATTAAAATCCATGAATACAAGTTTATCATAATGTACAAAGTAGTGTATTCTAGGCCACCAACTCCAACAGAAACAACTCACACACGCAG